>CM065295.1:2410000-3010000 GCA_032871835.1 Dipteronia dyeriana
ATGCGCTTGTAGACACAAGGCTCATCGACGTTCTGCTCGAAGCCTAGGTTTTGATCACATCATCAAACCTAATGTTCCAAGATCTAGATGCTTGCTTAAATCCATAGATGGACCTTTGTAGCTTGCAAACCTTTTGCTCTTGATCTAGAGACATGAATCCCTCTGGTTGCAACATATGGATGCTCTCATCACGACTGACATTCAAGAATGCAGTCTTGATGTCAATTTGCCATATTTTGTAATCAAAATAGGCAGCAATAAATAAAAGAATCCTAATAGACTTAAACATGGCTACTGGCGAGAAGGTTTCTTCATAATCGACCCCCTCTTTCTGGGTATAACCCTTGACCACTAGCCTTGCCTTAAAGGTCTCTACCTTCTCGTCTACTCCCATCTTTCTCTTGTAGATCCACTTACACCTTATGGGTTTTACCCCATCCGGTAAGTCTATAAGATCCCAAACTGAGTTAAAGTACATGGACTCCATCTCGAGATTCATGGCTTTAAGCCATTCCTCTTTATCAGGATCTTCCATTGCATTCTTAAATATCAATGGATCATCCACACTATCAGCAGAAACAACACCTTGTCCCTCACCTATAACTAAATAGCGTTCAGGTTGTCTCACAACCCTCTCACTACATCTAGGTGGTAGTGTATCCCGACCAAGAACCATCTGACTCTCAGATGTTTGTGAATCAACAACTCTTGTTAATGAAGCACTAGTCTCACCAGGCTCAAACTCATTTAATACTATCTTGGAACAAGATTTATGGTCACTAATGTAATTATCCTCAAGAAATGTTGCATTTGTCGATACAAATACTTTGTTGTCTTCGAGACTATAGAAGTGTCCACCTATGGTCTCCTTGGAGTATTCTACAAATAGGCAGACAACAGACTTAGAGTCTAGCTTTCCACTTCTGTTCTTTAGCACGTGTGCTGGACACCCCCATATGCGGAAATATCGTAAACTAGCTTTGCGACCATTCCACAACTCTAGGGGGGGGGTCTTAGGAATAGATTTGGATGACACTACATTCAAAATATATGCCGCTATTTGTAACACATATCCCCAAAAAGAATTTGGTAATGATAAGAAACTAATCATAGATCTTACCATTTCCATCAGGGTTCTATTTCTCCTCTCTGCTACACCATTTTCCTGAGATGTATCGGAATCTGTGAGTTGGGAAACTATCCCATGCTCGACCAAGAAGTCTTTAAACTCTTGGTCAAGGTACTCACCTCCACGATCCGATCGTAGTGACTTGATAGTCATACCTAATTGATTCTCAATTTCAGCTCATAATTCTTTGAACATTTCAAATGTTTCCGACTTCCGTTGCATTAGGTAGACAGATCTGTATCTTGAGTAGTCATCTATAAAGGTGACATAATACTCATAATCGCCCTTAGCTTTAACATTAATCGATCCGCAGACATCTGTATGTATAAGCTCTAGTGGTTCTTCAGCTCTAAGCCCTTTTCCAGTAAAAGGTCTCTTAGTCATCTTACCTTCCAGACAAGATTCGCAGACAAATAAGGTGCCAACCTTTAACTCATTTAAAAGTCCGTTTTTTACTAGTTTGTCTATCCGGTCAACGTTGATATGACCAAGCCTTAGATGCTAGAGATACGTGTCATTATCTGGAGAAATCTTATGTCGTTTAGTTTTTGGTTTTTTAACTTTAAACATTTTGGTGTTGAGCAGTGTAGTATGTATTAACAGTCTTAACACATACAAATTGTTTTCATTAATTCTTGAACAAATATTTAGACTATTCTTTCCAATAATAACAGACTTATTATTAAAATAAACAGAATATTTTTGTTTTAACAACTAAGAAACGGAAATCAAATTCTGTGTAAATCCAGGAATATAAAATACATTGTCCAACAATATATAATTATTACAAAAACATAATCTAATTACGCCCACTGTCCGTGTCGACACGACATCTCTTGACCCCACACGTATTAAGAAGGCTCTCTCATCCAGCTGTGTCCAAGAATCAATCCATTGCAAAGAAGAACAAACATGGTTAGTGGCCCCCGAATCAACTATCCAGGGTGAAGAATCATCTTCCACTAAACATGACTCAAGAACAAGTAAATCATATTTACCTTTCTTGGTCTTCTTTTTGTTTTGGGCTTTCTTGGGTTTGGGTTTACCCTTCACCTTCCCAACAGACCTCTTCATTTTCTTATTATTGGAGGAAGATGGTTCGACAATATTTGCCTCACCGGTCTTGCCCTTGCAGTCTTTAGTCAAGGACTCAAAGGTAGTGAGCTCATTGAGTAGTTGTGTGAGATTGAACCTTAACTTGTTCATCTTTTAGTTATTCTTAAACTGATTGAAACTCTTTGAAAGAGTCGTCAATATGATGCTCACTTGACTGGGTTCATCAATGGCCCCGCCATTGACTTCTGCTGTGCTGAAGTAGGACATCATGCCCATGACATGTTTTCGAACTGAAGTTCCTTCCTTCGCGAGAGAGCATATCGGAACGAACAGCTTCGTGTCGCCTTTGCTCGGAAGGGTGCCTGAACATAGCTTGTAATGACTACATGATTTCGAACATAGCTTGTAATGACTACATCGAAAATAATTTCCTGTTCCGAAAATAAAATTGGCTCCTATACCAATTGTTGGAACCCCGTTCACCGGTTACGCAGCGGAACTAGGTTTTAATTTTTTTTATACAAATCATAATCTGTAGCTGGGACCAGTAAACTTGGGATCGTAATTATTTTTCTGAACTAATACATACAATATGTAAACACAGGAAATTGTAATCAATATAAAGAGAAGAAGAACATACCAACGTTTGGAGGTTCCTTCACTTTACGATGTGCTCCTGTCTGAACCACTCTTACCAACGTTTGGAAGCTCCTTCACTTTATGGTATGCTCCTGTCTGAACAACTCGATCTTCCTCGCTATCTCTCGAAACTAGTAACTGCATGTGGGCGAGTCACGGTCTCAGAAACTTGAATGGAGGATGTAGATAAATACTTGAAGAAACTCTTTCTTCTCAATTTGGTGTATTGATTTCATGCATATATAAATTGCATCTCATACAAAACTTTTTTGTTCTCTCGTGTGTAAGGTAAAAAAAAAATCTCAAACTGAAAATCATGCCACCTTGCATTTTTTATTTATATATATAAGTTGACTTTTTATCAAACACACAACAAAAACTTGAATATATATATATATATATATATATATATATATATAAAAACGCAAAGTGGTGTGATTTTCAGTTTGAGATTTTTTTTTACCCGATACACACGAGAGAAAAAAAAAAGTTTTGCATGCGATGCAATTTATATGTGCGTGAAATCAATACACCAAATTGAGAAGAAAAAGTTTCTTCAAGTATTTCTCTACATCCTCCATTCAAGTTTCTAAGACCGTGACGCACCCACAAGCAGTTACCAGTTCCTGGAGATAGCGAGGAAGATCGAGTGGTTCAGACAGGAGCATATCATAAAGTGAAGGAGCTTCCAAACGTTGGTAAGAGTGGTTCATACAGGAGCACATCGTAAAGTGAAGGAGCCTCCAAACGTTGGTATGTTCTTCTTCTGATTATATCGATTTCAATTTCCTGTGTTTACATATTGTATGTATTAGTTCTGAAAAATAATTACGATCCAAAGTTCACTGGTCTCAGATACAGATTATGATCTGTATATATATATATTTTTTAAACCTAGTTCTGCTGTGTGACCGGTGAACGGGGTTACAACACCTATTACAACAATGATGGAAAAAAATTCAGATCTGCTATGGTGAGAGGAGATCTCACCGGTACGTGTTAGAGGTGGTGATTGCGACGACGGTCAAAGCAACGATAGTGAGAGGCACACGGTAGCCGACGAGAGTTGGGGGCGTACGAAGAGCTTATGGTGTTAGCAACGACGGATGGCGCACGACAGTGAGTGGTTTGCGGCATTGGTGAAGAAGTTGAATATGGGGTAAAATAATCCCATTGATTTGGAGGGGATTATTTTAGCCTCCCTCAACAAGATAAAATTGGATTAGGCTAAAAGTAGTCAAATCCCTATCATGTCAAACAAATGCACCCTAATAGTTCTAACACAAAAATATGGCAATTACAAAATAATTACACTTACACAGAATAAAAATGAGAAATTATATTGACACAATATTACGTGTAAAACATCCAATGTGAGGGAAACATTCGCAAAAAAAGGATAAAATAATTTCATTATAAAAAAAAGGATAAAATAACTTCTCTCTGAAACAAGGAGAGAACAATAAAATATCTCTTGCAATATAGGAATATTAAATATCTTAAGAATAATCTAACGTTAAGAAATTACAAGAAATCTTGGGAATGTGATGGATTTTGAAGCATCATTTGTGTTGATATTTATAGGCAAGTGATAGCCCCCATGGTATAAAATTAGGCGCCATATGTTATATCCATCAAAGCCACCAATTGCCACCGCACCAACATGTATGATGCCACAATTCAAGTTTGTTTCCACACTAGTGGTGTATGAAATCTATTGGTTAAGAAAAACAGAAAAGCAAGTAAAACGTAGACAAGAGTTTGAGGAAATCCTCAATGAACAACAAACTTGTGCTAAGCCTGAATTGATCACCTTGATTCAGTGTAGTTAGGTGATCCTTTGTAAACTGTGCTAGACCTGTCAGCTATGCAATCGCGACTGCTGTCATCACCAGTGCTTGATTCAAGACTACTTGTATAGTCTTGATTACAGGCTTAAGGTTGAGTAACGGTGTAAGACTGGGCTGGCCCAACCCGTTTTGGTACGGCCTGCCGGGCTTGTTTTCCAAAACGGGTCGGGCCTAGCACGGCACACCCAATTGGGCATGCCGTGTCTGGCCGGACTCGTTTTGGAAAACAGGGGCCCAACACGGTCATGGCGGGCCGTGCCGTGCCGGCTTGCGTGCCGACTAGGCAGGTCAAACGGGCCAGTTCACTTTTACTTTTTTTTTAAAAAAAAAATATGAAATTTATTAATAATATCATAGAGTATGGACATCATAGAGTATTGAGATGTGACTCAACCATTGTCCAAGTAAGTATGTTTTCCTTTACTTTTTCCTCATTTTTATATAGTTTATATCTCTATTCATTTCTCTTATTTATCCGATGTGGGATGTGAGATTGAATTTCCATTTCCATTCATTGATACAAGTATATAACATAATGATATTCTCTTGATTCAATTTTTTTTTTATAAATATGGAAAACATAGGAGAGTTGGAAGGTCTATTAAAATTAATAATGGTTTTGTTAAAAAAAAAATCAAATAAACCATCTATTGATATTATATTATTATACAATAATTTCTATATTTTCCATCTATGAACAAAAATCGTATGTATATATATATATATAATCATTAAATATCATTCACGTAGAATGCTTCTCTAATCTTGGTTATAATAATTGTTTATAACTATAGTTGTATTTAATCTCATATTCCACATTGGATAAATAAGAGCATTGAAGAGAGATCTAATCAATATAAAAAGGAAGAAAAGATAAATGAAAACTTACTTATCTAAATAAGAGTTATGAACTATGGTTCAATACTCTTCGATGTCAATTATCTTTAAAATATATTTTTTTATAAATATTTTTTTTTTAATATTTTTTTATATATAAATTGATCCACCATACTGATAATTGGACATGGTACGCCGGTCAAATGTATCGGGCCGCGCCAACACGGCGTGCCTCAATCTGGGCCGGACACGATCCATCAATAGTGGCGTGCACGGTCTGCTTTCTTGGCAGGCTGAGAGATAGATATTTTATGCTCTCACTATGTGGTCCATGCAAAAGAATTTTCAATGTTCTGTACGTGGGGCCAAGCCATTTAAAAATGACTTAATTATTTCAACACTAGCAAATTAACACGTACCATTCAGACTAATCGATATATAATACACTTCGACTATAATAATTAGTGTATTTCTGTTGTTGTTGATGAAGCTAAAAATCAAACTCTCTTTACTACCTCTGATCATTTGAAGGGCTATTAGTACTAGTGCGTTCAGAGAGATGATGATGGAAAAAAAGGATCATCATCTGTTTGAAACAAAGTCAGCTGAAGGACGTTCACTTTTCCATTTGTATGGAGTTTCAGTTTTTGTGAGTACATGCATGATATTTGTGTACAGAGTGAGTTACTTTGAAGAAAGATATTGGGTTTATTGGATGGGGTTGTTTCTTTCTGAGATATGGTTCACTTGGTATTTCTTCCTCTCTGTTGTCATCAGATGGAACCTTATCTTTCGTTACACTTTCAAACACAAGCTCACTCTCAGGTTCGATTCTTTAATTTCTTCGTTGTTCAAATGTCTAGATCAAACTATATTTATAACGTTCGTGTCAAATCTCTCTTATATATGTTTTAATTAATATTAATTATAGGTACGGAGAAGATTTGCCAGGAATAGACATATTTGTATGTACTGCGGATCCTGTAATCGAGCCACCAATAATGGTGATGAACACAGTATTATCAGTGATGGCCTACAATTATCCAACCCAGAAGCTAAGTGTTTATCTGTCAGACGATGGAGGATCAGATTTAACATTCTATGCGATGTTAGAGGCCTCTAAATTTGCAAAGATATGGCTACCTTTTTGCAGGAAGTTCAAAGTGGAACCCAGATCACCTCAGGCTTATTTCCAGATACCACCTTCTGCTGCACCACCATTTGGTCACCATCAGTGGCAGTCCATCAAGGTATATATATAATCAAAGTACTGCTTGATTATTATTGTTAATTTTTGGTATGCAATAAAGTGCATAATAATCATCATTAAGTAACTCAGAGCTGCAGCCATATATATAATGTTAAAAAAGAAGAAGAATAAATTATGTTTGTCTTCTTAAAGATATATAAACCACACGCTAATAATATTGGTTGCGTGTCTTGTAGACCTTTCTCTGTTATCTTCTCATATAAATTAACCAATTATATTATAGGAGTCAGTCAAACCTTGACGTTTCTTAGCGATATTACATATCATTTTAAAATCCCAATATTGATAAAGTTATACTTGTAAAAGATAATAATGATATCGTTACTCTCCGATAAGGCACCATGGGATAAATGGGACCAACCATACACTTAGTTATCAAAAGGTTTCCATATAAATTAAAGCGATATTATTATTTTTCAACCCCACTTATGAGTTATTAGTTTTGATATCGGCTATTTTCTACCCTCTGTCAAGGTCTATTAACATTTTCTATCAAAGTACTATTTTACCTTTCTATTAAATATTACAAAATTTTATTTTTTAAAAAGTAAATACAATTAAAAATAGAATTTAATTATTCATATGGTGAGATTTAGTCTCCAGATTGGATCTTAAATGTCTATTTCATGAGATGTACGGTTGAAATCCAATATGGATCTCCACCATACTAGATCCATCCTAAATACCGCAAACCTTTCCATCTTCGATTCCACAAACCACCATCACCGCCCTCTGTGCCTTGCCAAAACCAAAACACCATTCCAAACCAACAAAAACAATTTATTTCAACTTCTTCGACTTTTTTTTTAAAGAAAAGCAAACAAAAATCCAGATCCCGACCAACTCTGACTGAAAAAATTGAAAAAAAAAACAAAAATATGATTGATTTTTTTTTTATAAAAAAACAAAAATCCGACTGATAAAAATCACCACCAGATCTCGGCCAAAAATCCAGCCACAACCTCTAAAAAAAATATCCAACCCATAAAAATCACCCAAACACAGAATCCACCTCCAAAATCCAGTCACAACCCTAAATCGAAATTCAGTCACCTCCCAACACCCAATAGCCAAACCCAAAAAACAAACATCCAAACCTATAAATCAAGCCACCCCACCAACAAACAAACCACCAGTAATTTGAGAAAGGGGAGGAAAGAGCTGTGGGGAGAGAAAACGAGAATAAGGGAATCGAGACGATAGAAAGAGAAAGAGGAGAACCACGGAAGAGAGGCAGAGAGAAAGAAGGAAACCAGGGAGAGAGAGATTGCTAGAGGAGAAAGAAGATTAATCAGGGAGGGAGAGAGAAATCGACGAAAGAGGTAGAAGAAAGGAAGAGAGAGAGAAAGATAATTGATGTTTGAAAGTGATATTTTTAATTTTGTAATATCTTTAAATAATTATTTAATATACCTTGTTGAGTTACGATTATACCCTTACTTACTTAACGAAATATTCCGTTTTATTAACAGAATGGTAACGACAGGGTGTTAACTGACGATTAATTTCATTTGCAAGGTGGAAAATGACCAATAATAAAACTAGAGGATACAAAGCGTCTAATACCTCATAAGTGAGGGTGGAAAATAATAATATCCTTAAATTAAAACAATTACAGGGAGCAGGTGGGAATGCAAACAAAACTTAGCTTGGTTAGAGCCGCGCTACCTGATAATAGACATCAAACGCATATTTGAAAATTGTCATATAGGTTAGTCTATATTCTACCATTTACCAATCTAATGATTAAGATTTGACATCAGTTGAAGGTGATTTTTGGATTTGTGGGAAGTCAACTGGTCAATGGTGTGATTCGTATGATATGTGAACAAACAAATTAGTAAAATAATGCGAATAATAAAAGAGACAGATTTTAAACGGTAAAACTACAATAGTGGAGAAACATCCACGTCCTCTCGCTGACCGTAAAAAAAAAATTCCACCATGAATTTTAATTGATTACACACTCTATTCTCTCTCTTTAATGATGTTAATTATTCTTCTTCTTACGATGATTACAAGGCTATATTTATATTATTTTTCTAGGGTTTCCTAATTCTTGGCGCATAAGTAGCAGACTCATTAATTTGAATATAGTTGAAGTTCAGGTAGTGCGGACTAATTAGGATTCTTTCCTGATTATTGTTGAGTCATTGCCTGATCAGGATTCTAGTATCTTTTGGAGAGGATATGCTTGTTTTCTTTTCGGAGTAGATCTCTTTACCATTTATGTAGTTTAGTAGAACTGGAAATCTTCTTAATCGGAGGAGAATATCTCATTGACAAGAGATTTTTAGGTGGATCTCTTGCCTCTTTGGGTCTCTTGCCCGATTCTGATTATTTGACATGCAAATATATGGCTTCTTCAAAGGATTGTTGTGATGTAGCTAACTTGGATGATGTGTCTTGGGCCATGATTGACAAGTTGACTTTTATCGATGTTGCATGACTAGTCTTCCGCTATTTCGCCTCTCATTGGGTGACACATCACTCAAGCGAATTTCACATATAACAATATTCCCTTAAATATCAGAGCCGAGTATCCCCGTTTGACTTTGTACTCGATACTCATCCCGAGTAAGCTTCGCTCGCTGTGACTCTAATGGGCACTTATTCGGCGAAAGGTATTTAGAAAAGATTCCCTACTAATTTTGTCGCTATCTTGATTAATACAGTAATTATGACACTTCCACTAACTTGAAATTTTAATGATGTGTTGTAATTGCATCCATAAACATTCGAATAACCTAACAATTGGATTCCTTGATGGCGACGTTTGCAGGCTCTTAGTCTTCCTGACGTGACACATGTCCTCATGTGGGTAGGTATGCTAGACATTTTTCAAGTAAATGTTACTTGATCTAACCTTCACATCATCATCCACATCCTTCTGTTTTCCCGCTTATTTATCCCATGTCGTCACTCAGGTTTCGTTCAAAAAACTCATTTTCACTAGTATTTAATCCTTTTTGTTAATCCAGTTGAATTATTTATTCTCATTTCTTGATTTCTTTCTTTCTTCAAAGCTTCTTCAAACCTTTTTTATCAGAACTTCTATCCCTAAACCCAGAATCGAAAAAATCTATACTTTAATCGTCTCTTCTTCATTTTAAATCCAAAACTGTCCTGTCATGTAAGTTTGTTGTCCTTTCTTGTTGCCTCTCCAAACATCGTCTTTTTCAAATAAGTATTTTCTTTTGGTGAGTTTTCATAGATCATGCAACCAAGCACTACCTTTTTCGTCGTATAATGAGGGCGATTGAACTTAAGGACACGACTGAAGTAGAATTGCTTGAAAGATTGTTGTGAGGTCGTGTCCCTAATCAACCCATTTTTGTCTGTTGATGTTTCTCGCTTGAACACCAACGTCCTTCAAACTAACAATTATGTTTCTACTCGCAGTAAAGACAATGAGTTTTAGAAGTTTTGTTATTCGAGTGAGATTAAGCTCATAAGGACAGTGCCGAGGACACTGTAGTAGAATTGTATAACAAAGCAGATGAACATGACATTGACTAAGAAAGTCAAGCATGCACATGCAGTCAGGGTTTCCAAAACGTTCTGAGCAGAGGCAGTCAATATACGAGCGTACTTGATCAAAAGAGAGCCATCAAAAACATCGGACCTCACAATACCATAAGACATATGGACTGGAAAGAGGTAAAACTTTCTAACTTGAAAGTATTTGGTTGTATTTCTTACGTACATGTTAGTGATCAGGCTAAAAGTAAGTTGAACGCAAAGTCAGCGAAGTGACAAGTGTCGTTTTGTATATGAAAATAACTTGTCAAACAAAATTTATAAACCTAAATTTGCACTCACAATTGGCGAACAATATAATAGCAAGTAAGGGTATCATCCACAGAGATTGTGTTATGCAAATGTGATCAAATTATGCTCTAACTATATGCAATGAAATTAAGTATTAATAACAAAAAATCAACTGAATTGAAATTGAAATATATTTTCAACTACAAAGAAGCTAATGAAACTAAACAACAATGTATTGAGTGTGTGAAAGTAGATGATGATAAATATGGGAATCAATACAATATCAATACAAATAGTGGGAGTTCCGACATTAGGCCCGATTCAATAACAATACAGGGTTACTCCTAGCTAGAGTTTCTAGAGCGGTTTGGATTGGAGTGCTCACAATCCACTCATTTCACTTTTACTTTGGATGTATATAAGGTAATGACTTTGATTGGAGTGCTCATAATCTACCTTTTTTATCTGGTTGGGATATGAAGGATTGTAGTGCTCACAACATATTTTATCCAATTCAAATGAGCTTGATTAGACACCTAATGTGCATATGGTTAAGAATAAATTGGCACCCAATGTAAACCAATAGTTGGAGTGCCTACTTGGCTCATAAGGACCACAATTCAACCTCTTCAATGGATTGAGAGTTGGAATGCCTACCCAATCCAATGTAAGCATTGAATGTTTTATAGATCCAAATCAACCACAAAGTGTTATGGGAGTTGGAGTGCGTACCCACTTCACTAAGATCACAATTAAAGCATAATTACTCAAATAAGTTCAATCAATCAATCTAGAATTAAGAGTTGGAGTGCCTATTTAATTCAAGACACAATTAGACACAATTAAACTCAATTAATCATAATGAATGGAACTATATTGATTAAATCAACAAAATATAGAAATACCACAATTCATGAATCAATTACATCAATTCCCATAATGGGATTAACTACTCATGCTAAATGAAAGCAAATACATAAGAGAAGAGAGAGAGTAAACCACTTGATGATTCTCCCTTTCTTGAGAGCTTGAAATCCAATCTCCTAGAGCCTTGATTGAGTTGAAAATCCAAGATAGATGAATGGGTTTATGGATGAGAGGAGAGATGAAAGGATTCCTAAATCTAGAGAGAGAAAGTGGTTATGAATGGGTATGTGGGTGTACAAGTCATAACAGAAATGATTCTATATACAGGTGTCTTCAAAATGGCTTGAATTTATTGATGTGGACTCCTAATGGGATAAATGCACGGGTTGTGCACTGGTCGGGACCTGTGCAATGACCTGATGCTCTGATTTCATCTCTCGGGTTTAGTGAATTGCACATGTCATTGTGTAGTTTATGACCAGCCCTATTACCTGTGCAGTGACCTGATGCACCTCCATACTCCCTTCTCAGCTCTCTGGTTTCTTCAAGTATGCGACTGTGTGCAATTGGTGCCCATCTGGTGCACGATTTGTATGCGGTTCATGACTCACACATTGCCTAGGTTCTTCCTTCCCTTCACAATGCTTGGGTTATGCACGGTTCAGGACCGGCACACTTGGCCTTTACACTTGATCAACTTCTTAGCCTTTTCTCGCACAAATTTGTGTCTTCTATCCAATCGTCTGAATTGTACCTAATTGCCTACAATTATAACAAAAGAGCCATAAGATATGTAAAAACAATCAAAAATGAGAAAAAGGGAATGGAAATGAGGACCAAAATATATGATAATTTTGGCGCGATCAAATATTTCCAAACCAAACCTTCGATTGTCCTCGAGCAAACTCTAAAATGACATAAATAAAACACCAACAAGCACGACTCTATCTAAAACTCTCATAGACTTAACATAAATAATTCAATAAGTCGCATGTCTAACCGATGATGAAATGTAAGGATGTGTGATATAAAGGAGTAGACATATGCAAAGCAAACTAAAACAACTCGATGGCATTTGAGGGAACCTCGCTTTATCACGAATCCCAAGCCTAATAGTGCTCTCATATCGGGCATTACTCACTCTAATTCACTTCGAATCTAAACCTCACCTAGTTTGACTCTTTTTTTACCGCTCAGAGTCCTAAGTTCACACTCAATCAAGGTATGCAATGATGGAATTTATGAGTAGACTTCTAGTGCATTGCATACAATGTTCATTCAAAAATCGATAATGTCTGTGAACTAGCCTAGGAATGATTCACTATGCAATGAACGTGGAAGATCAAGCATCAACAAATATTCCCTATCAAGACATATCATGGATCAAATAGGACTTTCCCTTTGGTTGTAATAGGGACATAGGTTACATGTAGTGAACAAAGAAATATGGAAAACTTTTGAGTTCAAATATCATCAATCATGCTTAATATACTCACACACCCCACACACAACTCTACTTTACCAAATTTTTACCTTAGTGTCTACGCATCACATTTCACACACATTTTGTGCTTACAAATTAGTACCCTTATTGTGAGTTCTTTTACCTTTAAATTCAGGGCTCATTTCTTTCTTATCTTTATATGCCTTATTCTTTTTTTTTTCTTTTCTTTTTTTCTCTTTTTTTTATATGCCTTTTTCTTTGCTTTGATCTTTCTTTTCTTTAGCTTTTTCCTTTTTCACACACATATATGAACTCTTACAATTTGACTCGAAGTACAATTTTGAAATTTTTACATTTTTGAGTCTATACTTGCATATCACAAAATTGCCCAAGCACACACTTTTTGTACATATAAGAGCTACTTACCTATCCAACACACAACACATACACCCTTACATGATTGACAATTAAAAAGGGTTGGCTTGTGTTTGGCTTATGGTTATATGGTCAATTTATTGTTCCAAATGAAAGAGGTAAGTATTTTGCCACAATATTGGCTTTGGAGCACACAAAGGGACATAGGGAAATGTTTGGGCTCTTTAAGTAATTAAATGTACACATTGCCTATGATCATTTCCATAATTAGTATATCAAGGAAATGAATGCATCCATCAAGCAATCCATAATATGTATGCAATATATGTCCTATGTCATGTGACGCATATGATGAGAAGAGTGTTTAAGGAATATAACAAAATGTACACTCAATTATGCTTTTTCTAGGCTTGTGTTTATGAACTCACGGGTGTCTCCACTGTTAGAAAAAGGTGCAAGAGCATCGAGTCCCCTCAATTTAAGCATACAAAGGATGAGAGTAGCACATGAAAATGCAAGTATAACCCATAAGGATTTGTTACACAAGCATAAAATGCATATATAACTCGCCAAAAGCACACGCTCAAGGCATCACATCCAAGCTAGTAAAAGCTCAAAAATTTGGCAATTGCGACAAAATCGATAATTTTTGACCAAAAAGACTAAAAATAACTCATAAAAAGGAAAAAGACGACTCAACAACAAGGCATCTACACCCCCAAACCAAAACTCAACATTGTCCTCAATATTGAAGGCTAGAGAGCTCAGCCTAGCGGTGCGCACCTCACATGACTCAAAACAAACAACCTAGGCACTAGTCATACACAATCAATGCCCAACAACATCAAAAGAATCAACATGGCTCAACATAAAATACGACAATATGATACGATATAAATGAAGAACATGCATCCAAGGTGGGAAAACGAAATCCATATCAAGCCTTCTTATTCAAAATTGATGGCAATGAGGTACAACAACTGCCAAACCAATTTCCTATTATATGCTCAAAAATCTATACATGATATATATATATATATATGCATGATTCAAAACCCCCAAACTAAGTTGGGCTATATCAAAATAAAACCTGTTAATCTTATACATGTCCAGAAGAGCCTTCGGCTCATCCAATCAAAAAATTAATAGTCAATAAGCACCAAATTATGGAAACCAAAAATTTGTAACATATTCATAAGTTTCCATTCACAAATATTCACATTAACAACCCAAAATTGACTTTCAATAAAATATTCACAATCATTCATATTCACAATTGTATAAACAAAGATTTAGAAATGAAATGCAAGAATATTGGATTGAGATAGAGAGATAAAACCAATGTGATTGTTCATTCGTCTACATTTGAGTAGGTTCCTGCCCTTTTTATGAGCACTCTTGGCTTGCTTGTCTAACCAAGACTTGCAAGTGGCCGGTGTATCTATTCCAAGAGATGAAGAACCTAACCTTAAAGCACAATCTTAATCACAAGGGTTAACATTCACACAAATATCTCAAACCACAAATACTTTCAAACTCAAAATATCCAAAATCATCCAAAATAGTCATTCACCATCAACTAAGCTAATAAAATAAAAATAAAAATAAAATGACAACCCTAAAATAGAATACTGTTAACAACCTTTTTTGGCTAGGGGTCAAAGATAATTTTTTCACTTGCTTCTACTTGGTAGGAAGAACCCCCTAATACAACCTGCCATTACCAACCTTGAGAGACCAGGTTCCACATTACCTAAGTACCTTGATAGCCTGGAGGAAGGTCAATATCACTTTTCCTGAACTACCAGATATCGAGTAGAGCTAGCATCTTAGTACTTCTACTTGGAACTAGGATAACTATCTAGTACCCAAGTACCTCGACACCAGTTCGTGACCAGTTTAGGATATGTCCTACCTATTACCTAGGTACCGGGATACCTCAAGCCTGATATCTAGGCACCTCATTTAGCCTGGTACCCGAGTTCATACATACTACCACCAGGAAGATTTCAGCATCTATAGAAAAAACCAAGATGTTTGACCGAGTACCTCAATACCATCTTGCCACCCCTTTTAGGTACGTGACATTCCCATCAGGTATGAAGAAAGTTATCCAAAAGTCTCCAGAATGATCGGTCAAGCGTCATGCTACCAGACTGGTACCCTGAGGTACCTCACCATTGATACACAAAATCGTGATTTCTCCTCCAAGCTACATAGATGACTTTTTCACTATTAAAGCCCAATAATGTGACTAGATAGGTCAACGAATTCACCATTTATTCAAATTTAAACCCAAACGAAAACCTGACATAATCAATATGAGTAATTCTCGTATAATTTGATTCCCTCATCAACATTAATCATTTTCAACAACACATCCAATCAACTGGCCTAAATTACAGGGATTTGATTGACGATGAAGAGGGATTAAAAGGAGACGTTAGGGTCTAGACAAGGTAAGGAAAAAAGGAGAGAGAAAGAGGCAGAGCTTCTTCACCACTTTTCTGAATTTAGCCACTTATCGACATGTACGAGTTTTGTATCTCCAACCTTTGTAAACAAGAGAGTTTGAGTGATTTCTTAAGAACATTGTACTAGATCTTCAATAAAATCATTTTCTTAGTTTGAGTTTCTTCATATTCGGCTTGTTTACAAATCTATATATCCATTTTACTGTGATCTTTGTCACATAGATACGAAATATCTACCCTAACTGTAACCTACCAGGTAACGATCTTGAGGGTGTTGATTGAAATTCCTCACCTTGAGCGAATTCTCAATCAACAAACACTAAGAGTACCTATTATTTAACAAGTTCTAAATAATAGTAACAATCATGAATGCATAAAAGTACTAAAGCTAAGTAATGCAAGAAAACAGTGCAACTAAAAATTACTCATCGTCTGAGAACACTACTTTATCATCCTGTTGCAGACCCTTTCCTCTCGGATCTCTCTCTCTCTGGCTCTCTCTTCAGCTTCCTTTATGGATATCTCTTGTGTCGCCCTAAGCTTTATAGCATACGGGTTGATCACTGGGCCTCTAGTAGGGAAAACGAATGTGGTGGACCTCTTGCCCCTCCTTTCATATGGGATAACCTTTGGCTTTTTCCTGAGGTTAGTGATGTTGGACCATAGATCATCCATATTTGTTGCATTGTCCACCTAGAATTTAGAGACTATGGAGTTTAGTGTGTTCATGGAAGTCTGGAGTCTTGCCATCCTGGAGACTACGGTCTGCCATGGCACTACACCCTGATCACCTACAACTAGAGAAGGAACTCCCTGATCTAATTCGTGTTGCTTATGCTCAATGTTTTTGTCCTCTAGCTCCATATGTTATGCTTTCCTGGAGCTTGATCCCATTCCATTTTTATTCTTTCCCGTTCTCCTCTTATCACTTATGAGGTCCCTCTCAACCATCAAACTGGTCCATGTGGTCATACCGATATCATTCTGCGACCATTTTAATTATACATCTTCAAAATCTACTCTTATTGTCATAGACATGTCAATGATGAGGCTAGGGAAAATGAGTGGCTGCTTTTCCACCCTCATTCGCCCCACTTACACTATCTCCCATCTGATGAGTAAGACCACATTGATCAGTTTGTTATTTTTGACGCAATAGAGGATTGTAGCCAACTCAAAAGGTACTGTGGTACTGTGTGTCCTTGGTTTGAGGGAATGGGAAATGAAGATGTTTTAAAGGCCTAGTTTGAGTTCAAGATTGTTGTGCTTGATGTGGAAGGCATGAGCTACCCAGAAGTCCATAGGTTGGATCACCAGTTGGTTTGCAAAATCTTAATTCTACTTGACAAAAATGTCATTCCATGTGACACCATCCCTCATTCTGTTTGATCCCTCTTGATCATCTGGAAGCCATGTGTTGTAATAGTCATTGAGGTCATCAACAGATAATTTCACCTCAGCTTCTCTCACCATATCGTGGAGTGGCACTGAAAGTGATCTGGCACAATGCTAGCATAAAACACCTCCAAGATCTCTATACTATATTTCACCGGGGTGGTTACTAATGTCTACCATTCCTTTTTTTTTCTACTTGTGGATAACAGTAGTGCCACCTAAACCTACCAACTCTATCCCTCTTTCTGGTATGATTCCCCTCATTCTGAAATGCTCTATTCTGTTGGGGAATTCTTCATTCTGGACACACTGAGGGACCTGAAGTTTCCTATTCCTTTGGCTTATTTTCTTGGCTGCATGTTTGAATCCTGATGACATTCTTTTTGGTCTGAAATCGAAGCGTGAGAAACAAGTTTACCTTTAAGAAGTGAGGGAAAATAAAATTTTATTTGAATGGTGGTAGGGCTCACTCTAACAGTGATAGGTGTATTTATACACTCATCATATACGCGGGTCTTAGAGTGGGTGGGATCCTGTGCCAAAACCACGCAATCAACTAATTACCACTTCTACATTCCCTGTGCATGGGTTACGTGCGGTTATAGTGTTGGTGTTGACTTATGCATACATGGTTGCTTTTTTAACTTTCTACCTTGATTGCACACCATTTTTCTAGACCCAAATGTCCAACTTACACAAGATAATTACAATAATCAAACATACTACCATTACTCAACAATCACACCTTTAAAAACATAAACATAAAAACATCAACAATACAGTCATCAAAAAGAGATCATAATAGGATTTCTCCACACTTAGAGCTACCCATTCTCATATAAGCACATCAAATTAATTTCGAAACAGGGCAAACCTAAGACATATGAGAAAACATATTGTGAACTCTAACACCTACTAGAATCTATAAACTCTAAACATGCAAGGTAGGACTTTGGTCAACCAAAGACGGTTTGACCGGATGAGGAGGATGTTTCTTCTTGATCACCCAAATTGGTCCTAACTCCTCATCTAAAGTTCCCTTCCCCTTAGTCTTATATCTTTCTATTAATTCCTTCCTAACCTAAATTTTCTACACTATTTATGGGTTCTTTTTAGATTCTTTCTATTTCCTTTGAATTTTTGATATTGAAACACTTGGCCTTAATGTGCCCTTCCTTAGAATAAAAGAAACAAATAGGATGGGTATAAGGAAAACTCCCTCTTTGTTTGGGGACTTGAGGTTCTCATGAGTGTTGTGACTGAAGCGATTTAACTTCCTTCTCTACCTTGTCCAGCTGAACTATATAGTCACACTCCTTCACCTTTACAATCTTCAAAGCTTCCTCTTTCTTCCTAAGCACTTCCTTCACCTCCCCCAAGACATTCGACTTCTTTTCATTCTCCATCAAAAACTTCCTAGTCTTCCTTGCATATTCTTACTCAAACTCTTCTGAAAGTTTAGCAAGCTAAACTAGATCTTACGAAATTGCCTTCTTTTCTCCTTCAACCTTCATAATCCTCTTCTTAATTTTCTTATTAAGGTTGGAAAGGTCTTGTACTTTCTTCTTCAAATTATCATTTTCCACCTTGAGAAGTTCAGTTTCTCGCTAGAGCTTGTTGTTCTTTTTGTTAGGATTATGCTAGATAACAAGAGTATAATATTGTAATTAACAATCTTTTCATATGAATAAAGTGATTTCTAGTTAACAAATCTTATAGCATTTATAGTTTAATTATTATAATTGTCAAAAGTAAATAATCATAAGGTCAAAAGACTATGAGAAAAGAAGAATTGTTCATATATCTAGATATGTATGAGGTAGACACAATTCTTTAGTTAGTCTTGAATAATATTCACAACTTAAGATAGAAGGTTGGGCGCCTTTATCTTGTCAAAGTTGTAGATTCTTTTGCTAGCATTTGAGTGGGATCAAATGTGTTATGATGAGTCTAAAATCATCAAAGTGTGGTGTCTTTGGGCAAAAGAATCTAGTGCACTGGGTGCATTGAATAGGATAAAATAGAAATACTTTATCTAGAACCTTCAATGGATAAAAGTGTTCATTTGAAGACGATCGGAGAGTCTATCTTAATCCTGAGATAAATGATGGACTTATGGTTGCAAGTGTTCTCATTTGAGCTATCAATGAGTACAATTATATAGCATAGTCTATCCTCGATAGTTTGGTGGTATTCATTTGTTAATCGATAGAGGACTTCATTTATAGATATGGACATCGTGGCTCCATTTATTGAATGAGAGTAGAATACCATCATATGGATGTTTTGAGGTATTGGATATTAAATCTTAACGTTAAGTTTTCAATAGTGTCTATTGAAACATGGCTTCTGGACAAGTCAAAATATTCAAGTTCAAAATGTGGTCATATGAGTAAATATGGTAACTTGAAGAGCTATAGGCGGTCTATGAGCTATTTGCAATTACTGGTATTCTTCACGAGGATACACTTTCTCCAATAAGGTTGTCTAGGGTACGAATGAGTAACATCAACTTATTCTATCTTTATTTAAGAGTTCAATTTTAGTTCTTCAGTGGAATGAACTAAAATTAAATAGATTGGACCTAAGTGAATCATTTGTTGATTGTGATTAGGTTGTGTCTATTGGAGCTTAAATTTAGATAGCCCGCCAAGATCCCCAATCCACACGAACTTGCATGGATCACTTGATATATTCTACCGGACTAATTTAGGGGTCCATCTAGAATTGTAATAAGACATGTGAACTTGTTTCTTTTTGTAAGAATAGGTCTAGTTCACAGGTGGACTTTTTATTAAGATCCAATGGATTTAATAAAACAAGAAAAATAATATATGGCCTTTATACTAGGTATGGGCGGCAATGGCTATGGTGAATAGCTTAAATATATTATTTGTATTTTATTATTATTTAATTAAATGGAAATTAATTAATTTGTTGATTAATTAATTATTTAATTAAAAGTCAAAATCTTTTCCTATTAGGAGATGGTCTCCTAAAACTATACTATTGTTTGTAGTATAGTTAATGTTAAAGACTATATTTGAAAAGTAGATAAATAAAATGAGTTATTTATCTAATCAAATTAGGAAGTCTTTAATATGGTTACAAATACACTATTGAGTTGGATTAGGAGTCTTGGTGTAGGAAAGAATTCTTTTTGGAAAAGGATTATTGGTCACCAAGTAAAACTACTTAGTGGTAGAATTCTTATTTGAAAAGGATTCATAACCACCAAGTTAATCTACCTAAGGATAGGATTCTTGTCCATCAAGTAATCCTTCTTAGGAAAGATTGAACTCTCCTAACCTATATAAAAGACCAAAAATTCTGCCAACACAATATAGTTATAGGAATAGTTAGTTTTCTTTTTAGATAAGGACTCTTAACTACCAAATAAATCCACCTAAGGAAAGGATTCTTGCCAACCAAGTGAATCCTTCTTAGAAAAGGATTTATGAACCTATATATATATATGTGTGAAGAATTTCGGTCATGACTAAGGCATTAGAGAGGAATTTCGGCCAAGCTTTATTTTTCTTAGTGAAGAATTCGGCCATTATAGAATTTTGAGAGAGAAAAATCTGATTTTACTCTAGACAAAAATTCAATCATCTCTAAGCAATAGTGTGTGAATTCGGCCAAGTAGAGAAAAAAGGGGAACGTTTTTGTATTCGATATTATACTAGTATCCTTTACATCAAAAGGGTTTTGTGTACAACATCGAATCAAGGTTCACGCGAGTTACAATCAAATTGATTGATAATTCACAAGTGACCGGACGTTCTTGGATTTTTCTCTTGGAGGATATTTGTAAATAACAAAGAAAAGATATTTGCTTTGTCTCCATGCTTAGGAATACAATTTAAAGAAAGGGAGCTCACACTCCTAGGTGATTCACGTTTGTGATTGGATTGGAAGATCTTACGGAATCAATTCGGCGATTGTTCAATCGTCACGTGAAAAAGGTACGATACTTTTATATACATCAATTAATCTAGGGTTAAGGTTCTCGTTGCATGAAAAGGAAATTTTTTATTTATACGCAAACCCTAATCTCATTTTTTATCACGCTTCCGTTGCGTTTCTAAACCGTTTTTTCCTACACTTTTCTTTTTCCTTATTCTTCTCTTACTCAAAGTCTTTAAAAATCTTTTCAAGTATCCCTTCATCAAATATTGCATCTTCTTTCTTTAAAGCTTCACTTTTTTCAACACCATCAAGATGGTCCTCTTCCATTTCTGATGCAAATTTAAAAGCCTTGATAAGCTTATGAACCTTGCTTTTATTTTTGTTCCTTTTTGGTGCTTCCATGACTAAGCACCCTCATTCATTCTTCTTTTCATCCGGTCCCTTCACTATGAATTCAACCTTTTTTCCCCCACAGTTTAGAGACAATTCCCTAGAAACTACATTGACTATCATTCCTGCTGTGGCCATGAAGGATCTACCTAAAATCAATTTCCAATCATGATCCTTAATTCCTTCTTCTCTTACCTCTAAGATTGTAAAATCAATCGGCACCTTGATCCCATGTATATCCCATTGAACATCTTCAATCACACCAACCGAAACCTCAGTGGAGTTTTCAGCAATCTTCAAGGTTATGGAAGTAGGCTTAATATTGTAAATCCTTAGTTGCCTACAAACTTGGAGGGGTATCATGTTGATGCTTGCCCCCATGTCGAGTACTCCTTCCATGATGTTTGAATCCCCAATACTAACTGGAATAATGAAACTTCCAGGGTCTTCCAACTTTGATGGAATGATCTCCCCTAATAATTGCTCACCAACCCTTGAAGTCTCCACCCATTCACTTAGCTCCTTATCCTTATCATCATCACCCACTATCCTTAACTCTAACATGACTCCTTTCTTTTTTGACTCCTTTTTCCTTTCTTGTACTACTTCCATAACATTTGCATGCTCCTTCACACTCACTAATTTTCCTTTTTCTTGCTTGAGAATGTATTATACTATCTGAGTTATTTGGGTCTCCATTCTCTTGAGTGAGGCATCAAGACCTTGGATCTATTGGTCATTCGAGTCAATATAATTATAAAGCTTCTGTTGAGTAGCATTCTGAGTATTACTGAAGCCTTTGTTTGATTTTTGGTGGCTCTGTACCAACTCCTTCATCGTGTCTTCAAGTGACTTAGTTTTGTTTTGGTATTATCCAGGTTGGTTGTTGAAACTTGTTTGAGGTTTATTCTACAAGTTTTACCATTGATTGCCTTGGCCATTCTGACTGTTGTATCTGCTGTAACCTTGGCCCTGATTTGAATTGTTATTATTCCATGAGAAATTAGCATGGTTTCTTCACCCGAGATTATAAGTGTTGGATAAGGATCGTTTCTTTACCGTTGGAAACCTCCCATCATATGAGCTACCTCCACACATTGACCCTCTCCAAGCATAAGATCACACATAACCTGATTCACCTGAGTATCTGATGTGTTCATATTTTGAATCATTTTCTTCATGGACAACATATCTTTCTTCATCTTGGTTATCTCGATAGCAACACCGGCGTTCCTATCAATTTCTATCTTACCACCCCTTCTGACGTTGGAGGACCTTTGTTGGGAATTCTGAGCAAACTTTTCTAGGATTTCATATGCTTTTGGGGCTTTCTTATCAGTAGTTATGCCCCCACAAGAATTATCCACCATCATTTAGGTGATAGTCGGGAGTCCTTAGTAGAAGAAAGTGACCTTCAATTCATCAGGATAAGTGTGTGGTGGCACTTGAGCTAACAATAGATGGAACCTCTCCCATGCTTCATGGAATGGTTCTCCATCCTCGCCACTAAAGGATACAATCTTGATCTTCAATTCTTTGGCTTTGGGAGTTGGGAAGAACTTATTATAGAAAGCTTTACACACCTATGGCTATATGGTGAGAGTTCCGATCCTTAGTGCTATATACCATTGCATTGCTCAGTCCTTTAAGCAGTATTGAAATCATCTCATCTGCAACTGACCCCTAGTCAAAACTGTGTTACGGACTATAGTCAACAAAGTTTTCAAAATTGTACTGTATTGCTTGATGAACCGAAGACAATCTTCTGAAGGCAACCTTGAAATGATGGTAGTAGGTTTACGTGCATGCTCTTCAATTCATACTGCATTGTGATCTCATCTAGAACAATAACGGTGAGCTGCTCATCTCCCATTAAGGGTATAATACATTCCTCGATAGTAATTCCCAAGTCATTCTCCTGAGTTTGTTCCCCCTCAACCGGCATGTTAGGCAAATTTTCTTTGGCCATCTCTTCTTCAAATCTATTATCTTCAAATTGCCTGATAATCCTACCAATTCGGTTAATTTTATCTTGATCTGGTAACATTGGTCTCCATACGAATGTCTTCCGTGCATAAACCTAAGCACCTGAGATTTCAAAAACAACGAAAACACAAGGTAAAAGAAACAAAAAACAAAAAACAACCAAACTAGACCTAAAGTTAACATAACAACAATCAAGAAAAGTAAAAGGAAACAAAGTTAACTATCGACTATTAATTAAAGCACTAGAACAAAACAAAACAAAACTAACTATTAAAGCTAAATCTAATAATAATAATATTGCATAAACGTCGATCTCCGACAGCGGCACAATTTTGACAAGTGTCGTTTTGTATATGAAAATTACTTGTCAAACAAAATTTATAAATCCAAATTTGAAGTCACAAGGGGTGAACAATATAATAGCAAGTAAGGATATCATCCACAGGGATCGTGTTATGCCAATGTGATCAAATTATGCTCTACCTATATGCAATGAAACTAAGTGTTAAAACAAAAATTCAACTGAATTTAAATTGAAATAAAGTATTGCAACTACTAAGGAGCTAATGAAACTAAATAACAATGTAGTGATTGTGTGAGAGTAGATGATGATAAATATGGGAATCAATGCAATATTAACACAAATAGTAGGAGTTCTTGAATTAGGCCAGATTCAATAGCAATATAGGGCTAATCCTCCTAGCCAGAGTTTTTGGAGCGGCTTGAATTAGAGTGCTCACAATTCACTCATTTCAGTTTTACTTTGGATGGATATGAGGTAGCCAGGATGGCTTGGATTTGAGTGCTCACAATCCACTGTTTTTACCTAACCGGGATATGAAGAATTAAAGTGCTCACAACATATCATATCCAATTCAAATGAGCTTGATTAGACACCTAATATGCATATGGTTAAGAATAAATCGGTACCCAATGTAAACCAAGAGTTGGAATACCTACTTGGTTCACTAAGACACCACAATTCAACCTTTTCAATGGATTTATAGTTGGAAAGCCTACCCAATCCAATTTGAGTATTGAATGCTTTAGAGACCTAAATTAACCACAAAGTGTTATGGGAGTTGGAGTACCTACCCACTTCACCAAGATCACAATTAAAGCACAATTACTCAAATAAGTTCAATCAATCAATCTAGAATTAATTGTTGGAGTGCTTACTTAATTCAAGAGACAATTCAACTCAATTAAGTATAATGAATGGAACTACATTGATCAAATCAACAAAATATAGAAATCCCATAATTCATGAATCAATTACATCAATTCCCACAATGGGTTTAGCTATTCATGCTAAATGAAAGTAAATACATAGGAGAAGAGAGAGAGTAAACCACTAGATGATTCCCCTTCCTCGAGAGCTTGAAATCCAATCTTCTAAAGCCTTGATTGAATAGAAAATCCAAGATAGATGAATGGGTTTTTGGATGATAAGGGAAAGGAAAGGATTCCTACATCTAGAGAGATAAAATGGTTAAAAATGGTTATGAATGGGTATGTGGGAGTACAAGTCATAACAGAAAAGATTCTATATATTGGTGTCTTCAAAATGCCTTGAATTTATTGATATGGCTTCCCAATGTGCTAAATACACGGGTTGTGTACGGGTAGGGACCCATACAGTAATCCGTGTAGTGACTTGATGCTCTGATTTAATCTCTCGAGTTTAGTGAATTGTGCGGGTCATTACGCGGTTTTTGACCAGTACTTTTACCTGCGTAGTGACCTGATGCACCTCCATGCTCTCTACTCAGCTCTCGAGTTTTTCAAGTGCGTGATTGGTTCATGACCCATACATTCCCTGGTTCTTTCTTTCCTTCACAGTGCACAGATTGTACGCGGTTCATGACCTGCATATTGCCTTAATTCTTTCTTCCCTTTATAGTGCGTAGGTTGTGCGTGGTTCATGACCCGTGCATGACTAGTGCACTTGGCCTCTACACTTGATCAAATTCTTGATCTTTTCTCGTACAAATCCGTGGCTTCCATCCAATTATCTGAATTGTACCTAATTTCTTACAATCATAACAAACCAGCCATAAGATACGTAAAAATAATCGTAATAAAGACAAAGAGAATGGAAATGAGGGCCAAAATATATGACAAATTTGGTGCGATCATAAAGTGTACCTTAATGGGTTATGGTGATGACAACGAGTGTGAGGGCTATCTTTTTGGCATGTGAAAATCTGGTTTCAACTGGTACCAGTGCTTTAGTGGTGTAATACACCGGTTTATGGATTTCGTTTTCTAATCTGACCATAACAAAACTGCTTGCTGATCGGGACACGTCGTTGTAGTGTCGTCAAATATAAACATTTAAGTTCGGCCTCGCAAGGGCACAATTCACAAAGACTAGCACAACGACAAGAAAGGGATCGATCCATAGGAAGGTGGGATTCACAGATCATCTCTAGTTCTAGCTATTATTACAACACTCCAAGCGAACTCGTGTGTTGTGTGTGCGGAAAAGTGAATAATAATATAACTAAATAACTTATATAAATGATATATATAATGATAGATGGAATGGAGATATGCATGAAATGTGGTTACACTAGGGAAATGACTCAACCATGACAATCCTCCTAATTACGTTTTAGACTCACCTAATCCTCAAATATGCAAGTATATATCATAGACTCTTATCCCCTTAATTAATCTCTAATCTCTCTCGATGTCTTAGAGATAGTATCCATATATACCCGAAATCTCTCTCGAGCAATCCGAACAATATATACGAAACCATTAAGCACGTGGAATACAAATCGAACCCTATACGCTAGCCTAATGGTTCTAGCACTTTCTAGTCAAGCATAGTGAATGTTTATCTAAGCATTATCAAACGTGTCTCCTCTCGGTTCATAGCATCTAAGCACTCAAAACATCCATATAACAACACAAGCACAAGAAAAATGTCGGTGGTCTTTACTTCTATGTCAAAGATTCGGTTTAGTCAACTCCCTAGGATGGCTAAACATGGGAAACAAGTTTACCTAACAACTACATGCAACAATGTGATTGTTATATCATTAAGAACATTCAATTTAGGTTAAAGGTTCATCCTCTTGATTAGGAAATTTTTACATAATCAGTTTATCACCCAATCCTGTCACGTGGATAGATAATCATGTCTTAATACAAAGTCCCATTTAGAACAAGAATATGAACCAAGATCAATTTAGCAACTAAAAGCCTAAACTTAAACCTTTTCTACTCTTTGGGGGCTAAAATCACTATTACTCAAATTACTCAATATATGGAATTTCAAGTCATCTATCAATCAATCAACAATCATGGGTATCTAATTTCTACTCTAAATTACAACTACTCCTAAACCCAATCATGGACACATATTGATTTCTAACTATTCATACACATACATATCATATTAAGAGCATAAAAACACCTATATCAAAGAGAAAAACAAAACCCAAATGAATTTAAGAACAATCAATACATTTATTATACAAGTGTAGGTTTACAATATCCCCAAATTGGTGGAATACATCAAAGAAAACAAGAAATACAAAGAAATGAGCAAATAAGATACAGCCTTTGAATACAAACCCTCCAAAGATGCTCCAAATCTTCCTAGCTCGAATTGGCTCCTAATTTCTTTGTAATTTACTCTAAGATGGATGGAGAAAGTGTATAGTGGTGTGGTGGAGGTGTATGGTGAGCTCCCATGGAGGTTTTTCCTCCATGGGAGCAAGATATGAAAGAAAATGGAAGAAAATGGAAGAAAATGGAAGAGAGGAGAGAAGAGAAGAGGTGTGAGTGGGGAAAAAATGAGAAGAGATATCTGAAGAATGAGGAGAAAAGGGGGTATTTATAGTGTGGGAGGTTAGGGCAAGATTTTTGGATGAAAAGACAAGCATACCCCTCTGAAAATGGCTGAAAAATGTATTTCTTCCAAAATGTGTGGTTCGATGTGCTGTACGCATCAACACATCAAACCACACATCACTTTTTGGAGCTTACTACCCAAAAATGCGGTACAAAACGCGCTACGCAACTTGGTCTCGCGCGGTTGCGTACCGCACTTCTCTGCATACCATTACAAAAAAGGTCATAATTTTCTTTAAAAATCTCGAAATAACGATCTGTAAAATGTGTTGGAAAGAAGACTTCCGGGGCTTTCCGAAAAGTGGTTATGGGCGATGTAGTTCGATTGGAGGAGGGAGATATAACCTTTTGAAGTTGGGATGTCTTTATAAGCTATTCTAAATTCTGCCCTTTAACCTCCAAAACTCTTCAATTAAGCTCAAATACCTTCCATAGGGAACATGTACCTACACAAGACTCACAAACACATAATATACCAAAATATGCTAAAAAACGGGAATAAAAGCTAGGTAACGGGGATCTCAAATAGGTATATAAATCGTTCCGATCAGTTGCCACCTCTATGAAATATAGGTACATGTATTGCATCTCGCCAACTGCCAGTTTTGAGAGAATAGGTGCTCGGCCTAAGTACTCCTTTAATTGCTAGAAAGTCTTCTAGCACTCTTCATTATATTTAACTTTTTCCTCTTTTTCAGTTTTTAAAGAATGGTGAGCATTTGTCTGTGGACTTTGCTATGAACTTGTTGAGAGATACGAGGCATTCAGTCAACCTCCGTACTTCCTTCAGAGTTTTTGGTAATGCCATGTTTGCCAGGGCCTTGATTTTGTATAGGTTTACCTCGATCCCTCGATGATGAACTTTGAACCCAAGGAATCTTCCAAACGGCACCCCGAAAATACATTTTTTCAGGTAAAGCTTTATCTTATATTTCTTAGCACATTGAAGGTCTCCCTTAAGTCTGACGCATGCCCTTTTGCTATGATGCTATTGGTTAACATATCATCCACGTAGAATTCCATGTTCCTCCCGATCTATCGGGCAAATATTCTGTTCACCGGCCTCTAATAAGTAGCTCCCACATTTTTTAAGTTGAACGACATTACTGTGTAGCATTATAGCCATTGGTCAGTTGTAAAGGCTATTTTTTCTTTATCCGGTTTGTGCATTTAGATATGATTATACTCTGAGTAGGTGTCCATGAAACCTAGTAATTCCTGACCTACAATGACATCTACCAGTTGGTCTATCCTTGGCAGTGAAAAGCTATCATTGGGACAAGCCTTGTTCAGGTCGGCAAAGTCCACACACATCCAATATTGATAGTTCTTCTTCTTCACCAGTACTACATTTACTACCCATTGCGAGTACATAAATCCCGTGATTAATCCTGTGGCAAGCAACTTTTTCACTTCATCCTTGATCGTCACGCTTCTTTTCGGGTTAAACAACCACCTCTTCTAAACTACCAGCTTGGACTCTTTGTTAACAACTAAGTAGTGTGAGATAAATTTTATGTCAATCCCTGACATGTCTTCATAACTCTAGGTGAACACATCTTTGTAATTTTTCAACAATCTTGTTAACTCTGCCTTGGTGTTTTCGCACAATCGTGCGCCTATCTCAATGACTTTTGTTGACTTCTCTTCATCGAGGACTACTGCCTTTATGGGTTATCCTTTCGGGTCAAGTTTGAATCTTTCTAGTACTTTGACCTGGGCCTCTAACTCATCCATGGTCACACATTCATTGGTCTTTTAAACCATAAATACCTGTTGATCATCTTTTTCTGCTTTAACCCTATAGACTGCAAGGTTTAGTTTGCTTACCATTCCAGCCCTTGAGATCCCTTGATGACTCATACACCCTATCCTATTTGCAAATTGATCATTAGCCTTCACTTTTTTCAAGAACAGTCAGTCCAGTAGAGCGTTGTAAGGCTAGTTTTCTAGGTGTCTACTACTACAAAGTCCAGTAACACCATCTTTTGACATGAGGTTTCTCCAATCATCACTATTAATTTTACCATTCCAAGGATCTCACTTATGCTCCCCCGAACCCTCAAAGTGGGATGTGAATGGGTTGTAGGTCTCTTATGTCCAACCTTAGTTGGCCATACACTCATGTACTTTAGATGTCTGTTGAACTCTCATTGTTAATTAGTAATTGGTTAACGTCTTTATGCCTAATCCAAACACTTATAACAAAGTGCATCATTGAGCTAGACATCCATGTCGTGTGAATCAGCCACTGTGAAAATTATGGGGTCTCAACCTTTTTTGATCCTCTTTTGGTTAGGCTCAATGGAATTTACATCGAGGTCCCTCATCACCTCTATGGTTTTTTAGACTTCTTATGCCATATCTCTATTGATCTTCCATATCGAGGGTCCTCTTATAATATTGTTTATTGCTCCTTCATCCTTAGTTTGCTTCAGACTCGACTTACTCCCCTAGATTTCTTCATATCGGTGGTCCCAAAAGAGTTGATTGTTCGTTGCCTTTCTTAAAATGATATCATTCAAGTTCGATGTGATCTTTGAGCTGGTAGCACTTGGTGGTTTCATGTCAATTTTCCTTATGGAATTGGTTGTACTTCATAGTATCTCAGAAAGCGAAGTTTGACTATCTAGATGTTTCTTTAGGCAAGGTTTTCTAATCTATGATCACAAGGATACAGAGAAAAATTAGAGTTTTGATAAAAATAGCACAGTGGGATATATATAGGTTTTAAAACTTTTCCTTTAGAAAACATATCTTCTGAACCGATCTTTGTATATACACACATTAAAAAAAACTTAAAGAATATCTGATTGTTCTCTTGAAACTTTGATTCTGATTTCATCTCCAAGCCTTCCCAAGCTATGACCGACGATTTGATAACTTGTGTGTGGGCATGTCACGGATACAGACATGACTAGATGGAGGTAACAGAAAAACAAGAAGATAACACTTTGTCCTCTCCTTTTGAGTTCGGTCGGATCCTAAAAGAAGAACAAAAGAAACTTTTTTTTTCTTTTTGCTTTTGGCCACACCCTCTCTCTGTATTAGGTTTTAGGTTGCTTTTTTTTTTCTTTTGTTTCCTGATATATATATATATGAAGATCTTAGGGTTTATTAGTCCAAGTCAACATAGGATTATAAATCTTATTTTAATTTGGTCACCAATAGAATTTGGAACTATGACGTCTAGGATTAAAATATATGAATTAAAATAATCAATATATATATATATATATATATATATATATATATGAATCCTTTTGTATAGGGCTGGCAATTCGGGTTCATGGGTCGGGTTGACCTCAACCCGACACTACCCGTTTAACTAAACGGGTTATACGGGTTGACCCATAACTCATTTAATAATCTGATCGGGTCAAGATGGGTCGGGTTTGACCCGTGTGACCTGTTTAACCTGAACTCGTTTGCCTAACATATTTTTAGAAAAATCATATTAAATTTGTAATTTTCCAACCTGCCACAAATCCATCCAACCTAATAGAGTAATAGTTTTTAATAATCCAATTCAATCAAATCTAATACCATCAAATAATGCAACAAATATTTAGTTAGATACAGTCATCCCGAAAGGTAAAAACTGTCATCCATAGTCCAAACAAAATTAGTGATTGCTGCTGAAACGGTGAAACCTAAAAAACGGTTACAAAGAACGGTTATATAGTATGTAAAAATTCATTTGTAACACCTATAATAATGATAATTATAAATATATCTATATGACTAAATGGGTTAAACAGGTTACCCGCAAACCCGTTTAACCAAACCTGGCACAACCCATATAATAATCGGGTTACATGGGTCGACCTGATTATGACCCGAACCGGTTAAGAAGCCAACCCAACCCGTTTATTGACCTTAGATTCGTGTCGGGTTGACGGGTTACGGGTCAATTTTGTCGGCTCTACTTTTGTATTAGTCATGGTTCAAACCTATAACCTTCTATTAATAATTAAATAATTAGTAATTCTTAATTCTTACTATAATTCAATTATTATTATACTAATAAAATAATCTTATTATTTATCTACTTCCTTGAATATATTTATATCACTTTTGTAATACAATTAATTGAACTATCCAATTTAATCGTGACCCTTATTATCCATAATCATAAATGGCTAGCTAAGGACCTAATACTTAGAAATATTAATTAAACTCTTCAATTAATATTTTATGATTATTAACCTCGGAGTTACTCCACTAAAAACTCGAAGTTGCACTCTCAAAAGTGCAGATGTAATACACAAACTAAAATCTCAATATCTATTGATATTTCTATTGCGTATGGTATGATCCTGAACGAGTAGTTCAAAAGTAGAGTCAGGTCATAAAGTCCGTTATACCTCTCTAATTATACCTCTTCCTTTAAGTACCATTGATTTTCTAATGAACAATTATATCATGTTTTCCATTACTGAAGAAGGAGAGCACTCTTAATTGTTCAAGCCCCGAATCAACCCTTAAGGGAACTACTCCTTTGCTTCTCGTAAGAAGGAGTGAATTCCTCTATTGTGTGTGAACCTTTCCATCCACAAGCTAAACCCTGACTCTAAGATACGGAGTTATTGATAGGGAATATTACTCCGATCTCACCCATGGTATATCAAAAGCCACAATTCAACTTAAAGAAGTCAGTAAGACACCCAGAATTAAGATCACACATATACAACCATTGTTTGTTGTTATACAAGAATCTCTTCATTTATTGGATCTTGGCAAAAGATTCGTATAGATCGTAGCCCTGTCTTATATGATTTCAAGTTACCTTCATTCTCAGGTCACTACATGATTAGTCTAGGATAAGACAACTACACATTATGGAATGGACCACAACTGTAGATTAACCACGAACAAAGTAATCTTGCTTTTTATTCAACGGGGTGTAGTTTGTGTATTTTTCCTGGTGCCTTGAATTGGTTTGGTCAGCCTTGGGGTCATTATCTCGGTGGCAATTGTTCTTCTGCTTGCCACTTTTCTAGGCTTTACCACCATTCTCTTTAGGCTTTCCACCTTCAAGGCGACCCCTGTGCAAAACATTTCTCGATGTTGCAATTTCTTCTTCCTCGCTATCGTATATTCCCCTGCCATGTCCATCATATCGACGTATTTAGTTAGTTAGGCCCTTCTTAGACCAAAGGATAACTGACCATTTTGTAAGTTGTTAATAAGTGCTGCTATGATTGCCTCATTATTCACGCTTCTGGTTTTTGACACTTCCTGACTGAATCTGCTTAAGTATTTCTTTAGTGACTCATTTTTCTCCTGTTTGAGTTGGGAGAGATATGCTGTTGATTTCTTTTTGTTAGGTATGGTCGAGTGACTTCTTCGGTGAGTAGCACTGCTAGACCGGTCCGGATCCTGCTCGAGTTGATAACGGTCATACCTATCATGGGGATACTCGTCTTCCCCGTACTTCCTGATGCTCTGGGCTTGCCTTTCTGTTAAGGTTTTTATCTGAGCTATCAGATTCCTTCTCATCTCCATTGGTGCATCCAGCGTTAGACCAACTATAAAGGAGCATAACCTGCCTACTTGATCATCATGTGTATGCAAGTTATAGGGTAAGGTTATCCCTGCATCCACTACAAGTTGTTGCAAGGAATCACGGAACCATTGAGCAATTTCTTTAGCTGTTAGGGGAAATCGTTGAATGTTAGGAACAACTGTCGACTGAGCCCCGCAGTTAGGGTTGTATCCGACTATCCCCTGGTAGTAGCAGTGATGTTGGCTCCCCCATTTGTATCGTCAGACAACTTTTGGTTGTTCCTAGAGCCACTTCCATCTTCGTTGTTAGCTATTGCTTGCAAGGGTATATACAGTTTAGATGGCACATCATTCTTTTAGCGTCAATTGTTGAAGTTGATTTCTGGACTTATGGAAAGTCAACCGGTCAACGATGTGATTCGTATGATCCGTGAGCAAACAAACTGAAATAATGGGAATAATAAAGAAGATAATGATTTTACGTGGTAAATTTCCAGTAATGGAGAAACATCAATGGGTTGCCGCTAACGGTAAATAAATAATTCCACTTTGAATTTAACAAATTACACACTCTATTCTCTCTCTTTAAATGACGTTAATTCACCTTCTTCTTACAATAAGTACAAGGCAATATTTATTTCGTTTTTCTCTAGGGTTTCCCAGTTCTTTACGTATAAGTAACAGACTTATTAATTTGAATCCCGTTGAAGTTTGGGTAATGCAGACTGATTATGATTCTTTATTGATTGGTGTCAAGTCATTGCCTGATTGGGATTCTAGTATCTTTTAGAGATGATATGTTTGTTTTCTTTTCGGAGCATATCTCTTAACCATTTATTGTAGTTTAGCATAATTAGAAATCTTCTTAATCGGAGGAGAAGATCTCGTTGAACAGGGATATTTGGTGGGTAGATCTCTTGCCTATAGGGATGGCCAATGGGGAAATGGTGGTGAATGTAGGTCCCCCCCATCCCTAACCCCATATTCCAAACCTTCCCCCATCCCCCTATTTCCCCATTTGGGGAAAATGGGGTTGGGGTAATTTTAGGGGGAGGACCCCCATCCCCATCCCCATCCCCATCCCCATTTTTCCATTTCTCTCATTTTTCTCCATTTTTCCTCATTTCTCCATTTCCCCAAAGTCCTCCAATTCCTCATTCCCCTATTTTTCCTGTATCAGTAAAAATTACATATTAAAGAACACACACAAATTCACAATCCAATAAATTCAAAATCCAATAAATTCAAATACAAAATAACATCTCATACAAATTGAAATGAAAATTAAGTTGTTTAATATATATATCTAGTTAGTAAAATATGTTAATAAATTATATGAAGCTTGTTTGGTGTGTAATTTAATAAGAAAATCAATATGTATATATAGTTAGCTTACTTGGTGTGTAATATAAGTTATAGTTTATAAATATGTATATATAGTTAGTAAAATAAAAATAATAAAAATAATAAAAATATAATAAAAATATATATTAATATATTTTTTTATATAATATTATAATATTTAGGGGAAATTGGGAAATTGGGATGGGGGCACCTAACCCCAACTCCATCCCCACCCCCACCCCCATTTCTAAGAATTTGTGGGGAAAAAAGGGAAATGGGGGTGGCGACAGGTCCCCCTATCCCCAATCCCATTTAAATTTAGGGTTAAAAGTCATCCTCATCCCCACATTTCCTCATTTTCCCCCAAAAAATTCTTCCCAAATGGGGATGGGGGAGCAGGGGTTTAGGACTTCAGGGTAAAATGGTCATCCCTACTTGCCTCTTTGGGCCACTTGCCCGATTCGGGGCAAGTGTATGGTTTCATTAATGGATTTTTATGACGTGGCTAAATTGAATGATGTGTCTCGGGTCGACAACTTGAATTTTGTCGACTTGGCATGACTAGGACGAATTTTACATATAACATCTAAATACAAATTATAAAATTCAGTATATTCATATAGGATATAATGCGTACCCTGATTACGTACTAATCAAACAACTAATGTGCATGACAGTATATGATTTGCTAAGATAATGATATTACTTTGTTAGATACTGGCAGCTAGGAAGTAATTATCACTAGTGACGCAACAAGGTATGTCGAAAATACGAATGATCACTTTGTCAAACCCTGATGCACACTTAAACGAACCTTGACGCAGCGACCGGTAGTTACCCAAGCATGGATTGCCATACAGGAGGCACAGAGGTAGACCCGGTCGCTCTGATACCAATTGACGCAGCACGGAAGTATAAGGGTTTACCAACGTAAGCCCTAAGAATACAAAAACTGGAATCCACCAGAAAAAGAAATCGAAATTCGACTAAAATTTTATTATGCTCCTCGAAACAACGAACAAAAGGTTTAAATAGCCTTTGAAAACCCTAACTAAAAGCAAAAAGATCAAATTGGACATTCACTAAACAAATAAAAGCTAAAACGAAAAAAACTAAAAAATTAAAATAAAACTTCAAATGCCCGACAACCTGCCTTAATCAGCTATGTTGAGGGTACAAACGACCTCAACCGGGGAGCTCCCGTTGCCACGACATAGATCGTCAAAATATCTTTCCGAAAACATATTATAATACGCAATCAGACAACCGAACTAAAAGTTATGTACGTTTCTTCGAACCAGCTCTTTTAATCGTGCCCATTTCTTTATTTGCTAATTTTCTATCCAACTCTTCTTTAAACTCCAAGGTTAGTTGTCCTACATCAACTAGTAGTTGAGTAGAATTTATGATCTTAAACTCTTCAAATATTTCTACTGTTATATTCTTCATTTTTCAGGATAATTGGATTGGAAGTTATATATATATATATGCGTGTTACTTCTATATATTCTTTTTTAAAAAAAAAAACACAACAAATTCTCATCTTTTTGTTTCACAGAAATCATATGAAGAAATGAAGCATAGAATTGAAACTGCAACAGAACTTGGCCAAATCTCAGAAGAAATACGCCAAGAACACAAGGGATTTCATGAGTGGGATTCTGTCTCAAGTGGACGTGACCATCGAACCATTCTTCAAGTATGTACTTAATTATTTGATATTACTGTTAATTATGCATTAATATTGTCTAGCTAGTAATTAACTATATATGTAGATACTGATTGATGGGAGAAACTGTGAGGCTGTGGATATTGAAGGACAACCATTGCCAACTCTGGTGTACTTAGCACGTGAGAAGAGACCCCAGTTTCATCATAATTTTAAAGCAGGAGCAATGAATGCCCTTGTAAGTTATATTATCACCTCATTTGTATGCTCGTATAATGAATTATTGACATTTACTATTAAAGCTTCTATGTATTTCAAATTTATTTTCTACTAAACTTTGTAAATTTTCTTGCATGATTCGCGGATGACGAATAGATAAGGGTGTCGTCAAGGATAAGCAATGGAAAAATTATTCTTAACGTAGATTGTGACATGTATTCGAACAATTCGGATGCAGTGAGAGATGCTCTCTGCTTTTTCATGGATGAAGAGCAAAGCCATAATGTTGCTTATGTACAATGTCCACAGAACTTCTGTAATCCTACAAAAAATGACATTTATAGCAGTAACTTGTCTGTGTTACAAGAGGTAGATAGAAGACTTGCTGATCATCTAATTAATCAAGCTTAACCATTTTTATTCAGTGGAGGAAATTTTGATCAATATTGTGTTATGTGTGAAGGTAGAGCTTGCGGGGCTCGACTCCTGTGGAGGCACTTACTACATTGGGACCGGTTGCTTTCACAGAAGAGATACTCTTTGTGGGAAGAAATATAGCCAGGAATGTAATAAGCCAGATTGGAAGAGCTGTGTCGAGGATACGAAAATCGAAGAGAGCAGAGAGGTATTAGAAGACACATGCAAGATTCTTGCAAGTTGCACCTATGAGGAGAACACTCTCTGGGGAAAAGAGGTTTTAATCTTCTCTGTCCTTGGGTCACACACACAGACATAGGCATATGATATGCTCATATTAATGCATTAATTGTTTTTCTTTGCAGATGGGTTTGATGTACGGATGTCTAGTGGAGGACATAATTACTGGATTTAGAATACATTGTAGTGGTTGGAGATCAGTCAACTTTAATCCTGAAAGGAAGGCTTTCGTGGGACTTGCTCCTACTACATTACTGCAGTCACTAGTGCAACATAAGAGATGGTCTGAGGGTCATTTGCAGATATTCCTCTCCGAATACTGTCCTTATCTTTACGGACATAAGAAAATTCCCCTGAAACAACAACTCGGATACAGTCTCTACTCATTCTGGGCAGTGAATTGTTTTGCTACTCTCTACTATGTTTCGGTGCCATCCCTTTGCCTGCTCCGAGGCATCGCCTTGTTTCCAAAGATATCAAGTATATGGATTGTACCATTTGCATATGCATTCTTTGCCCACCGTGCATACAGTCTAGGAGAGTTTTTGTGGGTTGGAGGAACAATCAAAGGTTGGTGGCATGATCAGAGGATGTGGGTATTCAGAAGAACAACTTCCTACTTGTTCGGATTCACCGACACCATACTGAAGCTAGTAGGGTTCTCAAAATCTGCATTTGTAATCACAGCTAAGGTGGCGGAGGAGGACGTATCTCAAAGATTCGAGCAAGAGGTCATGGAATTTGGTGTTTCTTCACCAATGTTTACCGTTCTAGCAACACTTGCATTGCTCAACTTATTCAGTTTCACTGGAGGACTAACGAGGGTGGTACTGGATATGCAGAATGAAGTTTTAGACCAATTTTCCGTGCAGATAATTCTATGTGGGCTTGTGGTGTTGATTAACTTACCAGTCTACCAAGGACTCTTCTTCCGCAAGGACCTTGGAAAAATGCCTTCATCAGTAACATACAGTTCAGTTGCATTTGCATTATTGGCTTGCACAATAGCTGCATACTAAATACGGAAGCTCTTCTACGTCCACCTGCAAAGCAAAGCTTGAGAGAAGCTGTTATATTTGCAGAAACAATATATCAGTAACTATTATTGCAGTCACAATGCTCCGATTTCTATGATCATTTCAGAACAAAATAAGATTATTAAGGAACATGAGTTCTACCAGAATATATGCACCTTTTAATTATGAAATTCCATTCAGCTCGCAATAAATGTTTATTTTCTTTACTGAATTGGCAAGAGATGTATACAGTATTCAACAACATAAATATACTGCTATACACAGAGTCTTCAAGAAACTTATAATGTAATTCCTTGGAAATATCTTCTATGCTGAATATAATGTTACACATGTTGGAAGTTAAGGCACTTGCAAAAATAGCTAGGATACTTAATTCTACAATTAAAAATTAATTTGGATATTATGTAGTCTTGGAGTAAAAGAGGTCTTTTTGTATTTTCTATGTATTTGAGTACACTGCATTCTAGGACTCTAATGTTGTCTGAAGGGTTGTGGAGTATCCAGTGCCGATCCTTAGGTTTTGGAGGCCCCTAGGCGAATATTTAAAATTGGGTCATTTGTTCAATTTCACATCTAAATCTTGTAAAATCTTATACTTGATAATATATATATAGCTTTGATACCAAAACGGAGCAAGATAATATAAAAAAGAATGCACAGTACAAGATATAACAATTCTAAGAACATAATAGTGATAACAAATAAACAGTGGTCCTATCAAGTACGTGGCTTTATTTTACCCGAGTTTATCCTTTTCAGTTGTCAACTGATTCAAGCGGATAGGTCCTGGTTTCCAGCCTATATACTCAGACCAGATAATAGCAACAATAGAGCATGAATATAACAAGATAGAGGAATAGTATTCTTACAGAGCTTAAATAAGTCTGACAACAAAGTAGATTTCCAGAATAAGTCACAAACTTTATTTATGATTCAAAAATTTACAAAGTGAAAAAGAGAAGGGAAAGTTATGCTTCGCAGAGCATTTTGAACATACAAAGAGAAAATAAAAACTTAAAAACTGAATCTGAATACAAATGAGTCCTTCAGCTACATTTATAGAGATTTTAATTAACTCTAGTTACTTTGTCGGCAAACTATGATTAGTGAATTCTGGTTACTTTGTCGGTAAACATGGTTAATGAACCCTGGTTACCCTACTTTTGTCAATCGATGCTTTCTTCTTTTTCTTTCTGTCTATTCATGCTTTTGCTTTTACTTTTGTCTGGCATTTGTCTGATCTGGTGAGCTGTCACAATTTTGTCGGTCAGGAGAGATAAGCTCATGGATCGTGACTAAAGAAAGTAGTTGGATCCTCGCTGTCAAAAGCATAGTTGTCATCATCATCATCATTGTCTTTGTCGCTTTTCTCAGAATTGGTGCCAGCTTGTGAAATACTGGACATAGAATTTTTCATTTCTTCTGCAATCTTCATTAATTCTTCAGGTGTGGTTGCAACAGCAATCCAAGCCTGATTTTGAGATTTGGCCATTAGAAAATCTGACTAGTCAGGGATTTTGTTGTGGAGAGAAGGATTGTCATTGAACCATTTGGTCACTCTTTCTTTTCCAAGGTTGGTGAGATTCATCCCACTCCACCATTTGATCTTTGTTTGTCTCCCAAAATAAGGAACTTTTGCATTTCCAATTACTTTGTCTTGGATCGCATATTCCAACATAAAGATCCATATTAAGTTGAAGTTTACAAAAAATAAGAATAAGTCTGGGCAGATCTCCTAATCATATGGTTTGTTAAGGTTTGCAATCCAAAAAGAATAGTCTTCCTTAACCTGAGCTGGTAAAAATTTGATAATGGGTCCAAATTTATCCCACCATTCAAGAAACCAAATTGGTAGGTTGCTTTTGAAATTTTTGTCAAAATAGATAAACCAAGAAAGGGAATTTCCTGGATTCTGTCCATAAAGGAATTTAGTCCATGCATCGATATAATCCAAATAGGAAAAATCAGATAGATGGAAAATTCTGCTGAAATTTCTGGTAGAATTGGGGTCACCACCCCATTGTTCAAGAGAAATGATTTTACAAATCTTTATTTTTCTGAAAATAAGTTTTTTTTGTCTATTTTGTCAAAAACGTCTGATATAAAAATTGAATCAGTGTCAACAATGATGAATTCATAAAAAAATATGTCTTTTTGATAAGTCTTTAGGAATCCTGCCAAACAGTGGGTTAATAATAACATCCGCAAGTTTTTTAGGTTCCTTAAAATAATGGTCATGAAGAAAACATTCTTCTATAGCACAAAATCGGTCAAAGAAGGGTTTGTTGACGTAAGAATAAGTCGGGTGATTTATTATTGGCAAGGCCGATTGTGGGTTTGGATTTTGGGCCAAATTGTTTTCTTGTTTAATGGAATGAGGGCTGATTTTGGATGATACTATAGTTTTAAAAGAACTATTGTCACTTGATAATGGGGAGAAAGTGTTGGTCGTATGAATGGGGCTTTGACTTGGGCTTCTACTGGAGGAAGGCCTAGCAGGAGGCAAATGAGGAAAATGGATGGGTAACTGATGTGGTGATCTGGGCTGAGATATGAGAGAGATTGCAAACTTGTCTTTATGGCTCCCTCTAGGGGAGGAATGATAAGTCGATGTTGATAAGTCTAGACTTTTGTCAGATGATTCTGGTTTAATGGAGCCTCTGCCACTAGGGCTTCGGCCACCACGTCCTCTGTTTAAACTCGTCATTTGTCACCCTGTAGAAATTCTCTGGTCAGAAAATCTGGGAGAATATTTTCTGATCCTTTAATATATTCAATATCAAAATCAAATGCAGATAAAAGGGTTTGCCATCTAGCAAATATTTGTTTGGAGGTAAGGTTTTTTACATCTTTCTTCAAAATAAATTTTGCTGACTAACAATCAACTCTTAAAACAAATTTTTGGTTCATCAAATCATCTTGCAGTTTTTGAATTGTCAAAACAATTGCTAATATTTCCTTTTTAATAGTCGAATATTTCTTCCGTGTATCGTTCCAGGTTCCTGAAACATACCTAACAAGGCATTCTTTGCTATTAATATTTTGTTTTAAAATACCACCATATCCTATATTTGATGCATCAGTTTCAACTGTTTTTGGTGCCGTTGGGTAGCAAATTGTCATGCAAGGTAATTTTTTAACATAGTTTTTTACATGCTGAACAACTTTAGTGTGTTCAATAGTCCAAGGAAGAGGATTTGTTTTTAGTCTTTGGAAAAGAGGTTTACAAATAATGCTGAGCTCTTTGTAAAAATTTAAAATGTAATTTAAACATCCTAAAAACCTCTGTAATTATTTCCTATCTTTTATTTCATTTGAAAATTTGTCAGCAAAGTCTAGACTCCTTTGAATAGGAACAATTGTTCATCTTTTGATGTTGTGTCCTAAAAAATCTGATACTAGATGTTTCCAATGCTGGTCAATATTTTTTGAAAATATTAATACATCATCTATATAAACAATCGTAAATGCAGAAAAATGGTTAAATATGTTATTCATAATACTTTGAAATTCGCTAGGTGCATTTTTGAGTCCAAAAGGCATAACGTTCCATTCATATTGTCCAAAAGGGACTGTAAAAGCCGTTTTATAACGATCTTTTTCAGCAATTTGGATCTGCCAAAATCCTGATTTCATGTCAAATTTTGAAAAAATAATGGAATCATAAAGTCGTATTAATAAATATGATTTATTTGGCATGGGATATCTAATCCACTGTAAAACATCATTTAAAGATTTGTAATTTATAACAAGTCTCGGAACTCTTTTTCTATTTCTGTATTTTTTCGAACATAGAAGGCAGGACAACTCCAAGGTGATTTAGAGGGCCTGATTAATTTTTTCTCAATCAGGTCTTGTATTTCTTTCTTGCAATAGTCGATTAATTTAACGGACATTTGTATAGGTCTAGCTTTAGTAGGTATTCCTTTTTCATTAAATTTTTTGGTATAGGGAAGGGTAACAATATATTTTTTTCTATCCCAAAAAACGTTGGGTATGGAAGAACAAACTTCATTTTCTAGTTTTTCTTTAAAACTTTTTATTTTTTCTTGGAGAGAAGGGTCTTTTAATCTGTCTTTCTGTCTTTGAAAAACTAAATCATCTTTTAAAAAATTTAATTGGTTTTGTTTTCTAGTCAATGTGGCAATACAATTATTAATGGTTTTGTCAGCACAGATGTTGTTGCTTCTTAAGACATTTAGGTCTTTGACAAGAACAGGAAAAATAAAGGGGAATAAAATCTCTCTTCCTAGATATTCTGTTACAATCAGCAATGACTTTGAAGGGGGAAATCAAATACAGAAAGGGTAGACCTAAAATTACATTTTGAGAAAGGGTTTTGACAACAATAAAATCATTGTTTTAACAACCCCACTATTACAAACTTTGGCATTTGTAAGTTTATACTTAATGTCTAATTTAATTTTATTAGCACCATATAAAGTTTCTGTGGTTGAACTTAGGTATTTGGTAGGTACCAAGGACTCAACAATACAATTTAAGTTGGCACCTGTATCAACAAAAGCAGTAGCTCTAATATTGTAATTAGATGCAATTCTGATGTCAATTTCTATAAACCATTTCTGGATTCTTACTTCTTGAATGGTATTAATTTGGTCTATGCTTAAAAGGTTCTGGTCAATTTCTTGCTCCTTGTCTGACTCGTCAGAACTGTTAAAGCTCGGCTGTTTTTCAAGAGATTTTTTCAGAAAATGTTTTTCTAGGCTTTCTTTGATTTGGATGTCTTGGATTTGGGTTTTTAGTAATTTTATTTCACTTTTGATATCAATAATTTCTTTTTGTAAATCAGAGATGGTCACTTTCCTAGATTTAATATGAAACTTCCCCAAAACATTTTGTTCGAAATCAGGGGTTTCAAAAGGGGCATTTTTAAAAGGTTTTGGTTCATTAGGAAGGTTATTTTGACTACTACTAGAAGCTGGTTCACTAGTAATTTTTTGTTGCACTGTCTAATATATTGGGCTTTCTGAATAGGATCTTCTATACTGTCAATCATGCTAATCATTAAAGAATAATCTTGTTTGTCGAGGACATTAATTTCTTTACAAAAACATGGTTGCGTTCCTGGTTCAGATTCAAATGATGACGAAGAATTTTCTGAATCTGAAGATGATTCGTTAATTATCAAGACCTCATTATCAGATGATGAAGATGAGGATGAATTAGAGTCTAAGCATAGAACTTGTAATATTTTCTCCTTAATTTGGTCGTCTAAGTCTAGGCTGTTAATTTTTTTCTTCTGATCGGGACATTTATTAGCATAATGTCCTTCTTTGCCACATTTAAAACAATTGTTTGATTTTTTGTAGTACGTCTTATTTTTAGAGGAGAATTTCCCATACTTTTTTGGGGACCAAATGATTTCTCCTTTCTTATTAGCTTTGCGGTTTTTATTAATTCTATAGGGGTAGTGTTTTGTCCAGTTATAATTGATCTTAGGATGTTTTTTAGTTTTTCTTTTGTGGGAAGGTAGTTTGTCGAAACCAAATTGTTCACACCAAGATCCTAGTTCTTTTCTAGTAGTTATTTTTTGCTGTTTAAGCTGGCTCTTTAATCTAAGGTCGTCGCATAGCTGAAGAGCTACGGTGTTGATGGCAGTAATAATTTCACCATAAGTCCAAGTATTTAAGTCAATTTGGGACCAATCAGACCAACCCATTTGTCTAACCATTTCATCTCTAACCTTATTAGAAAATAGTTTTTGAAGGCCTAAGATAAACTTTTCTTTCCAGTACGAGTTAGCATTGTCAGGTCTTTGGAAAACTCTGGTTAGGAAAATATCTTTATACCATTTAAAATCATTTAATTTTTTACATTTTAAATTTTGAATTTTTGAAAATTCTTTTCCTTGATTGATATTAGGATTTCCTACAAAGTGCATTAGAATAGTGTAACATAACACGTTTATGCCATCAGGTTCAGACGTAGTAGTAGTGGTCTGTGTTTGTGTGGAGGTTGATTCAAAAGCTGTAGGGTCAGTTGTCTGGACAGAAGTGGAAGTGGTTATGGTTTTGGTATGTCCTATAATAGACCTTTTGGCAAGGCTACTAAGGGTGTGAGTCCACAACCCAAATAGTTGGCCTTCGAAACCTGTGGTCAATGATGTTACAGCATCAGAATGGGTCATGTTTTGTTTTTTAATGTATATGTATCTAATGGTATGCATTTGTCTTTAAACAGTAATAATTTGATATTCAGATAATCTGTCAATATTGAATTGATAGCAAGCATTTCCAATATACGCTCTATAGGGGACAGTTTCCTCATATTGTAAGTCTTGGGGAGTAGGTTTTGGATAATACGGTTTAGTATTATGAAAATATTTTGTTTTATTGTAACTGTCAGTTTTTTCATTGGTCGTGATTCTTTGAATGTATTCTTGAAAATTGGAAGTTTCGCTGTCGTTATCAGAAGAGTCAGAAGGTGGGATGGTTTTGTCAATAGTTTGTATGTTTGGAGTGTGGACACCAGGTATCCTTCCTAGTCTTTCTTCTAAAGCTGTAAGAAGTTCTGTTTCATCAATAAGGTTATCGAAGCATTTTTCTATCCCCGTGTGGTCAGGAAACAACATAGGTTCGGATTTAATTTTTTCTTTTCCTTTATTGGAGGAGGTAGGGGTTTCATAGGGAACAATAACTTGTGGAGGTATGGTTTCCTTAGTAGGTGAAATATTTGTTTGAGAGAGGTTAATGTCAATTTTCTCTAATTGTTCTCCAATAGAATTAAGGAAAAAATTCATATAGTTGCATTGTCTCATAATTAATCATACTTGGTGGGATGATGAAGGTGTAGTTTGGGACATAGGTTCGTCAAACAAAATAAAAGGTGTGCATTTTGTCGTGCTAGTTCCTCCTGGATTATCTTCATTAGGCATATTGATTTCGAAATCCCTTGGAGGGGGGTGTAGTTGTTTTTATTCTCCTCTTTTAGTTTTATAAATTATAAGATTTTGTCGATTTATTACTGAGCAATTTTGTTCAAAAATTTTCTTATTAATATACCAATCAAAGAAAGGAATGTTTTGATCTAAATAGTTAATGCTCTCAATCCATCTATTATGAAATTGGTTTCTTTTATTTTAAGAGTAGTTCTTTTCATATTTTTCTTTTAACGATTGGTTTCAGGGGGAATGATAATCAGCTATAAGGAAATCAAAGTTATCTTTGCTTACTACATTGATGGTCCTAATCGGAGGTTCAGGTTCTAAGATTTCTGTTAAAACCTGAGAGGGAGTTGGTGAAGTCTGGCCTTGGTCATAGGAATGAATAGGTTGGGCTACTTGTTTTGGGGTTTTTTGGACATGGGTCACATGTGTAGGGTTATTAGGATTGGGCTTGGGCCGTCTCCTTCTTTGTACTAGGTTAATAGGTTCACTGGACTCATCATCATCTGGGTCATAATTAGGGCCAGGTGACAGGTTAGTTGTTGGCTTGCTTTGTCTGGGGGCTAGACTGGGTATCTGTCTAGCTATGTTTTGCCTGGACAGGCTGGATAGGGAATTTCTGGCTGATTGGAAGTCATTTAAAGATCTGGAATGTTCACTGTCATTATCTTAAAGGGACAGTCCTCTCCTAAAAGATATTCTAAGCGTCCCATCTTGTTCAGTAACACAGTCGTGTAAGTTTCTCATAAGGGGTTTATAGGTAGGTTGGTCAATTTTTTCTTTGATCCAATCATCTGGAAACTTAATATTTTCCCATTTAACAGGTACAGGACAAGAACATTAACAGATGGTGAAGCATTAAAACATATGGTCTGGCCTGCAGGAAGGAAGTATATAGCTAGGTATGAGTCTAGAAGTTAGAAACGATAATGAACTCTATAAACTAGTTTATAGGGGCTTGATTTCTCAAGGAATTTGTAATTGTGAGTTTGAATGTCAATAACCAAGCATTTTTCTTTATGTTCATCAGTATTTAAAGCAATAGTAAAATTTGGATAAACTTGAAAATAAATAGGTCCATAAGTCAAAGATGATTCTGCCATTCCAAGAATGGACTCTTTGTAATCAGTAATTCTTTTGTCTCTTAAAACAATTAGCAAAGAATTATTTAAACCTATTTTTGAAAGGGGTTTAACTCCTACTTGGACACTGCCAATATGTAGGCCATTAAAACCAATTTTGTTGTAATGAGTCAAACTGTTTTTATTCAAAAGATTTATCGAAAAAGTATTATTTTGAAATTTGACATTAATCTCTTTAGTCTTTTGTCCCAATAATGTTCTGAAATCTAAAAATTTCTTTTTATAGATACTATTTTGTTGGATATTGGGTAATTGTCAATTTATCAAATCTTTGTCATCTCAGTTTGTCTCAAAATTGGCTACAGATTGTCCTGTACAACTATTTATATCATCGGGCTCAATCCCAGGTCTGGAACTACTTGCAGACATGATAAAGAAAATGAATAGTGAATAATCCTAGGTTTTGACTCACATCCTGATCAACGGGCCAACAACCAACAACACTCTAGCAAACGGCAAACACCCTTAGATATACTGACTTTTGCACCAAAAATATAAAAGTTTAATCAAAGTAATTTTCATCAAGTTTATATCGCGATATATAGAAAAAACAAAACCGAAAAAAAAAGTTACGAGTAAATAGATCTGCATGACAGTTTCCACAGAAAGAAATATCGTATGTAAATAAAGAGATACAAACTTATAAAATGAAAAGGGAAGAGACCTCCTTATTTATTATTATTTTTTTTTTTACAATTTTAAAAAATAAATAAAATAAAGGGTATATTTGGTAATGTTTAGGGTGTGTTTAAAAAAATATAATTTTTGAAAAACTCTTAATGAGATGTACATATAAAGAGGGATGCACATACAAATTTTCATGGGTACAAATATAGCTACTCATTTACTTTTAATAATTTTGATAAAAATTCATACTTAACCTAATCTTTATATAAGAAGTTGATTTCCACATCTTTTTTTTAAATTATTTTGAGCCCAAAAATGATATAATTATATGGATCATGTTATGTGTGTCAAATGTGAGCAGTACCATCATTTTCTCGACCCCTTATCAAAGTAAAAAATGTGAATACTAAAAAAAAAATGGGCCCTTTTTTTTCTGGGCCCTGTGGGGGGGGGGGGGGGGGGGGGGGGGGGGGGGCGCCCCTAGTGGCCTGCCTCAGGGCCAACACTGGGAGTATCTTTGACAAAGGCTTCCCTGAATTAGCGGATGAAGATAAACATTCTGATGAGCAGAAAAAGCATTATCTGAACAAATTTAGAGTTTGTTGTCTATTCTTCTCCATATGGAGGTAATTTATAAGGAAAAACATGAATGAGAATCAAGGAAATGATTATCTTATAATCAATACAATGATCTCCTACAATCAAGTTAATTGTTATCTACACTAATCAAGCATTCAATTACACTAATTAAGCTATCAATCAGTCAACTACACAATCTAATTGATTATATTCTAACACCTCCTCTCAAGTTGATACATAGATGTCACTCATGCCCAACTTGCTAATTGAGTCATGAAAGTTCGTTCAATTAATAGCTTTTGTAAGGATATCAGCAAGTTGATCCTTACTTGGTATATACGGAAGCTCAATTATCTTTTCTTCTATCTTCTCTTTAATAAAGAATCGACCAATCTCCACATGTTTGGTACAATCATCTTGGACAGTATTATTGGTAAATAGCCTAACAAGTTCTTCAACCACAACAATTCAGTAATTCCTTGGGCAATCCCTCAGAATTCTACCTTAGTACTAGATCATAATACCACAGTCTACTTCTAACTCTTCCAAGTGACTAGGTTACCTCATACAAAGATGACGTAACCAGAAGTAGATATTCGATCACTAGCATTTACAACCCAATCAGAATCCTTGCATCTCTCGATATCTAGGTGTCCATTTTTAGAAAACATTAATCCTCTGTGAAGATATCCTTTTTGGTACCTTAAAAACCGAAGGACTGTATCCATATGATTCTTCGTAGGAGTGTGTATCAATTGGCTTACCACACTCACTGCGTATGTAATATCAGGACGAATATGCTATAAGTAGATGACCTTACCAACAGGCCTTTGATATCTTTCTTTGTTTGTTGGGGTTTGATCAGGGTGATCTGGACATTCACATAACTTGTGATTTTGATCCATAGGAGTATCTGCTGGATTGATAGCAAGTATCCTAGTTTTGGTAAGTATATCAAGAACATACTTTCTCTGATGAGGAAAATCCCATGTTTTGATTGGACTAAATCAATTCCCAGAAAGTACCTTATTACCCCCAGGTCTTTCATTTCGAACTTTATAGTCAAATGACTTTGGAGATTAGTCATCTCTGAATCACCATTTTCTGTAACAATCAAATTGTCGACATAGACGATCAGTATAATGATCTTGTCACCTTACGTTTGAAGAATAAGGTGTGATCCGGGTTACTCTGATGGTATATGAATCTCTTTATAGATGTATTGAATCACCCAAAATAGGCTTTATGTGATTATTTCAGTTCGTAAAGAGCCTTTTTCAGCTTACTTACTGTAAGTTCCTCATTTTTTATTGGCTTATTTCATGATAATCCACATTGGGATTATTTGTAATAGGTAGCTTTGGTCTCAAGTTACGATTCTTCATCATCAAGCTTCCAAGATCCCAAAGAGCTTAAAAAGAAGTAGTTCAATTGTTCTTAACCTCTTGAAGAAATTTAGTTGCACACATTCACAACTCATGTATGCTTTAGTCATCTTGTATTTGTGTGTTTTTTCTTATATGTGTGTTTTATTTACACATTGCACACATACTTAGATACATTTGTATTGACATGTATTTATACTTTGTTGTTAGCTTTAAATGCGGCTTTGTGCATTGTAATTTCAAAAAAAAAAAAAAAAACTCTTTTTGACTTCTCTCTCTTTTAATACACATGCACACTTCAAATGCATCTTATACAAAACAAAAATTACGTTGATCATTGTCTTTTGTTTTTCAATATATCTCATGCACACTTCAATTGCATCTCATGCAAAAAAAAATTGCATTGATCAGTTACTTTTTTTTTTAATAAAACAAAGAAGCACACTTCACAGAGTTTTTGTTTTTTTGTTAAAAACCAAAAAAAAAAAAAATCGATGTCAACGAAACATATATAAAAATATATATTATATCACGTATATCAACTTTTTAACTTTAAAAAAATGAAAATTCCATCTTTCATTCGTTTTTTTTCAAATAATATATATCATATATATATATTATTTAAATTTTAAAAAATTAATCATATCTTTATTTGGAAAATAAAATCTATATTTTATTTTTATATATATTTATATATTTAAATTTAAACAATTTAAATTCCAATATATTCAATTTATTTTATTTAATAAATGAGATAATCATATTATCTCATCATTTAAAAATAAATAAAAATTGAAACCCTCTATTTATGACTAATTGCACTATTAAATAATCTTATTATTTAATTGTCATAATTGTCATAATTGTCATTTTAATCAGTTGAATAATCTAATTACTCAATCAACTCCTGACACGTGTAACTTTTGTATTACAATTAATTGGACAATCCAATTAATTAACCGTGACCCTTGTTACCTAAATCGATCGGGCTAGCAAGGGGACCTAATAAACCCACAGTATTTTGAGCTCCAACAATTATCGGAATCATTAATTAAACTTTTTAATTAAAATTCATTGATTATTAACTCTGGTGTTATTCCACTAAAATTCCGAAGCTGCACTCTCTTAACTTAAGACGTTTTTATACAGATCGATACAACCCAGAGTCCATCGATATAGCTATTAAACATTGTGTGATCTCTACAGTAGTTCATAATTAGAGCTGGGTCATAATATCCGTTATACCTCTCAAATTACATATATCCTTTAAGTATCGTTGATTCTCTAATAGACAATAAATCCTATTTCTTCACGGAATTAGGAGAGCACTCATATTGACCAAGCTCCGAATTAACCTTTAAGGGAACTACCATCTACTTCTCATAAGAATGAGTGGATTCCACTATTGTGTACAAACATTCCCACCCACAAGCCAAACCACAATTCCAACATATGGAGTATATTGATCAGGAAATGCATCCGACCTCACCCATGGTATATCAAAGACCACGATCTAACGTGAAGAAGTCAATAAGACACTCAGGATTAAGATCACCCACATATAGCTATCATTAGTTGATATATATGAATCTCATTGGTAAACAGATCTTGGTGTGAGATTCATATAGATCATGGCCTAGTCCTATATGATCACATCATACAAGGTGCCTCCATTCTCATAACTCATATGAATGATTCAGGATAGAATCACTGTACATTACGGAATGGACCGCAGTTATAGATTAACCACAAATAAAGTACACAACTTTATTTCCTATCTATGGACAATTTAGATTATACGTCTCTTACTGTATCCATCCGTATATGACACCTATATACACAGTTCAAGATTACATCCGGAAATCTTGGATGTTAAATATATGCACAAGTTCTAAAATAAAGAACATAACAAGAATGAATTTAACTTTTCATTTGATTTAATTCATAAATTCATTTACAAATTACATCTTTAGGGCATAAACCTCAACAATCTCCCACTTGCACTAAAGCATGTGGGGCATGTCTCGTAACCCTAGACAATCTAGGTGACCCGAAAACACTTTAGCTGGTAAGGTCTTCGTAAATGGATCAACATGATTGTCTTGTAAGGCTATCTTGGTGACGATCATATCTCCTCTCTTCATTATCTTTCTAATGAGATAATACTTTCTCTCAATATGCTTCCTTCTCTGGTGGCTTCTTGGTTCTTTGGAATTAGCCACAACACCATTGTTATCACAATAAAGTGTGATTGACCTATCTAGATCTGGAACAACTTTTCGATCACCCAAAAAGTTACAGAGCCAAACAGCCTCTTTAGCAGCTTCACAAGCGGTAACATATTCGACTTCCATGATGAAGTCAGCAATGTAAGATTTCTTGATACTTCTCCACACAATGGCTCCACCACCTAGGGTGAATACTGATCCAGACGTGGATTTTATAGAATCTCTGTCTGATTGAAAATCAGAATCTATGTATCCTAATGGGATCAAATATTGTCCGGAATACACTGGCATATAACTTCTCGTTCTCCGAAGATACTTGAGAATAATCTTGATACAAACCCTATGATCCAATCCTAGATTGGAGTGGTATCTGCGGACTACTCCCACTGTATAGCAGATGTCCGGTCTCGTGCATAACATAGCATACATGAGACTACCTACTGCCGAAGCATAAGGTACAAGTCTCATATCCTCAACTTCTAGAGGTGTCTTAGAACACTGTTCTTTAGACAAGTGAACTCCATGCCTGAAAGGTAAATTACCTTTCTTTGAGTTCTGCATCGAAAATCATACAAGAATCTTGTCGATATATGATGTCTAAGACAGTGTTATGAGTTTGTTCTTACATTACCTTATAAGTTGGATCACTAGAACATAACTTGCCTCTCCCAAATCTTTCATTTGGAATTGGCTAGCCAGCCAGCCTTTTACATTAGAAAATACTCCCACATCATTCCCAATGAGTAAGATATCATATACATAGGACCAAAAAAACTACGTTCTTATCATTGATGCGCTTGTAGATATAAGGCTGATCGACGTTCTGTTCGAAGCCATTGGTTTTGATCACATCATCAAACCTAATGTTCCAAGATCTAGATGCTTGTTTAAGTCCATAGATGGACCTTTACAACTTGTAAACCTTTTGTTCTTAATCTGGAGACACGAATCCCTCTGGTTGCATCATATAGAAGCTTTCGTCAAGATTGCCATTCAAGAATGCAGTATTGACGTCCATTTGCCAAATTTCATAATCGAAATAGACAACAATGGATAAGAGAATCCCAATAGACTTAAACATGGCTAATGGCGAGAAGGTCTCTTTATAATCGACCCCCTCTTTCTAGGTATAACCCTTAGCCACTAGTCTTGTCTTGAAGGTCTCTACCTTATAATCTACTCCTCTCTTTCTCTTGTAGATCCACTTACACCCTATGGGTCTTACCCCATCCAGTAAGTCTACAAGATCCCAGACTGAGTTAGAGTACATGGACTCCATATGGAGATTCATGGCTTTAAGCCATTCCTCTTTATCAGGATCTTCCATTGCATTTTTAAATGTCAATAGACCATCCACACTATCAACAGAGACAACACCTTATCCCTCACCTATACCTAAATAACATTCAGGTTGTCTCACAACTCTCTCACTAAATCTAGGTGGTAGTGTATCCTGATCAGGAACTATCTGACTCTCAGATGTTTGTGGATCAACTACTCTTGTTGATGAAGCACTAGTCTCACTAGACTCTAACTCATTTAATACAATCTTAGAACGAGGTTTATGGTCACTAATATAATTGTCCTCAAGAAACGTTACATTTGTTGATACAAATACTTTGTTATATTCGGGACTATAGATGTGTCCATCTCTGGTCTCCTTGTAGTATCCTACAAACTAGCATACTACAGAGTTGGAATCTAGCTTTCAATTTATGTTCTTCAGTACATGTGCTGGACACCCCCATATGCGGAAATATTGTAAACTAGCTTTACGACCATTCCATAACTCTAGGGGAGTCTTAGGAACAGATTTGGATAGCACTACATTCAAAATGTATGCCGATGCTTGTAACACATATCCCTAGAAGAAATTTGGTAATGATGAGAAACTAATCATAAATCTCACCATTTCCATTAGGGTTCTATTTCTCCTCTCCGTTACACCATTTTACTGGGGTGTACCGGGAACTGTGAGTTGGGAAACTATCCCATGCTCGACCATGAAATCTTCAAACTCTTGGTCAAGGTACTCACCTTCACGATCCGATCGTAGTGACTTGATAGTCCTACCTAATTGATTCTCAACTTCGACTAAGAATTTTTTAAGCTTTTCAAATGTTTTCGACTTCCGTTGTATTAGGTAGACGTATCTGTATCTTGAGTAATCATTTATAAAGGTGACAAAATACTTATAACCACCCCTAACTTTAACATTCATTGGTCCATAAACGTCTGTATGTATATGCTCTAGCGGTTATTTAGCTCTAAGCTCTTTTCCAGTAAAAGGTCTCTTATTCATCTTACCTTCCAGACAAGATTCACAGACAGGTAAGGTGACAACCTTTAACTCACTTAAAGGTCCACTTTTTACTAGTCTGTCTATCCGATAATATGACCAAGCCTTAGATGCCAGAGATATGTGTCATTATCTGGAGACATCGTATGTCGTTTAGTTTTTGGTTTTCAACCTTATACATTTCGGCGTTGAGTAGTGTTGTATGTATTAACAGTCTTAAAACATAAAAATTGTTTTCATTAATTTTTGAACAAATATTCAGACCATTCTTTCCAATAATAACAGACTTATTATTAAATGAAACATAATATTTTTGTTCGAACAACTTAGAAACGGAAATCAAATTCCGTGTAAATCGAGGATTATAAAAAATATTGTTTAATAATAAAAAACTATTATTATTATAACTTATTGCTCCCACTGCTTTGGCTGATACGACATCCCCCGACCCTACACGCATTGAGAAGGCTCCCTCCTCTAGCTGTGTCCAAGAATCAGTCAACTGCAAAGAAGAACAAACATGATTAGTGGCCCCTGAATCAACTATCCAGGGTGAAGAATCATCTTCCACTAAACAAGATCCAAGAACAAGTAAATCATATTTACCTTTCGTCTTTTTCTTCTTGGCTACCTCCTCCAGGTACTGAGGACAAATCCTCTTCACGTGCCCGACCATGTTACAATGGAAACATTTTCCTTTGTCTTGGTCGATAGAGGTGCCCTTCTTTTTGCTTTGGGCTTTCTTGAGTTTGGGCTTACCATTTGCCTTACCAGTGGACCTTTTCCTTTTTCTGCTATTGGAGAAAGATTGTTCGACAACATTTACCTCACTGGTCTTTCCCTTATAGCCTTTAGTCAAGGGCTCAAAGGTAGCGAGCTCATTGAGCAATTGTGTGAGATTGAACTTTAACTTGTTCATCTCGTAGTTGCTTTTAAATTGATCAAAACTCTTCGGAAGAGTCGTTAGTATGATGCTCACTTGACTGGGTTCGTCAATGGCCCCACCATTAACTACTGTCATGTTGAAGTAGGACATCATGCTAAAGACATGTTCTCGAATTGACATACCTTCCTTTATGCGAGCGAGCATAGCAGAATGAACAGCTTCATGTAGCTTTTGCTCGGAGGGCTGCCCAAACATAGCTTGCAATGACTCCATGATTTTGAATGTTGAAGTCATTGCTTTGTGCTTTATGACAATCACGTCTGTCATAGAAGCAAATAGATATGGTCAAGTCTTCTCATCAGATGAGACCCATCGCTGGTATGCCTCACGAACAGTTCGTGTGGCATTGGCAGCAGGCGCTAGAGGACATTCCTCCGTAAGCACAAACTTGAGGTCTTAGGTGACCAATATTACATTAATGTTTAGTTTCCACTTAGTGTAGTTATCACCGGTTAATTTGTCGTTTGGTTTGCGAGAATTTAAAGTAATGCAGAATACATTATTGCTGAAATAAATAAAACATTCATTCATTCATTTATTTAAAACAAGTGCAAGTGCTTTGGTATAAATTTAAACATGATGCATGAACATGTTTATTAAACTAGAACTACCCTAAAACTAGTTACTATACCACGACAATCCAACATACCACAAAGAAGAGCCGCTTTAGGGTCAGTCAAGTCTTTCCATGCTGAACCGAGACATTCTCAATCAAATGATATTCTAGAATAACTCTTATCACATATCATTCCACCATCGTTTATTCACTCAAATTTTTAATTAACAAACTTAATCAAAACCTTCGTGAGTGTAACCCACGATTTCAGATCTCACGAGCTTAACTCGAAAATTGCTGCCTTAGGGTCGGTCAATCCCAAAATACGTTCAGAAATCCTATCCGTTAGGAAGTCAATCTTGGTATTGACCTTTGTGGAAACACTCCTTAGGGAGGACGAAAGTAAAGTCGTCACGAGGCCCCACTAGGATCTCATAGTGTTGAACTAATGATGGAGACTGCGGGATACATATGTCATATATCACTCTCCCATTCACTATTTTAAAAATTGGGTTTTCTATTATTCATTAATGCATCTAGACTCTACAGGATCAAACGACTAACTTTAATCAAGTTATCTAGTGCATTAACTAAATAGAATCAAATTCTAATTAACTAATAATTTATTAATGATTTTTAAGAATTAAAAATCTAATCTATTAGTGAATAATCTAAGCTTTTGTAAACTATTTACTAAGGTCAGATTATTATGTTAGTGTTTATCAAGTTTTAACTATTACAACTCTAACACTTTATTCGGTTCATTTATTATTAGGTTATTAATCAATTTAATCATAATTACAATAAAAGACCCCATTAATCTAACTTATTAAACTCTTTAATAACTAGATTAATAATTAATGAGAATTACCAAGTTTTTTAACAATTAAAAAATTAATCTCATTTTCATAGTCAATTATGTATTTAACCATTTTAATCACATTAAAAATACATAAATTATCAGGCTATGATGAATGTATGACATATCAAATATATTTGTTTTGGCACATCTAATCTAAATAACATACGTACGCATGATAATGCTTTTATCCTCACATAATATAAAGCATACATGAATTGACAGAGTATTGTGGATTATTTAACCTAAAAAAATTGGAATCTAAAATTACAAAAATACCCCCAAGGCATTCCTTGGTCTTCTTGTAACTCCCGAGTCTTCCAGTCCCTTCAGGTCACTCCGATTCGTCTCATGAATCATTCTTTGTGATTTTCCAGATCTTCAATATAGGTTACAATTTTTTTTAATATAATACAATAACAGTAAAAATAAAAAAAAATAAAAATAATTACACAACCCATAAACCTTAAAATTTACAGTACCATACAAAATTATGATCAACCATATTTAAATTAAACAATTTAATCATAAAGATAGTGCCTATACATTCATACATATAGGAGCATCGAAAACAATTATGTGTTTCGAAAAATAAATTGGCTCTGCTACCAATTGTTGGAACCTTGTACATCAGTTACACAGCGGAACTAGTTTTTAACTTTTTTTTATACAAATCATAATTGATCTGAAACCAGTGAAATTGGGATCATAATTTTTGCGAAACTAATATATATAAAATTATTACAATAATAAAATATATGTATATATATAGGAAACTGAAATCAATATCAAGAAGAAGATTAAGAAGCTTACCAACTTTTGAAAGCTCCTTCACTTTACAATATACTCCTGGTCTGTACCACTGATCTTCCTCGTTATATCCCGGGACTGGTTACTGCACGTGGACAGGTCACGGACTCAAGATTTTAGAATGGAGGATGAAGAGAGAATCAAATAAACTCTTTTCTTCTATATTTACAAACTAGAACAATTGTAGTATAAAAATATTAATCAATATATTAAAAAAAAACTCTTTTTGACTTCTCTCTCTTTTGATACACACGCACACTTCAAATGCATCTTATGCAAAACAAAAATTGCGTTGATCAGTTGTCTTATGTTTTCAATATATCTCATGCACATTTCAAATACATCTCATGCAAAACAAAATTGCGTTGATAAGTTACTTTTTTTTTAATAAAACAAAGAAGCACACTTCACAGAGTTTTTGTTTAAAAAAAATTAAAAAAAACTGATGTTAGTGAAACATATATATAAATATATATTATATCACTATATCAACTTTTTAACTTTAAAAAACGAAATCTCCATCGTTGATTTGTTTTTTTTCAAATACTAGTGACAGGAAATTTACTCGAGATAAGAAATTCTTGTTAACACCCTCAGGACCACTACCACGAAAGTAGCGGCCAGGGTCGGTACCGTTGGTTCCCGACCTAGTTAAGAGAGAGACGAGTGGCTGAAACGTAATAACGGCAAATGGAAGCTTTATTGTTAATAAATTGTTTTAAGATACAAATAACTCTCTTGTTTGCTCATAGTCTCTCGGAGGTGTAGGGTGGTAGCAACTCGGTGCCTGTCGAATAGTGGAGACGAAGGTGACCGTGTTCTGAATCCAGAATTTTGGCCCTCCTTCAACGTATATGTCACTTGTTATTTTTTTTATCTGTTCTCCTCCCTTGATCCTTGTATATTTCCCCTTTATATATCGTCCAGTAGATTTTTAGTTTGCGAATACTCTACCGTGATCTCGTGAATCCGTTCCCTCCTTATCGTGCAGGATTTATTTTAATTTGAATTGTTTTCAGATTCGATGATATCGTTGACGAAGATAAGTTTGTTCCTTTATTTGAATTAAACTCTTGATGAGCATGTAAATATTACCTGAAGATGATCCTGTATGCACTCGTGCAATGGATCTTCATGGAGGTCACCCTACCAACTGCCTGTTGCCCTGTAAAGCGAGGTAGACCCCTGCTCTAGCTCTATTTCTTAGAAGGTTAAGATAGATTTTACCTAACCCATAGGGCTTGAGGTACCTTTGTAGACCTTCTCGGGAAGTAGCTGGGGTAGTGAAGATTTAGGCGTGACTCTTCCTTTATGTTTAGCAAGGACAACGGGCTTCTGGAGAGGTTGATGGGCTTCTTTCGAATGTCTCTTGAGCTTGGAGACTTCCCCTGGTATTCTTGGGGCTGTTGTGAAGCTTGACCTTAGAGTTGAGGTTCCTTGATAGACGGCCTGGAGAAACTCGGCTTCCAGTGCTCTTGAGGGGGCTCGTCCCGGTCGCGCCTGGCTTGTCTTCTGGTAGCTTTGAAGCCAAACCGACCTTTCTTGCTCCTGCAGGGTGGTTTTGTGGTCTTTGTGGGCTTCATGATTGTCGATTATTTCCCTGTTAACAGAAGTCCTCTCTGACTTGAACACCGGTGGTAGAGTTGGGGTTGGAGTCAGATTCCTTATTTAATTGAGAAAGTTTTTCGCCATAAAGATAATTAATGAGAGCGAAATTTTCTCATTAATTACCTAACATTTTGAATTTGAAACCGGGTGTTATTCGAAGAAAAAAAAATGGCTGCAATACAGCTCCATGTGATCTTCTCGAGGATATCGCCAACAAACCTCTATTTAAGCCTGCCTGGCCGTCACTTTCTTCATACTTCCTCAAACTTTCAAATTTTCAAATTTCTGCTTCCCTGTTTTCTCTGTAGAAGTATCCCGCTTGCTTTCTCACCTCTTTTTCCCATCAATGTCGACTACCTTAGATAGTGTTGATGCCTTGGTGGAGGGATCCGGGAGCCCTAACCTAGCTCCTCTTAAGCGGGTGAGAGGGATTTCAAGCGACGAGGAATCTTCCCCGATCCGCCAACGTCGTAGTTCTAACAGGAACGCTTCTATAGGCTCCGGCTTTTTGAACCGGCCTGACAATCCTCTGAACCTAGTCGACGAAGACTCTGACATCGGGGAGAGATTAGATGCGGTGGGGAGGGCTCAAGTTACAGTGGCAGAGCTTCCTCCAATTATAACCCTTCCTTTTAAAACCAGGGTTATCCCCGACTCTACTGTTGATCCTTAATCGATCAGCCGTCTACGGGACAGGTATGGTATTCCTGACACAGTTTCTCTGATTGTCCCCTATTAGAGTTACGATGTTTTTAACCCACCCAAAGGCGTGCTCCCTATCCACGTCGTAACTTTTGAGAGGGGGTGAGGCTCCCTCTTCACCCCACCTTTCGGCGGGCTCTCAATGCCCTTCAGCTAGCTCCACTTCAACTGAAGCCCGGCTTCTGGTGGCATCTAATTAGCTTCCTGGTATTGTGGAGGGAGCAATACGAGCTGATCGGCGTAACCAGAGAGCCTGGGGCTGAGGAGCTCACCTTCCTTTTCCAGATCGGTAGCCTGGCAGGAGTCCCACGAGGCCAATTCTATGCCAAGGCCAAGAATAGGCTCAATTTTATCGTCCCCAGGGCTTCAAAAAAGAATCCCGCTTGGAAAGAATAATGGGTATTGACAGGGGGAGACTGGGAGAGCTCCATCTTCGTCGGTGGGCATAAGCTCGAGGTTCCTACCGCCTTTAGTTACAAACCCACCTGGGGTCGGGATTTCTTGCCCCGCTGAGTCTGAGGCCGTGCTGAAGACCATCCTAGCTCTGAACTATCTGAATCTGAAGTTTTCGACCGTCGACCCCATTGATTCATATATGGTAAACAGGTACCTATGGATATCCAGTGTTACCCCTCGTAAGTATCTCAGTCTATCCTGTTGTTGTTTTTTTATTGGACGGTTCAGTTTTGACGATCTTGACTCCCTTCTCTAACAGTTTTTGTTATAGTTCCAGCTTCTCATGAAGCCTGACAAGCTGGGATGCCTTCTCCTCCTTCCAGATCATCCCCGGGAGCTCTCCCGACTGTTTTAAAGAAGGGGGGTCAACCACTAAGGTAGCTGCCCTGTTCGATCCTTTCCCCTCTCCTTCACAGGTAAAGTCCAAGATGGCTCTTCTAGCATCTCGAGCTGCGAAGGCTCTAAACCGAGGAGGTTCTGCCCTCCAAATCATCAATAAGTCTATTCCTACCCCTTTTCCAGTAGTTACTGCTCTAGACGATGCTCCTAGAGTCACTCTACCCCTCTCTGCAGATCCGGTTGTATTCTGTGTGGTCGAGGTTCCCAATGAGCCCGATACCGATTTTTTTGAGGTCTCCCATTCTCGCCCTCATTAGCAATAGAGCTCGGCGGGTCAGGATGAGGTCTTGAAGCAATTTGTTGCATCTTGTCTAAGCGGCGGGCTTTTTAGGATGATCGCGATGCCCGTGGTCATCTTGATCACCAAAGGGTCTGCCCTTCTAGCCGAGGTAAATGTCGATTTTACCTCTTCATTGAGCTGCTTGACTTGTCATTTTCTAATATGATTTTCATTTGCAGGCTTTCAAGTTTCAGGTGGCTATGAGGCATCAGGCAGCCTTCCTCTATGATTGGGCAACCAAGGCTGAGGCTGAAGCTGAGCGAGCCATAGGGTTGCTTACGCGGGCTCAGACTTTAGTCCAAGAGATGACCTCCAACCAATAAGGAATGGAGACGTAGCTAGCTAAGCTCCAATGTGATCATGAGAGACTGAATCGGGCTCGTGATCAGAAGACTCTTCGGTCAAAGCGGTGGGCTAACCAGCTGGATGACTGGAAGGGAGAGGCGAAGGTCCTAGATGTTGAGAACCAAAACTTACAGGCTCGGATTACCCAGCTCCAAGCCGAAGTGGAAGCCTCTTTTGGCGAGGGGTATTTCTATGCCCTTTATTAGGTTGTAGAGGCTCTCCCTCCCCCATTCGATCTCTCCAGCATTACCAGCTGGGATAGAGCGGAGGTCATGTCACGGGCTGCGGAGATGTCTCGCCCCGAAACTGATGGAGTTGGCCCTTCTGGAGAGGGAGCTGGGAAGCAGTTGGAGGTGCCAGATCTGCCTCCTTCTATTCCAACCTTTCCAGTAACTAGTCCCGGTAAATCCTTGATGGGGGTTCAAAATGAGGAGCTATAAGGAGGCCTTGTTGAAAACCGAGAGCCCCCCGCAATGCTATCGGGAATGGAGTCAACAGAAAGCGGGAATGACGGGACCCACCCCAACTCCTCTCTCTTGAGTATGAGGAATACCCTGTGGGTTATACTTTTACTATCATGAAAAAAATACTTTCTACTAAAATTTTCATAGGAAATACTTGCCTTTTTAAATGTTAATAAATGTAAGGAAAATATTGGAGAGTACAAAATGTACATAATTGCAATTTCCTTTCATATTTTCGTTCGTTACAAAAAGTTTGTCAAAAATGAGTGATCGGACCAAAACTGACCACTTTAAAAACTATTAGTCCGTTCCGACCAGAAATCTGAGTAGACCGAGTTGGCCGAGTAGAATTCTGACCACGTTTTGACCATGCCTACCCTTCCGACCGCTTTACAGTCCCAACCATGCCTACCGTCCCTACCATGCCTACCTCATATTTCTAAATATGTACATGACAATTTAAAATGCATGACTTTTATGCTTCATGATGTCATCGAGTGGCCCACCTTAAAACTTCTGAGTCCGCACAATCGAGCAGCTACCTGGACAAATATTTAAGAGTGAATGGATGAGCGCTAACGCCCAGTGAGTGAATGAAAACTTTTAAAAACACTTTTCTAAACCACTTTAGAATAAGCATTCAGTAATACATGGTATAAGATAATATATCTACTTTCGTACTTAATAAACTGAATAAACTGAATGCATCTCTTTTCTTAACAAGAATAAATACTTTATAAAATCTTAAAATGCACCAAATTTGTACCCAGGGATATCCTCAATACGTAAGCCGATTTACTTCGGGCAAATGCAGAGTCATGAATTACTTCTGGTCATACCTGTGTAGAGCGACTCATTTACTCTTTCTCTGGTCATGCTCGGGCAGAGCGACTCTCTGGTCATACAAGCCCAGAGCGACTCTATTTCTCTTTCTCTGGTCAAGCACATGCAGAGCGACTCATGACATACACATGTGTAGAACGGCTCCAAAAGCCAACCATAATCATAACTAGGGAAGGGTACATACATGGTGCTTTTGTAGAAATCATAATCTCTTCTGGATAATTCATAAAAATAATATACTGATTCTGAATGCTAATATAAGCATAAAATATATACTTTCGGTTCTCTGTATCATCACCATCAATCATAAAAAGCAATAAAAAGCTTAAAATGATTTGCAGCAATTAAAGCATAAAACTGTAAACTTGAGTTAAAACAAAACTGAAACTTAGTTCACTCACAACTTAGAAGTCAAGCTTAATTCGGACCGAGTGTGCTAGGTTCCCTTACTTCATCTCCTTTCCCTGAAAATCACACAAGATCCAATTAGAAGCTGGATATCAAAGAATCAAGTGAAATCTATAATCACGAGAGAGAGCTTCACTGACTTCTCCTTCTTTTTTCTTTCTTCTCTTTTCTTTCTTCCGCTGGATTCTACTGCTTTCTAGCTCTCAACGTTTATCCTCCAATATATATATACTTATGGAAGGACACAACTGAAGTTGTGAGCTAATTAACCAAGCTCACAGCTGCCTGTCAGTCATGCAATTCACTTAGGCTTACTCACCTGATGCCTTTTTCTATTTTACGCTTATCCAAGTTTTTTTTTTTAAAAAAAAATTAGGCCTTTCAATTGGGCTTTAAAGACATGGGTGTTACAGGGAACGTGCCCGAGTCGGTGACCAGCCTTCTCGATGCAACTATACCGCCTGAAGTTATAGCGGAGATCAATGAAATTGTGGAGGAGGATCCTGTCGACCCTGAGGCAGCCGGGGTTGATCCCCATGAGGAGGCGGCGGAGGCGGTAGATACAGCTAGCCAGGATGAGCCGCAACCGGAGAGGGGAGCAGAGGGCGAGGTTCATCATGTGGATGAGGAGGCTGGAGGTCCTCTGAAGGACAAAGAAGCTTGAGTTCTCTCTTATGTAACCTATTTTGAATGCCTGGAAAAGGGGGTGGGCATCCTATCTTCAACTGTATTTGATCTTTTATTATTTTTCTTTTGTAGCCTGAAACCAGGGTTTGGGCCCCCTTTGCTTGTTGTAGCCTTGTTGGGGGCTAGGCTCCCTTACTTGATAATAAAATTTTAATCTCATATCTAACTCTAGCTTGCATGTACTTGCTTGATCGTCCAGCTTCTATATCGAAACGAGTTATCTTTGGTGGAAATAACAAGATAAGCAAAAAGGTTATTAGTATTAGGTCCCCATACTAATGAAACTCCTAGCTCAACTTCTCCAGTTGATAGTCCTTTTGTTTGATTGTGGGTCTACTGTAGTAAGTAACCCTATATCAAGGAGAACTAGTGAAATAACAAGAGCATTTAGAGTTTAATTAAATCGAGCCCTCTATCTCTGAGCTCCTTTGGGGGGCTGTATCCCAAGTAGAACATTAAGTAAAGACCTGTTTAGCCCCCTTCTTAGTCTCGGGATCAGGAGGGCTTCCGCGTTTTCAAGCTCGATCCCTTCTTAGGGGGAACGGCCGCCCAACCAAGGCATCAGAAGGGCTATCTAGCTATTTCCTGGTCTTGAGTTCTGGATGACAACTGTGCTCTTACACTCAGATCCTTCTTGGAGGTGGTAGCCCGATCAAGGCATCAGGAGCGCTATCTAGCTATTTCTTGGTCTTGAGATCTGGATGGTAACTATGCTCTTACACTTAGATCCTCATTGGGGGTGGTAGATCGACCAAGGCATCAGGAGCGCTATCTATCTATTTCCTGGTCTTGAGATCTGGATGGCAACTATGCTCTTACACTCAGATCCTTCTTGGGGGTGGTAGCCCGACCAAGGCATCAGGAGGGCTATCTAGGTATTTTCTGGTCTTGAGATCTAGACGGCAACTATGCTCTTACACTCAGACCTGGCGGGGGGTGGTGCCCAGCCGAGGCATCAAGAGTAGCGAGGGGGCTTCCCCGGCTTACCCCTGGTCTTGAGGCGATAATTTTGAAACTTTCCATGTAGACCCAAATCATTGTAGGATATAGTTGAAGAAGGAGTAAACAGGAAAAGGCTAGCTTTATTGATATGGAAGATGGAGTACAATACTGTCAGAATAAAAAAAAAAAAAAGCTTGTCGGAAGTTGCTTGCTCCTGAATCCCCTATTCAAGGGTAGAATTTGCTTAGGTGATCCGTATTCCAAGTATGGTCGATGAGTCGGCCATCCATATCCTCGAGCTTGTACGCCCCATTACGGATCACCATTTTTATTAGGTAAGATCCTTCCCTGTTGGGCTCTAGACCCCGTCTGACCTCTTCTTGGTGTTCAACGTCACTTTCCTGAGGACCATATCCCCTTCTTTGAAGCTTCGGGTTCTAACCCTCTTATTGAAGTACCTGGTAATCCTGCCTTGGTAGATTGCTACCTTTTCAGCCATTCGATCTTGCTTTTCCTCCAGGAGGTCCAAACTAGCTCTGAGCTTGCTCTCATTGCTTCCCGGTTCAAATCGTTGGACTCTAAAGGAGGTCAACTTGTGCTATATAGGTAGGACTGCTTCAACCCCGAAGGCCAGTGAGTAGGGCATTTCCCCGGTAGTTGTTCTCCTTGCAGTGTAGTAAGCCTAGAGGACTTCGGGAAGCTCCTCTACCCATCTACCTTTCTTTTGTTGTAGCTTTTTCTTTAACAACTTCTTGATGGTTTTGCTCGTGGATTCCACCAAACCATTGGTCTGAGGGTGGGCTACCAAAGCAAACCGAAGGTCGATTCCCAAACCTTGACAAAAATCTCTGAATCGGGCATTATCGAACTGTTTACCGAGGTCGGTTATGATGACCAAAGGGGTTCTGAACCTGCAAATTACATTGGTCTTGATGAACCTTGTTGTATTTTCTTCTGATATCTGGGACACTGGTCCTGCTTCAAACCATCTTGTAAAGTAATCAATCGTTACGATAGCGTGCTTGGCCTGTCCCGGAGCTATAGGAAGCGATCCAATCAAATCGACTCCCCACATAGCAAAGGGGTATGGTGAGCTAAGAGATGACAAATGCTTCAGGGGGAGGTGACTCAAGTTTGTGGTCTTCTGGCATGCCTAGCAGGTTTGCACCAAGTCCTTAGCATCTTGATGGATGGTCGACCAATAATACCCCATGCGGAGAACCTGATATGCCAAGGCTTCTCCAGCAATATGGTTTCCGCATTCCCCGGAATGGACTTCTCTTAGAGCCCACTTGGCATCTTCAGGGTGTAGACATCGAAGTAGGGGAAGGGATTTTCCCCTTCGATATAAATGCCCATCCACCATACAATACCGTACTGAGAGCCTTTAAACCCTCCTAGCTTGGTTGGGCTTCCCGAGGAGTTTCCCGTCCTGTAGATATTCTGCTATTGGATCCATTCAGCATGGCTGTTGGTCCAAGGTATAAGCTTCCTTACCAGTCATAATGCTAGGTAGGGGGATTACTTAAAGAGGGACTCCGTGAGGTAGGGTCTAGCCACCATAGGCAGCTATCTTGGCTAGGACGTCAGCCCGATGATTTAGGTGTCTAGGTATCTGCTCGATTCTGAATCCCCTAAATTTGGTCATGAGTTGTTGCACCAGTTTCAGGAAAGCGACCATGTCATCCCCTTTGGCCTGATAATCCCCAGAAACTTGGTTAACCACGAGTGAAGAGTCGCTCTTGATATTCAGATAATCAACCCCGAGCTCTATGGCAGCTTTTATCCCAGCTAGCAGGGATTCGTATTCCGCTTCATTGTTCACAGCTTTAAATTTGAACCTGAAACAATGGCAGCACTCAGTTCCTTCTAGGTCGATGAAGACTTTGCCCGCTCCTCCCCAAGACTGCCAGAAAGCTCCGTAAGTGTAGAGAGTCCATGACTAGCGGCCCTCCGGCCTGTTGTCAGATTCTGGAATCCTCTCAAGGGTGACATCTGTTACCGTAGGGGTTGTCTGATCTGAAGATACTGAAAGCTCGACTACGAAGTCCACTAGTGCTTGAGCTTTTATCGTTGTCCTAGGCTTATACTTTAAATCAAACTGGGTAAACTCTAGGGCCCATAGAACCAGCATTCTAGAAACATCCGGCCTTTGCAAGAACTGACAAAGGGGTTGGTCAGTCACCACTGCTATTGAATGGGCATGAAATTAAGGACGGAGTTTCCTTACTGAGGTCACCAAGGCATAAGCGAGCTTCTCCCAGAGTATAGTTCTTTTTGGGCTTGGTTAGAGCGTGACTCACATAGTAGATAGGTCGCTGGATCCTATCCCCGCATTCCTTGACCAAGGCCCCACTCACAGCTGCTTCTGAAACGGCCAAGTATATTTGGAGCTCTTCTCCAGGATTTGGCTTGACCAGCAGTGGAGGGCTTTTTTGGTATCCTTTCAAAGCTTGGAAAGCCTGTTCGCTCTCCTGATCCCACTTCATGTTTCTTCCTTGCTTGATAGCTTCGAAGAATTGTAGACACTTATTGGTAGACCGGGAGGTGAATCTGTTGAGCGCTGCTACTTGACCGGTCAAGGCTTGAACCTGTTTAAGAGATGTGGGGGATTCTAAATCCAGGATAGCCATGATTTTTTCTGGGTTAGCCTCTATGCCTCTCTCATAGACCATGAAGCCCAGAAACTTCCCCACAGTTACACCAAAGACCTATTTGGAAGGGTTCAACCTCATCTGGTTTTTCCTTAGGTCCTACGAAGGTCGTCCTGGTGGCCTTCTGAGGTCGAAGATTTAGTGATGATATCATCGATATACACCTCCATTGATCTTCCAATTTCAGGCTTGAATAAATAGTTGACTAACCGTTAGTAAGTAGCTCCAGCGTTTTTGAGCCTGAAAGGCATCACCTTGTAGCAGTATAAGCCTTGGGCGGTGATGAAGCTGGTCTTTCTTGGTCCGCGGGATGCATCATAATCTGATTGTAGCCAAAAAATGCATCCATGAAGCTTAGGAGCTTGTTCCCCGAGGTGGAATCGACTAATTGATCAATTTTTGGCAGAGGAAAACTGTCATTCGGGAATGCCCGGTTGAGGTAGGTGTAGTCCATGCACATGTGCCACTTCCCATTCGCCTTTGTGACCATGACCACGTTGGCGAGACATTCGGGGTAGCGGGCTTCTCGAATGAAGCCTGCCTGGGAAAGTTTATCCACATCTTCTTGAACTGCCACATTTTTTACAGCGTTAAAGTGGAACCTTTTCTGTTTGATGGGCTTGAAGGTCGGATCCACCGCCAGTCGATGTGCAGCTAATGTCTTCGGGATCCCCTGCATCTCCACATGACTCTAGGTGAAAATATCTTTGAATTCTGTGAGGAGCCTAATCAAGCCCTCTTTCATTCCTGGCTCAAGGGTAGCTCTAATCTTGACGACCTTCGAGGGATCACTTAGTCGAACAGAAATCTCCTCTAACTTATCGACCTGATGGCCGCTGGCCCGTTCCCTTCTCTGTTCTTCCACGTCGGGTGCCATAAGGCCTTCCTCTGGACAATCGGTGATGCCCGAGTCTTTCGTGTTAAGTGCTGGGGTTATCCCGTCTTGGATAATCATTACTTGGGCGAGCTGTTTAGCTAGAGCTACTGGGTTAGCTGACACTGCATAGCATATCCTAGCTGCTTGCTGATCTCCCCGAACCTCTCCCACCTTGTCTCCTACCGGGAACTTCAGGACATTGTTGTAAATAGAAAGGACCTCTTTTAGGGATGATAGGAATGGCCTCCCTAATATTGCGTTGTAGGTCGACAGAGTATCCATCACCACGAAGTCAGCCATGATGTTTTACTGGAGAGGTACGGCTCCGATGATCACCGGTAGGATTTTTGATCCTATAAGTGTGATGGAGTCCCCAGTGAACCTATATAACGGAGTAGTACAATTGTTGTAGCACCATTGCATCAAGTTTAGTTTTTCCAAAGTGTCTTTGAATAGAACGTCGTCGCTGCTACCTATGTCGACGAGCACGCGGTGCACCATGAAATTGGCAATTTGTACTGTAATGACTATGGGGTCATCATGTGGTTGCACGGTGTTAAAGACATCTGCTTCGGAGAAGATGACCTGAGACATCTGGGAGGGGTTAGTCGGTCTCTGGTCGACCTTGAAGATATCCCGCCCCTCACCCGTACTGGGGACCTTTCTCATATGGTTTTTCCTAGATGTATTGGAGGTACCGGCCAGAATGGGACCTCCGCTGATAGTATGTATCACCTGAATTTGTTGCATCAGGTCTGCCTGCTCTCCCTTCCTCTTTTCAGCATGTTCCCAGATCTCGGCTTGTACCTCCCTTCCAGTTTGAATGTTCACCCTGACTTGTTGTAAGAACTCTATCAAGCATCCTCCCCTTATCAAAGCCTCAATCTGGTTCCGCAGGTTGTAGCATTCTGAAGTATTGTGCCCTACGTCCTCGTGAAAGTCACAATATTTGTAACTATTTCTTTTATCGATCGGGGCATTCATAGGAGCAGGCTTCTGCAACAAACCCTTATCTCGAATGGCGAGGTACACTGTTTCTCGAGATGCATTCAAGGGAGTGTTATGGTCGTAAATTCTCTCATCGTGGGCTATAGGGGCCACTATCCTAAGATGTGGTAAAGCTTGAGGAGGAGCCCGTTTGTCTGGTTATATTTCTGATCTGGGCTGAGGAAGAGGGAAACCGTATGTTGACTTATTAGGGGGTTTGTTTCGGCTTTTCTGATCTTGCTTAGGTTTGGGAGCTTCCTTCTTTTGTCGCTTTTCGGCTCTTATGTCGTCATGCTCCATCTTGACCTTGACCTGTTCGTCGACCTCGATCTGTTCCAGAGCTCGATCATAGGCTTCCTGGTAGGTTTCTGGAGGTCTCTTGGCAAAAGATCGGAATAGGTTTCCTACCCATAAGTTTCTTCTGAAGTTGGCAAAGGTTTCTCTCTCGGTGAAGACCCCCATCTAGATGACTTCCTTGTAGAACTACTCGACATAAGCCCTGAGAGTTTCCTCTCTCTCCTGGATCACCTATTTTTGATAAATCGGGTCCTTCAGTCAGGGCTTAACCCCTTGGAACTGTGAGCAGAAATCAGTTGATAATTTGGTGAAGGAATCTACGCTCCCGGTGGGTAGTTTCCTAAACCAGGTCTTAGCATAATCCTTGAGTATAGTGGGGAACATCTGACACATAGCGACCCTGGTTGTGTTCTGGACCTCGATCTGTTGAATGAAGCTCTCTAAGTGGCTCAACAGATCTTCAGTCCCTAAGAACCTGTCAGCTGGCATTTTAAACTTAGGCGGAAGCTCTGCCTCCCGGATCTTTCTGGTGAAGGGGGCATTCATTTCACTTAGAGGATCTTTCTTGTCCTCCGTGTACTTCCTCTTCTTCATCAATTGGACCTCTTTCTGTAGCTTTACCAACTGGTCTCATAGTCGCTTGCTTTCGGACTTCCTTGAGTCGATCTCTGATTCCTCACCATCTGATCCCTCTGATGAACTGGTGACCTTTACCCGGTTCCTTCTTCAGAGGGGGCTTGCTCGGGGGCTTTGTTGACTTTCTTCTTCTCTACCCCGGGCTTCCCTCCTTGTAGTCGTTGGGTGGAGGAGCTCTTCCCATTCCCGGGGAAGGGCATCTACCGCGGATCTGACTTGTCATAGTTGGTAGCGTGACAGAGCTTCTAAAAAATGGGGCATGGGCCCTAGCCTATCCCAGATCGAGGTCGGGAGCCCCATTCTATTACGAGTTGATTCCCGAGGGGCAGGTCCCAGGAGATCAAAGGTAGGTTGCCTAGCCTAAGGCCTGCTTGTCTCCCCCTGATTGCAGAGACCCGTTTGTTGGATAGCGATACCCTCAGCGAGTAGTCGAAGGCGGACGTTCTCTACAAAGGCAGCTGCTTGTTGGTCAAGCTCAACCTGGCCTCCCAGAGGGGGATCCAAAGCCCGCACAGTAGCTGGCTGGGTGGGAATCTGGCCATGGAGCCCGGATTTCCTCCCTTTTCTTGGGACCTTTCGTGACGATGTAATGGAAGGTTGCCCCGAGGTGCCCTGCTGCCCTTGTGAAGAGTGGAGCCTCATGATGACTTTGAAACAACGATCTTTTTTAATGTAAAAAGATGGTGGTGTGAGAGGTTTCCCACAGACGGCGCCAGAAAGTGTTGACGGGAAATTTACTCGAGATGAGAAATTCCTGTTAACATCCTCAAGACCACTACCACTAAAGTGGTGGCCGGGGTCGGTACCATTGGTTCCCGACCTAGTTAAGAGAGAGATGAGTGGCTGAAACGTAATAACGGCAAACGGGAGCTTTATTATTAATATATTGTTTTAAGATACAAATAACTCTCTTGTTTGCTCACAGTCTCTCAGAGGTGTAGGGTGGTGGCAACTCGGTGCCTGTCGAATAGTGAAGATGAAGGTGACCGTGTTCTGAATCCAGAATTTTGTCCCTCATTCTACGTATATATCACTTGTTATTTTTTTATCTGTCCTCCTCCCTTGATCCTTGTATATTTCCCCTTTATATATCTTCCCAGTAGATTTTTAGTTTGCGAATACTCTACCATGATCTCGTGAATCCGTTCCCTCCTTATTGGGCGAGATTTTTTTAAATTTGGATTGTTTCCAGATTCGATGATATCGTTGACGAAGATAAGTTTGTTCCCTTATTTGAATTAAACTCTTGATGAGCATGTAAATATTACGTGGAGATGATCCTCTATGCACTCGTGCCATGGATCTTCATGGAGGTCACCCTGCCAACTGCCTGTTGCCCCGTAAAGCGAGGTAGACCCCTGCTCTGGCTCTATTTCTTAGAAGGTTAAGATAGATTTTACCTGACCCATGGGGGCTTGAGGTATCCTTGTAGACCTTCTCGGGAAGTAGCTAGGGTAGTGAAGATTTAGGTGTGACTCTTCTTTTATGTTTAGCAAGGACAACGGGCTTCTGGAGAGGTTGATGGGCTTCTTTCGAATATCTTTTAAGCTTGTAGACTTCCCCTGGTATTCTTGGGGCGGTTGTGAAGCTCGACTTCAGAGTCGATGTTCCCCGATAGACGGCCTGGAGAAACCTGGCTTCCAGTGCTCTTGTGGAGGCTTGTCCCTGTCGCGCTTGGCTTGTCTTCTGGTAGCTTTGAAGCTGAACCGACCTTCCTTGCTCTTGCGGGGTGGTTTTATGGTCTATGCAGGCTTCATGATTGTCGATTATGGGTTGAAAATTTCTCTTTGACCCCTGGCAAAATATCCCTATTAACAAATATATATCATATATATAATATTTAAATTTAAAAAAACTGATCATATCTTTATTTGAAAAATAAAATCTATATTTTATTTATCAATTAAGATATTTTATATATATATATATATATAAACCATTTAAATTCAAATATATTCAATTTATTTTATTATTAAAAAATAAATAACAATTGAAACCCTCCATTTATGACTATTTACACTATTAAATAATCTTATTATTTAATTTTCATAATTGTCATTTTAATCAATTGAATAATCTTATTACACAATCAACTCCTGACATGTGTCACTTTCGTAACACAATTAAATGGACAATCCAATTAATTAACTGTGACCCTTATTACCTAAATCGATCGGGCTAGCAAAGGGACCTAATGGACCCACAGTATTTTGATCTCCAATAATTATCGGAATCATTAGTTAAACTCTTTAATTAATAATCATTGATTATTACCTCCAGTGTTATTCCACTACAAACCCAAAGCTACACTCTCTATTGCAGACGTTTTTACACAGACCGATACAACTTGGTGTCCATCGATATTGCTATTACACATGGTGTGATCCTCCACATAGTTCATAATTAGAGCTAGATCATAATATCGGTTATACCCCTCTAATTACATATATCCTTTAAGTATAGTTGATTCTCTAATGGATAATAAATCCTATTTCCTCACAGAATTAGGAGAGCGCTCATATTGACCAAACCCCAAATCAACCCTTAAGAGAACTACCATCTACTTCTCATAAGAATGAGTGGATTCCACTATTGTGTACAAACCTTTCCAGCCACAAGCCAAACCAATATCTCAACGTATGGAGTATATTGATTTGGAAATGCATCTGACCTCACCCATGGTATATCAAAGACCACGATCTAACCTGAAGGAGTTGATAAGACACTCAGGATTAAGATCACCCACATATAGCCATCATTAGTTGATATATATGAATCTCATCGGTAAACAAATCTTGGTGTGAGATTCATATAGATCATGACCCGGTCCTATTTGATCACATCATAGAAGGTGCATTCATTCCCATATCTCATATGAATGATTTAGAATAGAATCACCGTACATTATAGAATGGACCACAACTATAGATTAACCACAAATAAAGTACCCAGCTTTATTTGCTATCTATGGACTCTTTAGATTGCACGTCTCTTACTGTATCCATCCATATATGACACCCATATACACAGTTTGAGATTACATTCTGCAATCTTAGATGTTAAATATATGCACAAGTTATAAAATAAACAACACAACAAGTATGAATTGAACTTTTCCTTTTATTTATTTCGTAAATCCATTTACAAATTACATCTTTAGGGCATAAACCCCAACATTTTGAAACCAGAAGCTATGGTTTGTTATTGGTGGCCATGATCGACTGTTAGAGTGACCGCCGAATGGACCGTCAAAAGATACTAGAATGCCTGGTCTTTGATCGGCGGTTGAAACGGCGGCTTGGGAGACCGCCGAATGGGGCACCGTTTGAATCTTGTGGGATTTGACGGTTTGATTAGTGGCCATGTGATCGTCGAATTGTGTCCAGAATCTCTTGTGCAAAATGACGATTCAATCAGCGGTTACTCTAACCGCTGAATAGCCTAATGAATTTCACTTGAAAGGCAATCTTGTCTTTTCGTGTCAATTCATTTTGGGCCTCATAAATACCCCATTATCTCTTCTTCTTCATTGAGCTCTCTGCATTTATAGAAACTCTATAAAGAGAAAGAGAGAGTCTTGAGAGAGAAAGCTTTCTTTAAGATTATGTTGTTAGTAAAATCCGGAAGGATGAAGAATCAACAAAGTTGCCAAGATTCACAGAAATTGGAGATGTTGTGTCACCAAAAATCAACCAAACTAAACCAACCTGAGTTGGTCGCGGATAACTTCATGATACCTTGTCAGGGTCACCTAGATGGTCAGGTGGAAGCAACTCAACTAAGGTAATTAGATTGACCAAGAAAAGATGATCCAGTCAGGATAACCTGGTCGGGTCAAAACCTCCTGTCGGGGTCAAGTAACTAGTCTGAGGTGAATAAAGCTTTGTCGGGTCTTATAGATGGTCATTTGAGCAACATGTAGACAATTTTGGTATATGGTCGGTTGAGTGGCACGTGGACAACATCAAGTTCAATACGATTACAACTCGGATAAGCAGAGAATTAATCTTATTCGAACAAGATGTCTAGAAGCACACTTTGATAAGGAAGAAAACTACTTTAAAGGAATTAGAATTCGGATTAGACAAGAAGTCTAATGAGTGAGAGATGCAAAATAGGAAAAGACACAAAGATGACTTCAACAAGTAACAAGTCTAAGTTACACACCACCACATGTCCTTACTTTTACCCCAAATAATTAAGATTCTATGCATATATAAAAAGACTTTGAAAACACCAATGTGAGAGTTAATAAGAAAAAGATTCTTTACATAAAGAGGGAATAAGAGTGTGTAACTATTATCATATAGTGGATTTTTCTTCTCGCTGTCACCGGTAACCATGTATGTTTCCCCTACTTGGGGTCTTACAACGTAAAACTGTGTTTTTGCATGCTTTATTCTCTCTATTCTCATAAATATATTCATAATTTGCAATAGTTTGTTGGACGCATGATCGGTTTTATGTAATTCCAAAAAAACACTATCAATAATTTGCTCTAGAAGGAGGGGGTGTACATTAACTCTCTCCAAAAACTTGTGAAACAGTAGCACGATTAACAGTAGAGACAGAAGTCAATCCCCGCACGATGCTGGAACCCCGTGTGGTGTCAACAACTCTGGCTTAGCAAACACCATCTTTACCGAAGGAGATTTAGCCTCTAGGACCTCAACTTTCGTAGGACAAGCCATGATAACTTCCGTAGACATTTCGTCAGGGATCACTCCAGATGCATTCCAACAGGTCCAAGAATCCCTGTGGAGAGGCATTGACGATGTTGCAAGACAAAGAATAAACATAACTACAACCATAAACCTGAACTCTCAAATTATCCAAGTGTACGGTGGTTCAGAACCCCAAGGTAAGTTCTGAAGTAGTGGCCCTAACCCTAGAAGCGCCACATAAAACTAGAAGAGATAGGGCAGATCATCAGAGAAGGAGTTTACAAAGAAAAGATGATCTCAAAGATGACTAGAGCTATAAGAGACACCAAAGATGGGACAACATGGGCATGAAGGAATATAGGGAACGTAGTTTACTAGGAGATGCATGAGGATATGATGGAAGAAGGCCAAAGTACACTCGGGAAGACAGGTTCAATGGTCATATGAGAAGATCTCGATCTGTCTCGATTAACGAACAAGCCCCGTCTAGAAGACGTCGTGAGACCAGTCATGTAATCAAATATAACGATAGAGAAGCCCAAATTACAGGACGAGTACTTAGGAACCCTAATGGACTCGCCATTTGCTTGTATGCCCCATTGCGGACCACTACCTTCAATAAATATGGCCTTTCCCAGTTGGGTTCTATGACCCTATCCGACCTTTTTCGGGTATTCAGGGTCACTTTTTTTAGAACCAGATCCCTCTCTTTGAAGCTTTTGGCTTTAACCTTTCTGTTGAAATACCTAGCGATCTTACTTTGGTAAATTGCAACCTTCTCGGCTACCGGATTTTGTTTTTCTTCCAGGAGGTCTAGATTGGTTCGAAGCTTGACCTCATTGCTTTTCGATTCGAAGTGTTGTACCAGTTTATGCTCGATAGGAAGGACTGTTGTTAATAGCAAAATTTGGCTAGGGACCAAAGAGAAATTTTCCCCTCTTCTAACACGAATCAAAGCCCAAATTTACACTCATCGAACCCCTGGTCTTGAGGGTGAGCCATAGAACTACCTCACAGGAGCGAGAAAAGGTCATCGGGCTTCATAACCATCAGAGATGGAGCCAGAGAGGACCAGGTCAAGCTTCTTACACGAACATATGGATATTTAGGCTTCCCGAGATCGAAATTACCTTGTAACTTCCCCAAAAGCCTGCCAATCTTTCCAGGAGCCCACCAATCTTTCTAGAAGCTCGTCAATCTCTCCAGAAGCTTACTATCGTCTCCTAGCACAATAGAGGCCTTTAAAGATACCAGGTCCATGCTATAGTTGCGTTTCAATTTGCTAAGGAAGACTCGAACCTATCTGGACAAGAAAGAGGAAGCTCGATCCACGTTGCCCAAATGAATGCCCACTAGGTGGTCTCAAGCTCTAGAAAAAGACCAGGGGAGTTTGGCCAAGCTACTAGGATCAGAACTAAGGCAAGGGTCTACCTCGCTCTGTGAAACAACGAACACCTAACTCGATGACTTCCATGAAGAATCATGCAATGAATACACACAAGATCATATCTACATTATAACGAACAATAAACTCTGCATACGTGTAAGAAAAGAGTTTGAATCCAAAAAAGGAAACAAACTTATCTTCGTCAAAGATATCCTCGAATCCGTTATCAATTCGAAGTTAACAACTTTCAAATAATGGATCCCGCCCGATAAGAAGGGATCAGATTCATAGGATTGTGGCGGGATATTTACGAGTTTAAACCTACTTGAACTGGGTATAAATAGGGCCAAGCATGGAAGAAATGGGGATCAACAAAAAAGAAGAAGAGAACAATATTTACAGAGAGAAAGAGAGAGCTCTTGGCCTAAATTCTGTAATCAGAACACGTCCACATTTGGTATTCCACTATTCGACTTGCACAAGCTTACTACCTCGTGATGTCCCAGTGAGGTTGAGATTATTGGAGATATAAGATTTTGAGTGTTTCCTGTATAACTTATATAGCTAATAATAAAAATGCACATTCTCATAATATCCACCATCGTTTAATAGGTTAGGAACTTAAGGTATCAACCCGGACCACCACCTCAGTGGTAGTGGTCTTGAGGGTGTTATCGAAAATTTTCCACCCCGGATAAATTTTCAGTTAACACTTTCTGGCACCGTCTGTGGGAACAAACCACACCATCATTTTTATATTCACATGTTTGTTGTTTTGCAGTAGTCCTGAGGCTTCACTCCTCCCAATGACAACCCGGCATATCGGGACAACCTTCAGTTACTTCGACATAAAAGGTCCCAAAGAAAGGAAGAAAATCTAGGCTCCATAGCCAGGTCCCAGACCAGCAAGCCACTGTACGGGCTTAGGATCCCACTATGGTAAGCCAGGCCATGCTTGACAAACAAGAGGCAGCCTTCGTGAAAAATGTCCACATTCGACTGCTCGCTGAGGGTATTACAGTCCAGCAAGTAAACCTCTACAATCGAGGAGAACCAAGCAGACCCGGGACTCGGCAACCAGCCTTTGATCGCTTGGGAGCTACCCCTCCCGAGCCAGCTAGTAAAAGAACTTGACCCCAACCCTCAATCTGGGATAGGTTAGGGCCCATGCCCCCCGTTCCTGAAACGCTGCCACGTTACCAACCCAGGCAAGCTAAGTCCACGGTGGACATCCTTCCCCTAGAGCAGCGAGAGTTTCTTCACCCAACAACTTCAAGGAGGGAAGCTAGGGCTAGAGAGGAAGAAAGCCAGCAAAGCCCTCAAGCAGATCCCATCAGTATAAGGAGTCGTGTAGAGGTCGCCAGCTCATCAGAAGGGTCAGACAGTAAGGAATCTGAGATTAATTCAAGGAAACGCGAGAACAAGCGTCTGATAGACCAGTTGGCAGAGCTTCAGAAAGAGATCCAACAGATGATAAAGGGGAAGTATAAGGAGGTTAAGAAAGATCCTCTAAGTGATATGAATGCTCCTTCACCGAAAGGATCTGGGAGACGGAGTTCCCTCCAAAATTCAAAATACCGACTGATAGATTCTCCGGGAAAGAGGATCTCTTGAGCCACTTAGAGAGCTTCATCCAACAGATGGAGGTCCAGAACATGACTAAGGCCGCCATGTGTTGAATGTTCCTAACTACGCTGACAGATTATGCTAAGACCTGGTTCAGAAAGCTACCCATTGGCAGTGTGGATTCCTTCATGAAGTTGTCAACTGATTTCTGTTCACAATTACAGGGAGTTAAACCTCGATTAAAGGATCCAATCCATCTATAGTACGTGATCCAGGAGAGAGGGGAAACCCTCCAGGCTTATGTCGAGCGTTTCCACAAGGAAGTCATCCAGATGGGGGTCTTCACTGAGAAAGAAACCCTTGCCAATTTTAGGAGGAACCTGTGGGTGGGTAAGCTTTTTCGATCTTTTGTCAAGCGACCTCCAGAGACCAACCGAAAAGCCTATGATCGGGCTTTAGAGCAAATTGAAGTCGACGAACTGCTCATGGTCAAGATAGAACATGACGATATAAGATCCATAAAGCGATAGAAGAAGAAAATTCATAAACCAGAGCAAGCTCAAAAAAGCCAGAACAAACCCCCCAATAGGTTGACGTATCGCTTCCCCATTTCTCAACCCAGATCAGAAAGGTATCCATTAAATCAAACTCCTTCTCGGGCTTCACTTCCTCCCATGTCAGTAGCCCTAATAGCTCGAGATGAGAGAGTATATGATCATTACACCCCTTAAATGTATCTTATGAAACAATCTATCTTGACTTTCGGGACAAGGGGTTACTACAGAAGCCCGCACCCATGAAAGCCCCTGTCGATAAGAGGAACCGTTATAAGTATTGTGACTTTCACGAAGACGTGGGACATAACATTTCAGAGTGATATAACCTGTGAAACCAGATCAAGGCTTTAATAAGGGGAGGATGGGACCTAGAGTCCCCGACTTCACTTAAACAAGTTTAAGTCTTGACCAGAATGATAACAACACTCAACAGGTTTATTTCTCGTTCTATAGATAAATGTCTACCTTTCTTCAAAGCTATTAACCAGGGAAGAAACATGAAGTAAGACTAAGAGAGCGAGCAGGCTTTTCAAGCCTTGAATAAATATCTGATGAGCCTTCCGTTACTAGTCAAGCAAAGTCCGGGAAAGGAGTTACAAATCTACTTGGCTGTTTTAGAAACTGCGGTGAGTGGAGGCCTTAGTCAAGGAATGTGGAGATAGGATCCAATGACCTATCTACTATGTAAGTCATGCCCTAACCAAGCCAGAGAAAAATTATACTCTTTTGAAGAAGCTCGCTCCCTACTTTCAGGCTCACTCAATTGCAGTAGTGATGGACTAACCTCTCTGCCAGTTTTTACAAAGGCCGGATGTATCCGGAAGGTTGGTTTTATGGGCCCTAGATCTCACCCAGTTTGATTTAAGGTATAAGCACATGACAACAATTAAAGCTCATGCTTTGGCAGACTTTGTAACAGAGCTCTCAATACCTCCAGGCCAAGCGACCTCTGCAATGATAAACATAGCCCCTGAAAGGATTCCAGAATCCGACAGCTGGCCAGACGCTTGCAAGTCATGGATCCTCTACACAGATGGAGCATCCGTGCAAGCCGGAGGAGGAGCGAGCATAGTTCTAATTGATCCAGAGGGGACTGAGTGCTGTCACTGTTTTAGATATGAATTTAAAGCCACTAATATTGAGGCAGAGTATGAAGCCCGCTTAGCCTGGATAAGGGCGGCCGCAGAGCTCGGGGTCGATTACCTGCAGGTTAGGAGTGACTCTTTGCTCATAGTCAACCAAGTCTCTAGGGATTATCAGACAAAAGGAGATAACATGATTGCTTACCTGAAGCTAGTTCAACAGCTTAAGAGTAAATTTAAAGGATTTAAGATTGAACAGGTACCTCTTGACTAGACTTTACCATATGGAGTCCCTCTCTAAGTGATCCCCCTACAAAACATAGAAGCAGATAAGGAGACTTATACCCTGGATCGGCAGCCATGCTGGATGGACACAATAGTGGATTATCTCCAAGAAAGGAGGCTCCCTAGGGAACCCGACCAAGCTAGGAGAATCAAGAGGCTCTCAGTCCGATATTGCTTGGTAGATAGGTATCTATATAAGAGGGGCAGATCCCTTCCTCTGCTTCGATGTTTACATCTTGATGATGCCAAATGGGCATTAAGAGAGGTTCACTCCGGGGAATGCGGGAACCACATTGGTGGGGAAGCTCTGACATATTAGGTACTTCTCATAGGGTATTATTGGCCAACAGTCAATCAAGATGCAAAAAACTTAGTACGATCCTGCGAAGCATGCCAGACGACCGTAAACTTGAGTCACCTCCCGTCGGAGAGGTTGTCATCCCTTAGCTCACCTTACCCCTTTGCTATGTAGGGAGGCAACTTGATCAGACGGCTTCCTACTGCTCATGGTCAAGCCAATCATGCTATCGTGGCGATTGAATATTTTACAAGATGAGTCGAAGCTGAACTGTTCTCAAAGATATCCAAAGAAAATACAACAAGATTTATAAAATTTTTTTTACAGGTTTGGGACCCCTCTTGTCATTGTAGCTGACCTCGGTAAGCAGTTTGATAACGGTCGGTTCAATAACTTTTACGAGGACTTAGGAATCGACCTTAGATCCGCTTCGGTAGCCCACCCTCAGACTAACGGGCTAGTGGAATCCATAATAAGACTATTAAGAAGCTGTTGAAAAAGAAGCTAGCAGAAAAAGGGCAGATGGGCCAAGGAGCTTCCCGAGGTCCTTTGGGCTTACCGCGTTATGAGGAGAATGGCCACTAGAGAAATGCCTTATTCTTTAGCCTTCAGGGTTGAAGCAGTTCTTCCAATTGAGCACAAACTGACCTACTTCAGAGTTCAACATTTTGAACAGGGAAGCAATGAAGATAAGCTCTGAGCTAGCTTGGATCTCTTGGAAGAAAAACAAGATAGGGTAGCTGAGAAGGTAACAATTTACTATAGCAAGATTGCTAGATACTTTAACAGGAGGGTTAAAGCCTGGAACATTAAGGAAGAGGACCTAGTTCTCAAAAAAGTGACATTGAATACTAGGAAGAGGTCGAACGGGGTCCTGGGACCCAACTGGGAAGGACCTTACTTAGTAAAGGTGGTGGTCTGCAACGGGGCATACAAGCTCGAGGATATGAATAGCTGACTCATCAATTATACTTGGAATGCAGATCACCTGAGAAAATTCTACCCCTAAACAGAGGACTCGTGAGCAGGCTACCTCTACCTAGATTTTAATCCCCAGCAATAATGTACTCCATTCTTTTTTTATCAATAAAGCCTATTTTCTCCATCTTTAACTATGTTCTACAGCGATTTGGGTCTATATGGGAAAATTCGACATTATCATCCCAAGACACGGGATTAGCCGGGGAAGCCCCTAGCTATCCTTGATCCCTCGGACGGGCACTACCTCCTGCCCAGAAGGGTCTAAGTGTAAGAGCTTAATTGTCATCCAAATCTCGAGACTAGGAAATATCTAGATATCCCTCATGATGTCTTGGTCGGGCTATTTCTCCCAAGAAGGGTCTGAGTGTAAGAGCATAATTGTCATCAAGATCTCGAGACTAGAAAATAGCTAGATAGCCCTCATGATACCTTGGTTGGGCTACCACCCCCAATAAAGGTCTGAGTATAAGAGCATAGTTGCACTCCATATCTCAAGACCAGGAAATAGCTAGATAGCCCTCATAATGCCTTGGTCAGGTTACTACCCCCAAGATGGATCTGAGTGTAAAAGCATAGTTGTCAACCAGTTCCCAAGACCAGAAAATAGCTAGATTGCCCTTCCGATACGTCGATCGGGATATAGCCCACTAGAGAGGCCTGGTATTGGAAAGCCCTCGTACTTGAACGACCCAGTTGCTACAGGTCATTAATTTTCCATGTGAACATGGTCCATTGTTGTAACAAGTGCAAACTAGACAATAATGGTTCAAGGGGGCTATCCATTAAAGTCATCGAGCTATAAGTTTCTGCTGAGAGCTGGGAGCTCGAGCTAGCTGTCTACTTTCTTACTTAGATAAAACCTTATTAAATCCGCCAAGATTCAAGTCAAGTTATTTCAAATGTCGTATCTAGGTCCGGATCAGGAATGAAGCAAGAGGATGTCAGTCAAATCAAAATTCGTTGAAGCAAGTTCGAATGAAATCTAAAGTCAATATTCATTAAGGCTCCCCTTGTTAGGCTACAATTGTTAAACAGGGAGCCTAACCCCTAGTTTGGGGCTACAAAAAAAAAGTGATGGATGATGATAGTCTGGCTTGAATAAAGTGGGGAGCCCACCCCCATTTTTAGGACATTTAGAATAAGTCATTAGAAGATGGATTCCAACTTCTACATCCTTTTGATTTTCTCTAGCTTCCTCTCCCTCAGGACAGCCCTCACTCTCTGCCTATCTTTCTGGTGGTTGCTCATCCTGGTTAGCCATATCTTCCTGTGGATGCACCTCAATTGAATGCTGCTTAGATAGGTCCTTCTCTAAAACCTCATTGACCACCGTCATAACCTCAGGTGGTATGGCCGTATCAATAATGGTGGCTATAGACTCCACTTCAATTTCTCCCCTAGAAGGTTCTTCAAGCTGATCCCGGGTTCCCGACTAGCCTCTTTCAGGCTTTGCTAATTGAACTTCTCTCGAGAATTCTCCAGGACCTGATCCTGGGAAGGTGGGAATAGGAAAAAGAAGATCTGGTATGTCAGGTCGCTTCCCAGCTCCATCCCCAGTAAAAAGGCCGACTTCGTCATCTTCGGGCGAGACATCTCTACAGCCCAAGATATAATTTCCTTTCTATCCCAACTGGTGATACTAGAGAGGTCAAATAGAAAGGGGAGGGCTTTAGCGACATGGAAGGAGGCATAGAAATACCCCTCGCTAAAAGAGGCATCCACCTCAGCTTGTAACTTCATCGCTTGAGCACGAAGATCCTGTATTTCGACCTTCAACCCTGGGCCTCTGCTTTCCAAGAATTTGGATGTTCAGAGCAGAGGCCCTCTTGGTCGAAGGACCTCTTCATCCTCCCATATCGCAATGAAGCTCTGTCAGCTCTACTTCCATTCTATTCTGATTGGAAGTCATCTCCTATACCAAAGTCTGAGCTTGGGCAAATAGCCTCATAGCTCTTTCAGCCTCGGCCTCAGCTTCTGTAGCTTGGTCGTGGAGAGCGGTTACCTGGTGGCCCATCATTACATTGAATTTGAAAGCCTATGAGGTGTAAGGTCGAAGTTAGCAAATGATTAAAGCATGCAATCATAGGAAAAAATGTGAAAGAAAATAATTACCTCAACCAAAAGAGAAGACCCTTTGGTGAGCAGAACGTCAACTGGCATTGAAGGCATCCTGGAGAACCCACCACATGGGAAAGACGCGATGAACTGCTCTAATACCTCGTCCTGTCCCATTGATCTTGATTGGCATTGGGGGCTGGCTTGAGAAACTTCTGAAACACCGGTCTCGGGATCATTTGAAGCTCAGGGGGCTTAGGGCTTAGGGCTTAAGCAAAGTGGTAGAGACCTCGGACAGGGTTGTCGAAAGAGCAACAGCAGTAGCAGGAGCGACTAATGAAGGAGTGGAGTCTTCCCTGTTTAACGCCTTGGAAGCCCACGATGCAAGAATGGCCATCCTGGACCTCACCAGGGTAGGATATGAGGTAGGAACATGATAGACCCCAGTTGGAACAATAGGTCGCACTTTCTCCGAACCAATTTGGAGAGCTCCTTTGGGTAATTTGGTAGGGAGAGGAGGAGTGCGAGCTTGTTGGGTTTCACGGGAAGCTAGAGTAACAATAAAAACTATTAAAAAAAGGATGAGGGAGGTATCAGAACCCACTTCTCTAACAAGATAAAGCAAAAAGAATCGACACTACTTACGAGGCACATCGTCAGAAATTTTTAGGTACCGATTCACCCTACGAGATTTGAAAGAATCAGCGGTCGGGAACCTCAAGTTTAAGTAATTCCTAGAAAGAATGGCCTTCAACATAGCTTTAGATTCAGCGGGTAAGGAATCCTGGTCCCAAGATGGTTTGTCGTTAAAAGCTGTAGGGACTTCAAACTTGTACCTGCCGATAAAGATTGAGCTCCCCCAATCACCCTCCGCTAGGATTCACTAGTCCTTCCAAGCTAGGTCCTTTCTTGAAGCACCAGGGATGATGAAATTGAGCTTGTTCTTGGTGTTGGCATAGAACTGACGCCGATGAGCTCTGGACAGACTCTCGATTTGAAAGAAGAAGGCCAGCTCCCCTGCTCTAGGCTCCTTGTTAATCTTGCCTAGCTTGCATGTTCTCTGCACGGCATAAGAAATCCAATCAGATGCCTTTAGAAGCCGGGCGTTAGCTGGAGGGGAGCTAACTGAAGGGCGCTAAGAGCCCGTCTCGAAGGGTAGAATGGAGGGGAAACCTAACTCCATTGTCTAGGGTCGTTATGTGAATGGGAAGCATGTCTTTGGGGGGATTATAGTCATCATAATCTCTGTGAGGGATCGTGAGGGAGATACTGTCAGGGATTCAATATTTGGACCTCAGACGATCGATCGAGTTTGGGTCAACAATGGAGTCAGGAACGACCTTGAAGTCATAGGGAAAAGACCTCACCAAAGGAGGACCATCAATTGTGACTTGACCCCTCCCAGCAACATTGACTTTCTCCTCTTTATCAGAGTCTTCATCAACCAAGTTCAAGAGGCAATCGGGTCGGTTAGAAAACCCAGTCCTAATGGCTGTGTTTCTGTTCGATCGACGATGTTATAGGGTAGGGGGAGAGTCGTCGCCATCCAAATCCCTTCGTGCCCGCTTTCCATGGGCAAAGTTTGAAACTTATTCACTATCAACCAGGGAATCGATGGAGTCATGGCTAACTTTTGACATGATGAATAGGGCTTAAAGGTGGAGGAAAAGAGTTTGAAGGTGGATGAAAAATAATGACGTAGCTGGAGAAGATAGCGAGAGAGAGGGACTTTGAAAATTTGAAATTGAGGAAGCGGCGATGATTTTGAATTTAAAAAGAAATTAGGATGGTAGTGACGTCGATGAAATCTTCAGAAGGATTACCTCGAACCACAGGGAGGGTCGTTACACAGCCAGATTTCTTCAAGGAGTACACCAGTTCATGCTCACCACTTCACTTGAGCAATTAATGAGAACATTTCCTTCGAGATCCTCGGTAATGATAAGGAAGGAAAATTTCCCAATCAAGGAAATCCGACTCCAACCCTAACTCAATCATGGGTGTTCAAGTTAGAGGGGACTTATGTTAATAGTAAAATTTGACTAGGGACCAAAGAGAAATTTTCCACTCCCCTAACACGAATCAAAGCCCAAATTTATCAGTCATCGAACCCCGGGTCCTGAGGGTGAGCCATAGAACTACTTCACAGGAGCGAGAAAAGGTCACTAAGCTTCATTGCCATCAGGGATGGAGCCTGAGAGGACCAGGTCAAGCTCCTTACACTGACATATGGCTATCCGGGCTTCCCGAGATTGAAATTACCTCGTAACTTCACCAGAAGCCTGCCAATCTTTCCAGAAGCCCGCCAATCTTCCTAGAAGCTCACCAATCTCTCAAGAAGCTCACTATCCTCTCTTGGAACAAGAGAGGCCTTTAAAGATACCAAGTCCATGTTATAGTTATGTTTCAATTTGCTAAGGAATACTCAAACCTATCTGGATGAGAAAGAAGAAGCTCGATCCACACAACCCCCAATGAATGCCCACTAGGTCATCTCAAGCTCTAAAAAAGGACCAGGAGTGGTTAGGCCAAGCTACTAGGATCAGAACTAAGGCGAGGGTCTACCTCACTCTGCGAAACAATGAACACCTAACTCAACGACCTCTATGAAGAATCGTGCCATGAATACACACAAGATCATATCTACATAATAACGAACATTAAACTCTGCATACGTGTAAGACAAGAGTTTGATTCCAAAAAGGAAACAAACTTATCTTCTTTAAAGATATCCTAGAATTCGTTATCAATTCAAAGTCAATAACTTTCAAATAATGGATCCCGCCCGATAAGGAGTGAACGAATTCATAGGATCGTGGCAGGATATTTACGAGTTTAAACCTACTTGGACCTGGTATAAATAGGGTCAAGCATGAAAGAAATGGGGATCGACAAAAAAACGTAGAATATTTATAGAGAGAGAGAGAGCTCTTAGCCTAAATTTTGTAATCAGAACACTGCCACATTTGGTATTCAACTATTCGACTAGCACGAGCTTACTACCTCGTGATGTCTTAGTGAGGTTTAGATTATTGGAGATATACTATTTTGAGTGTTTCCTGTATAACTTATATAGCCAATAATAAAATTCACATTCTCGTTCTTACAATATTCACCATCATTTAATAGGTTAGGTACTTAACGTATCAACTCAGGCCACCGCCTCCATGGTAGTGGTCTTGAGGGTGTTATCAGAAATTTCCACCCTGGATAAATTTTTATTTAACAACTGCTTCGACCCCGAAGGCCAGAGAGTAGTGTGTTTCTCCTGTAGCCATTCTTTTCGCGGTCTGATGTGCCTAAAGAATCTTGGGAAGCTCCTCAACCCACTAGCCTTTCTTCTGTTGCAATATCTTTTTTCAATAGCTTCTTAATAGTCTTATTTATATATTTGACCAACCCATTAGTCTGGGGGTGGCCTACTAAAGAGAACTTGAGGTCGATTCCCAGACCTTCATAAAAGTCTCTGAATTGAGCATTATTAAACTGTATGCCAAGGTTAGCTACATTGATGAGTGGAGTTCCGAACCTGCAAACCACATTGGTTTTGATGAACCTCATCATATTCTCTTCTGATATTTAGAAGAGAGGTCTGGCCTCGACCGATCTTGTAAAATAGTCGATTGCCATGATAACATGCTTAGCTTGCCTAGGAGCAGTAGGAAGCAGTCTGATCAGGTCGACCCCCCACATGGTAAACAGGTAAGGTGAACCAAGAGATGACAGCTGATCCGGTGATAGGTGACTCAAGTTTGAGGTTCTCTGACACAGTTCACGAGATTGTACAAAACTCTTTACGTCTTGGTGAATCGTTGGCCAATAATACCCTATTCAAAGCACTTGATATGCTAAAGCCTTCCCACCAATGTGATTTCTGCAGTCCCCAGAGTGGACCTCTCTCAATGCCCAACTGACATCGTTCGGGTGAAGGCAACAAAGTAAAAGAAGAGATTTTCCCCTCCGATAGAGGTATCCATCTATTAGACAATACCGAACGGATAATATTTTGACCTTTCGGGCTTGGTCAAGGTTATTGGGAAGCTTTTCCTCTTGTAGGTAGTTAACTATCGGGTCCATCCAATATGGGAGCCGATTCATAGGGCAGATTTCTTTACCTACTGTTATGCTTGATTGGGAGATCACCTGGAGGGATACTCCCTTAGAAAATGCTTGACTTTCATTCACAGTATCTTTGTTAAGACGTCTGTCTGGTGGTTTTGCTGTCGCGGTATCTACTCAATCTAGAATCCCTTGAACCTTTCCCTTAATTGTTGGACTAGCTTCAAGTAGTCTACCATGTTGTCGCCCTTGGCTTGATAAAGTCCTGTAACCTGGTTGACAATGAGCAATAAGTCGCTCTTGGTATGTAAATAACTGGCCTCAAGCTCGATGATGACTTTCATTCCGGCTACGAGAGCTTCGTACTCTACTTCATTATTGGTTGCTTTAAATTCAAACCTAAAGCATTAGCAACATTTTACTTTTTCAGGATCAATCAGGATTATACTAGCACCTCCCCCTGCCTGCCCAGGTGCCCCATCAATGTAAAGGGTCTAAGCTTTACAATCTTCTAGCCAATTATTGCCCTTTTGAAGTTTTTCATGAGTTGGACCTGGTGTTTCTGGTGCCTCTTCGCTCGAGAGGGCTAAGAACTCGGCCATAAAGTTTGCTAGGGCCAGAGCTTTGATTGTCGTTCAAGATTTGTACTTTAGTTCTAAATAGATGAACTCCAAAGCCCACATGACTAGCCTTCCAGATACATCCGACTACTGTAAAATTTGGCAAATAGGTTGGTCCGTTACCACTACCATTGTATGGGCTTGAAAATAAAGGCGAAGCTTTCTGTTCGAGGTAACCAGGGCAAAGGTGAGGTTTTCAAGAAGGAGGTAGTTTTTCTCGGGCTTGGATATCGCATATCTGACATAGTAGACAGGTTGTTGGACCCTATCCCCGCACTCCCTAACCAAAATCCCGTTGACTGCCGTTTCTGACACTGCCAGGTATATCCATAATTCTTCTCTCAGCACTGGCTTGACTAGCAGCGGTGGGTGGGGAGAGGTACTCTTTTAAGTCTTGGAAAGCTCGCTCGCTGTCTTGGTACCATTTCATGTTCTTCCCTTGCTTGATGGCTTTGATGAAAGGAAGACACTAATCCGTGGAACGCGAAATGAACATGTTAAGCGGTGATATGCATCTTGTCAACATTTGGTCTTGTTTGAGAGTGGTAGGTGTGTCTAAGTTTAGGATAGCTTGGATCTTTTTGGGGTTTGCTTCAATTCCCCTTTCGTTCACCATGAAACCTAAAAACTTTCCTGCAGTTACCCCGAAGGCTTACTTGGAGGGATTCAACCGCATTTGGTTCTCCTTCACTATCTGAAATGTCTTACGAAGATGGTCTTGGTGTTCCTCCGCTTCCTAAGATTTGGTAATCATATCATCTATGTAAACCTCCATTAATCTCCCTATCTCTGGCTTGAACAATTGATTGACAAGTGGTTGGTAGGTAGCTCCTGCTTTCTTGATGCCGAAAGGCTTCACCCTGTAGCAATACAGACCTTGCCTAACGATGAAGCTGGTCTTGTCTTGATTAGCGAGGTGCATCATAATCTGGTTGTACCCCGATAACGTATCCATAAAACTGATCAGCTTGTTTCTAGCAGTGGAGTCCACCAGTTGGTCAATTTTGGGCAGAAGGAAACTGTCTTTTGGACATGCTCAGTAAGATCAGTGTAGTCGACATATATACGCCACTTCCTATTCACCTTCGTGACCATGACTATGTTGGCAATCCATTCGGGGTAGCATGCCTCTTTGATGAAGTCTGCTATGATTAACTTATTCACTTCCTCTTGAACCACATCGTTTCTTTTGGCATTAAAGTGACGCCTCTTCTGTTTGATGGGCTTAAAGGTTGGATCTACTTCTAATTGGTGAGCAGCCAATGATATGAGCTGCTGGTCCCTGCGTACCTCTCCCATATTGTTCCCCAATGAGAATTTTAGGACATTATGGTAGATAGACAGGACCCCCTTAAGGAATAATAGAAATGGTCTCCCTAGTATGACGTTGTAGGCCGATAGGGTGTCAACCACAACGAAGTCTGTCATAACATTTTATTGGAAAGGTACAATTCTAGCAATCACTGGGAGAATCTTTGATCCCAGTGGCATGATCGAATCCCTAGTGAATCTATATAGCGGGGTTGTGCATCTATTGTAACACCACTGCTTCAAATTTATCTTTTCTAAGGTGTCCCTGAAGAGGACGTCTACACTACTGCCTGTATTAACAAGCACGTGGTAAACCACGCAGTTGGCAGTCTGTACCGTGATAACCATGGGATCATCATGAGGTTGCACGGTGTTGTAGATGTCTTCCTCGGTGAAGATAATCTGTGCCGATTGGGATGTAGCAACCTGGCTTTGGTCGACCTTGAAGATACCCTACCTTCATCTATGCGGGGAACCTTCCTTGAATGGTTTTTCTTGGAATTATTAGAGGTGCAAGCTAAAGGGCTCTTCGCTGATGGTATGTATCACCTGGATTTGTTGCATCAAATCCTTTTGTTCCTCCTTTCTCTTTTCGGTTTGGATACAGATCTCTGTTTGTATCTCATTTCCAGTCTGGATGTTATCCCTGATCTGCTGTAAGAATTCTACCAAACATCATCCTCTCACGTGAGCTTCAATCTTGATTTGTAGGCTTCAATACTCTGAAGTGTTGTACCCTACGTCTTCATGAAAATCACAGTACTTGTACCGGTTCCTCATATTGGCTGAAGCTTTTATGGGTGTTGGCTTCTAGAGTAGCCCGTTGTCCTGAATGACGAGGTAGATTGTTTCATGGATGCATTTAAGGGGGTATAATGATCACACCCTCTTTCATCTTGCATTATGGGAGCTACAGTCCTTGGAGGAGGTGAAACCCGTGGAAGGGTTCATATGTTCATTTCATAGGATACCTTTCTTACCAAGGTTGGGAAGAGGGAAATCGGTAGGTCGACCTATTGGGAGGTTTGTTCTTGTTTTTCTGAGCTAGCTCAGATCTATGAGCTTCCTTTTTTCTGGCGCTTTGCCATTCTCATGTCAGCGTGCTCCATTTTGACTTTAAGCAGTTCGTCAATCTCAACTTGCTCAAGAGCCCGATCAAAGGTCTCTTGGTAGGTCTCAGGAGGTCGCTTACCAAAGGATCGAAATAGCTTACCTACCCATCGGTTTCACCGGAAGTTATCGAGGGTCTCTTTCTCAGCGAAGACTCTCATCTGGATGACTTCCTTGTGAAAGTGTTCTGCATATGACCAGAGTGCTTCACCTTACTCTTACACCACGTACTGAAGGTCTATGGGATCCTTTGGACGTGGTTTGACCCATTGGAATTATGAGCAGAAATCAGTTGATAGTTTCATGAACGAATCCACGCCACCAGCAGGTAACTTCCTGAACCAAGACTTTACGCAATCAGTCAAGGTGGTGAAGAACATCGTGCACATGACAGCCCTGGTGGTATTCTGGACTTCCATTTGTTGAACGATGCTCTCCATGTGGCCGAAGGGGTCTTCTGTTCTAGAGAATTTATCTATCGACATTTTGAATTTTAGAGAGAGCTCAACCTCCCGGATCCTTTTGGTGAAGGAGCATTCATTTTGCTCAAAGGATCTTTCTTGACCTCCTTGTGTTTTCCCTTATTCATCTGCTAGATCTTTTTCTTTAGCTTCACCAGTTGATCCATCAGGCGCTTGTTCTCGGGTTTCTTTGAGTTTACCTCGGACTCCTTAATATCGGATCCCTCTGACAAACCGACTATCTCCTCCTGGTCTTCTTTACAGGCGGGATCTGCCTAGGGGCTTTGCTGGCTACCTTCCTCTCTTGCCCGAGTTTCCCTTTTTAAGCCTACCGGGTGATGAGACTCTCGTTATTCCCGCAGCAGGGCATCAATTGTAGATTTGACTGACCTAGGTTGATAACATGATGGCCTTCCAGGAACTAGGGGCATAGGCCTAGCCTATCCCGGATCGAAGGTTGAGGCCTTGTCCTATCACGGGCTGGCTCTGGCTGGGGTGGGGGGAGGGCTGTCCCAGCCTGTCGAAATCGGTCTGCCTGGTTCCGGGCTTGCTCGACTCTCCTTAAATGTTGGGTTTTGCTAGCTAGATTGTGATGCCTTTAGCTAGCAAGCAAAGGCGGACGTTTTTCACGAAGGTTGCTGCTTGTTGATCTAGCCTAGCTTGGCTTGGCTTGGCTTGGCTTATCATAGGAGGATCAGAAGCCTGTGCAACGGTTGGTTGGACCAGAGCTTGGCTACGATGCCCGTACTTTCTACCTTTCCTTGGGATATTTTATATCGATGTAGTAGAAGGTTGTCCCAAAGTTTTGGGTTGTCCCTAGGAGGAGCGAAGCCTCATAACTCCAGTAAAACAATAAACACGTAAACTTCTGGTTAATTGGGTATGAGTGTTTCCATAGACGGTGCCAGAAAGTGTTAACTGTAAATTCACTCGAATTGAGGAATTTCAATTAGCACCCTCGAGACTACTACTGCGGAGGTAGCAGCCGGGGTGGTACCTTTGGTACCTAGTTTATTCGTAAGATAATAAATGCGACGACGAATACTAGGATAAGAGCAAACACGACATGTAAAGGGAAATTGAATTGCTTTATTGAAGATTCATATATATCGTGCAATTATCATACAAATGCTCTCAATCTCTCTGTTGTACAATGAGGTGGCAACTTCGTGCCTGTCGAGAAGTAGATAACGAAGGTGGCCATGTTCTGTAAGCATGATTTAGGCCTGGGTAAACTCTCTCCCTCTTTTTTTTTTCTTCTTCTCCTCCGTGCATGATCGAGCATATTTATTCACAATCCAATTAGGATAAACTCATGGTTCTTCCGCCATTATTCTCTGAATCCAATTCTTCTTTATCGAGCGGGATCATTTATTTTAAATGTCATTGACTTTGATTAATAACGGATTCGAGAATATCTTGGATGGAGCCAAGTTTGTTTCCTCTTTGGACTCAATCACTTGTCATGCACGTACGCGGTGATTTGATGTTCATTGGAGTATAGACATGATCATATGTGCCTTCATGGTGTGACGCCTCATGGAGGTCATTGAGTATGGCGTTCGCTTCCTCAAAGATTGAGGTTTACTTATGTTCTGGTCCTGGTATTAGGAGCTTGGTTTGACTTTTTCAGGTCCCCTAGAGCTTGAAATGGCCATGTGAGCACTCTTCGATGGTAACGGAGCTTCAATGAGCTTCAATGAGCTTCTTCCTACCTGTCCAGATAGATTCAAATCTTTTCTCGGTGAAGTGGAGTGATACTACAGTATGAGCTTGCTGTCCTTATGGGTCCCTCTTTGTGTCCGGAGAGGTTGGCTGGCTTCTAGGGAGGTTGTGAAGTAATTTCGATCTCGGGGAGCTTGAATCGTCATGTATCGGGCTTACCCTGGGTTCTCTCTTTGGTGTAAGGAACTCTATCTGATCGTTTCAGGCTCTACCTGGGGTGTTCCCAAGGTGCGACGGTCTTTCCTTGCTTCTACGGGGTGGCCAACAGCTCGACCTAAGGAACTGCGGTTTCATAGTAGTTAATCTCGGACTTACACCGGGCTTGGAGAGAGGAAAATTTTCCTCTGGTCCCTAGCCAAATTTTGCTATTAACATAAGGCATTTAAGATTGCCTTAGATTCGATTGATAAAGAATTCCAGTCCCAGAAGGGCTTATCGTTGAAGGCGGTGGGAACTTCGAATTCATGCCCGCCAATATAGATCGAGCTCCCACATTAACCACCAACCAGTACCCACTCATCATTTTAGGGGGAATCCTTCTTAGCAGCACCTAGCACGACAACATTGAGTTTATTCTTGGCTTTCGTATATAATTGCCCCATTAGGCCGGGAGATAGGCTATCGATCTAGAAAACATACACCAGCACTTCAGCTCCAGGCTCCCTCGTGAGATTGCCCCTCTCACATTGCTTCATCCACATCATGAGGAAGCGCACTATGTGCCTTCAAAAGTCTGGGGTTAGTTGAAGGGGAGCAAGCTGCAAAGCATGGAGAGCGTGTCAGAGGGTGGGGCGAAGAGGAAACCTTACCCCGCTTTTGAGAGCAGCGATAAGGATTGGGAGCACCTCTTTAGAAGGAGTGAAGATGGTATAATTCTTAGAAGGGATGGTGATGTAGATGCTTTCAAGGATGCCAATCTTTCTCTTTAGCCGGCCAATCGACTCTTCTTTGAAAATAGAGTCAATGATGATATGGAAATCATAAGAAAGAGTGAGCTCTCCCAAAAGAGCATAAAAAATCTAGGCCAGGCCTTCTCCAACCGTTTTACCACCGGAATCACCACTCGACTTATCATCGACCAACTCTAACGGGTTCTCAGGTCGGTTAGAGAAATCAGACCCAATGGCAACATTTCAACTCGAGCGATGCCTAAAGGAGAAGATATATCGTCCTCATTATCCTTACGTGCTAGTTTCCCATGCGTGAGACCGGAGGCTTCACCACCATGCGCTCAATTGTATCAACGCTAGAATTCGACATGGAGATTAATAAGTTATAGGAATGAGGAAAAGATTCGGTGAAGGAGTAATAAAAATAAGAGGTTCATAGAGGGAAGAGGCTAGCAAGAAAGTTGAGGTTTACAAATTCGAAAGAAAGGATTTTGGAGTTGTGAGAGAAGCAAAGAGGAATTCAGGTTTATATAGGCATAATAGGGAAATAGATGATGACAAAGGCATGATCGAGAAGGCAAGGTTTTCGTCTCGATACCCATGTGCAGTAAAAAATGTCACTTTTTTTCAAATAAGAAGCCACTCCCTCACTTGACATGTGGTCACTACATTTAAGAAGAGAATTTCCTCCAGATCTAGCAACCAATTTGAAAACGGAAAATTTCCCATGTGAAGTAGGAATCTAACTCCAACCCCGATTCAGGCACCGGTGTTCAAGTCAAAAGGGACTTGTATTAATAGCCAAATTTGGCTAGGGATCGAAGGGAAATTTTCCACCCTCCAATGGTTTGGTTTTATGGAGTAAGGTATCAAGGTCCTCGAGGTCGAGCTACCATACGACCCCCTCAGGAGCAAGGTGAGGTCGCCTATATCTTCTGAACTTTTGGCATGCATATAAATTCATCAATCGGGATAGAAGCCCGAAGCTAGGTCGATATGGGAAGACCTGAGTTCCCCAAGGTCGAGGTAACCTGCAACCTCTTCTAGGGAAATCTACCATCTCTACTTCCACCATGAGACCTTTAGGGTGTCGAACTTGCCTTGCAATGCCTTCCTGTTTCACCAAGGTATAATCTGTTAGTTCCTCGGTTGTTTGATTGGCTCATTTCGTTGACAACCACATTTGGGGATTTATATGTAAGGGTAGTTTAAGACATCATTATTCATGACCAAGCTCAAGCTTCAAAAGGTAAATCACTTGCTTAACCTTGTTGAAGAGTTTTTAGTGCACACACACACACACTCATGCATGTTTTGATCATCTTGCATGAATGCTTAATTACCTTATTGTGAGCCTTACTTGCCATAACTCTTGCTTGGGTGTTTGATGCATCTTGTTTTCCCTTGGAAGAGGATTTTGTTGACGGGAAATTTGTTTAGGATGAGAAATCCCCATTAACGCCCTCGAGACCACTACCACGAAAGTGGTGGCCGGGGTCAGTACCGCTGATACCTGACCCGATCTTGTATGAATATGAAAGAGGATGAAATCGGAGGTAGGAGACAAGCCATCTCGCCCGTCGGGCTTCGCGCTTATGTAGTAGATTTAAGGAGCTCGAGGAGACAAGCCATTCCGCCCGTCGAGTTTCGTGCTTATAAAGTAAATCTGGGGAGCATGAAGTTCTCTTGCTGGTGTGAAGGGGTAAATCTTGGTCTTGGTCCTGGTTCTAGTCCTGGTCCTCGGTCGGAGTAGGAGCCCGTCATGGTACCTAGAGCTCGGTTCTGGAGCCTGATTCCTTCCCGTAATTCCCCGACCTAGATAGCAAGTAAGGAGGGGGCTTATCTAGCTCTAGTGTCAGAAAGCTCGATTTCTGCCATAGAGATGATGCATGACAGCCCATCGACTTCCTTCAAGCTGGTCTGGGTGATTTCTTCTCATCTTGATATGCGACTTTAGCATGTAGATGGGAAGATAAGAGCGTTAGGTCAAGCGAGGTAGGAAACTAGCTCGCACTTATATATGCATGCATTACACAGGACATAAGTAAGAGAAACACAAATCTTTTGTAGAAGGAGGTGGACTGACCAAGGGGGAAAAAGCATCATGAATGATCAGAAACTGAAAAACCTCAAGGCAGTATCCAGAGGAAGGGGGAATACCCTTCCTTATGTATATATCAAAGAATGCTCTGGGGAGCTTACAAGAATGGTGAATGTAATACAAAGTAGTCACTCCGGAGAGCTTACAATGGTGGTCGAATGTAGATCGATACCAGTATATTCTAGGTAAAGGTAACATATACTTTGACGATGTCAAGAGATCTCTAAACGAAGCATTTATCTTCTGTCATTGATCATTTGAGAGCGATTCTATGCCTTTTACAGGCATATTTATAAATGGTGACTATTTTGGCGTGTCAGTCCAGGATTCTTCAATCTTCTTCCCCTTATTAAGTACGATTCTTCCTTTTATGTAGTTGATCAGATCGTGGCTAATATCTCGGAGGGGATGTGATTGTCTCCTCTTCAAACTCTTCCTTCCTTGATAGGTGGGATTTTCTGTTGTAGTTGACCCTAAAGAATCGGATGTGGAGGATGTTTTGGAGGTAGAGGCATTTGTTTCCTTTTAGGATTCTTTCACTAATTGTGGCCATTAAAGAGTTGAATATTCTCTTATTAATGGTGTTGATCATGTCATTAACTGGGTTAACTGCCTCTATTAATATGGTTGACCTCATTAATGATACTTTAAATGTCATGGAATCCAATCCTTTCTTCCTACGTTGTCGAGAGGAGAGCTCTAGTTCTGCATGTCACTTTGGAGAGGTACTTCATAGAGGTTACCTGAGGTGACATTTGGCATTCCTTGAGGGCAAGGTACCCTAGGATCCAGTACATTGGCGGGGTTCACCAGGGACTTCTCGATTGTCACGTAGCTAGATGTTGGTCTTCCCATGGAGCTTGTGCTAACCATTTTAGGGGCGAAATATCCCATAGAGTTCGCGCCTTATAGCTGGGAGCTTGGTTTAGCTACGCCTGGCTTTATCATGGAGCTTGACCTAATTGTGCAGGCTTCCTAGCGGGGTAGCGGGCTTGGCTAGCAGGCCCTGGTAAGGTGTTTGCCATAAACAGGCAACCTTGGCTCGCTTATGGAATGGTGGAGAGGTACGCTCGATTACTGCTCTTGCTACTTGATTTAACCATGCCAAGATCTACAATGGATCTTGGCGCTTTTGGTAAGGATGGGGCTTTACAGGCTTCTTCCTTTTATGCTCGGACAGGTCGAGATTATACCTCGACGAGATAGGAGTGCCTCTTGATGTCTGGGGACCAAGGTCCTTTCACGTCGACCTATCTTCGGGCTTTATCCTGGTATAAGGAGATTAACGCGGTCTCGTCAGGCTTTATTTGGCAAGACTGGACACGTGCGAGATGCCTGGATGATATGGGTGGCCTCGCCATGCTTCTATAGGTTCGTGTGGTAGCTCAACCTAGGGGACCTTGATACCTCCGTCATACAAGCCCGAATTTGGACCCTTGTGGGAAGGTTGGGAAGTGGAAAATTCTTCTTTGGTCCGTAGCCAAATTTTACTATTAACAGAAGTCCCCTCTTACTTTAACACCGGTAAGTATTTGGGGTTGGAGCCTGAATCTTGTACTATATGAAGAATTTTGCTTGTCGCTTCTTACTTGTAGCCAGAATTGCTCCCAGGCTTAGAGAACCGGGGTACTATTCATTCCTGTAAAATAAATAAACGTATTGCTCGATCATGTCGGATGAAGCTTTTGTGGTTAACATAGGTACCTAGAATTCCTTTTCCAGGAATCGCGGTACTTAGACGAGCTGGTGAAATGATCCCGGTAGGCATCTATGATATCTAGATCCTTCCTAGCGGGGTTGTCCCGGCCAAGGTAGCAGGATGACATTTTTGGTTGTTCTGATTTCGTGAACTAGCAGGCAACTATGCTCTTACGCTCAGATCCTTTTTAGTAGAGGTCACCTGACCAAGACATCATGAATGCTAGCTACCCTGGTCTTGGGATCCGGATGGCAACTATGCACTTATACTCAGATCTCTCTTGGGCGTGGCAGCTCGACTAAGGTATCAGGAATGCTAGTGAGCTATCTTGGTCTCGAGGTTACCATTGTCAAAATACCATGGCGTTCCTCTTGGAGGGATTAATCCGGTCCAAGGCATCGGGAGGGCTATCTAGCTATATCCTGGTATTTTGATCTGGATGGCAACTATGCTCTTACACTTAGACCCTTCTTGGAGGTCGTAGCCCGACTAAGGCATCAGAAGCGCTATCTAGCTATTTCCTGGTATTTTGATCTAGATGGCAACTATGCTCTTACACTCAGACCCTTCTTGGGGGTCGTAGTCCGACCAAGGCATCAGGAGCACTATCCAGCTATTTCATGGTATTTTGATCTGGATGGAAACTATGCTCTTACACTCAGACCCTTCTTGGAGGTCGTAGTCTGACCAAGGCATCAGGAGCACTATTTAGCTATTTCCTGGTATTTTGATCTGGATGGCAACTATGCTCTTACACTCAGACCCTTCTTGGAGGTCGCAGCCCGACCAAGGCATCAGGAGCACTATCTAGCTATATCCTGGTATTTTGATCTGGATGGCAACTATTCTCTTACACTCAGACCATTCTTGGGGGTCGTAGCCCGACCAAGGCATCAGGAGCGCTATCTAGCTATTTCCTGGTATTTTGATCCGGATGGCAACTATGCTCTTACACTCGGATCCTTCTTGGGGGAGGCATCAGGGGTGATAAGGGGGCTTCCCCGATCAATCCCTGGTCTCGAGATTTGGATGGAAACTATGCTCTTACACTTAGACCCTTCTTGGCTGGGGGTGGTGCCCGACCGAGGCATCAGGAGTGCTATCTAGCTATTTCCTGGTTTCGAGGCGATCATTGTCGAAATACCATGATGTTCCTCCTGGAGGGATTTATCCAGTCCAGGGCATCACAAGGGCTACAGAGCTCTCCTGGTGATGGCGATCCATCTAGAGGGATTTTATCTGGTCCAGGGCATTAGGAGTGCGGTGTAGCTCTCCTGGTGACGGTGATCACATGAGATCTACTACGGAAACCGAAATCAAAAGAGATGCAAACTCATGGTGAGCTAATACGAAGTTGTATCCATGCATGGTGGTGTCAGTTGATAACCAGTCTCGTTCTAGGAGCCTTTTCACGAGTGGAATCTCTTGAGATGATCTGCGTTACGGGTGTAGATTATAGACTGACTTTCCGCAAAAAAAGTTTTTTTATTGTAAACCAATCACTGGGAGAGATCGCCTCAAGTTAGGGTCACTGCCCCTTCCACATGGTTACTGGAGAGAATAACGAGCTTCAATTCTCCAAGTGATGTAATTGTTTTGGAAGCCCGCTTAGGGTAGATGAGAGCCTTTAACAATCGTAATGGAGCTCGAGATCCCACTGTGAACGAATCAGGACCTTTGGGTGCTCCTCAAACGGATCGAGACCCCGATGGCTCACCAGGGTATTGGAAAGCCCAATACAAATGGATATGACCCATCGATATGATAATCTTTGAGAGCAAGCTGGTGTTTGCTAAGGTCGAGCTCATGCCAGCCAAGGAAGATGGTTACCTCTTCACAACCTTCCAGGTAGAGCTGGCTTTACTTCCCCTATTTGGCTTAAGAGTCATTGATGGACGAAAAAGGGAGGGGATTAAGAAGAAAGCTGTTGAGATGGTTGTGTATGTTTCCTTCTTAGCTGGCAAGTTTTGGGTTACTGAAGCAGACCCGAGCTCGAAATCATGGTACAGTATATTTTCAATCTGAAGAGGGAGCTTCTCCCTTAAATAAATACCACAAATGATGTGGCTGTTTATATGGCAGTTGAGCCCCGGTTGATCCAGAAGTAGATGTTTTGGATTGAGAAAACAACTCTCTTAGGTGACGTCAAACCAAGAGGTGGAGGAGTTGACCACGGTAGTGAGAGGCGCAGTTACCAGAATTGAGGCAACCATGGCTAATAAGCAGGGAACCCGGGAGTGGATTCAACATGCATATGATGAGGAGAGACTCAGGTCCATGCGTCGTGTCATGCATGGATTGCTCCGAAGGAGGACGTAAACTCTTGAGGAAGTGGTTTAAACTCTACATGGCAACATGGCTACCTTGGGAGCCAAGGTGGGTGCTTCATTTGTTGAAGGACGTTTTTGTGTTACTTGCTAAACAGCTCAAGCTCCTCTTCCCTCTGACCTGATCATCGTTGGAGGACGGATACCTTGAGTAGATCATAGAGAAAGTTGAGAGTTACTTAGGTCAGCTCCGACTGAAGTCAGACCTTATTGATATGATGGATATGCAACTTATGAGGAGGACTTAGTTCCCATTTCTGCTTTCATGTCTAGTCGCGTTGGGGTAGGAACTACCTTGAAGTCCTCTACTGTTGTGGATGTATGAGGGGCTTCAAGTTTACCTACCTCTCTATCTGAATCTGTCTAAGTAGAGGTCCATATTGGTATTACCAAGGTAGGTGGGTGCTGGCTCAGATAGGTAGATCGAGACCAAGGTAGCTCGCTAGGGCGATGAATGGCCCCAAACAAGTGGAGTGGAGTGGAGTGGAGACACAGGCCTAGTAATTGTCCGGAGACATGCTCGGGATTCTAGAAGTTTCCCACGACTGAGAGATTACTTTGGACCCCTTCGTGATGAGTGGTGACTTACTTGAGCATTGGATGACCCTATATGAATGGAGATAGGCTACCTTTCTGGTACCGGTTCAGAGGCATGCTTGGGATATCAAGGAGCCCTCAACAACTGAGAAAAAGCTCTGAACCCTCCAAAAGTGGGAAACCTCTGGGATCTCCTCGATTATATCGGGCTTCAGTGGCTTGCTAGGGCGATAAATGGCTCGGTAAACATGGAGCAAAGCCACCGGTCTTGTAGAGGTGCTACTGGTCTAGAAGCTTGCTTAGGCACGAAGGTGGCCTTACCAAAGGTGGGAAGCTTCTGAGACCTTCTCGATCGGATCGAGTTTCTATGGCTTGCTAGGAAGGTGAATGGCCTGGTAAACATGGAACGAAGTCACCAGAGGTATTGGTCCAGATGCATGCTCGGGATCCTAGAAGTCCCTAGTAACTGAGAGAGGGCTCTGGGCCCTGCTGGAATGAATCAGGAGCTCAGTGGCTCACTTGGGCGTTAGCAGACCCTGTATAAGAAGTGAGGAGCCACTTGGCCTTACAGTGAGGCTGCTAGTCCAGAGGTTTACTTAAGCATGTAGGAGGCCTTACCAAGAGTGGGAAAGCTCTGAACTTCCCTCCATCAGATCGGGCTTCGGTGGCTTGCTAGGGAGATGAACGGCCCGGTAAACATGGAGCGAAGCCACTGAAGGTACTGGTCCAGATGCATGCTCGGGATCCTAGAAGTCCCCAGCAACTGAGAGAGGGCTTTGGACCCTGTAAGAGTGGGAAACCTCTGAGGTCTCCTCGATCAGACCAGGCTTCGGTGGCTTGCTAGGGCGGTGAATGGCCCAGTAAACATGGAGCTAAGCCACCGGAGGTACTGGTTCAGAAGCATACTTGGGATCTTTGGAGTCCCCTGCAATTGAAATGAGGCTCTGGACCATACTGAGATGAATCAGGAGCTCAGTGTCCTACTTGGGCATTGATCGGCCTGGTACACGAAGTGAGGAGCCACTAAGCCTCTATTGGTGATGTTGCTCTAAAGGCTACACAGCTGAGTTGGCTTCTCGTATTCATGAGTTGACCTGCTACAGCTACCTAGGAGCTTACGAAGGGCGAACCCGGAGGCATGAGGAGATCCGTATGAACAAGTTGAAGCCTAGTGGATCTGCTGGATAAGTGATACACTGGTGGTAGAGCGAATCTGCTGTAGAATAACAAGAGAGGAGCAGTTCTACTATATAGAAGCTCTCGATGTATCAAAATGGCTCAGCTATACAGGAGATCTTCAAGCGGGGAGCTACTGTATTGGAGCTCCATGATTATCTGAGCAGGTTCACTTCATAGGAGTAGCATAATGAACTGGTTCCACTAGGAATCCCCTGTACCATATTTGCTCCACAATGAACGAAACTCGTTAAATGATAAAATGAGCACCATATGTGATGCATAGGCAATATAGACAAGTATGAAGAAAAGATATCGTATATAGTAAATGATATTCATGAATAATGAATATGTTACATCGATAGTATAATGATACTCATGTAGAGACATAGAGGCTTTCAAAAGGGGTGTGGAAACTTCCCACAGACAGCACCAGAAAGTGTTAACGGAAAATTTCTTTAGGATGAGAAATCCTCAATAACGCCCTCAAGAACCACTACCGCGAAAGTGGTGGCCGGGGTCGGTACCGCTGATACCTGACCCGATCTTGTATGAATATGAAGGAGGATGAAATCGGAGGTAGGAGATAAGCCATCTCGCCCGTCGGGCTTCCCGCTTATGTAGTAGATCTGGGGAGCTCGAGGAGACAAGCCATCCTGTCCGAAAGGCTACGTGCTTATAAAGTAAATCTGGGGAGCTTGAGGTTCTCTTGCTGGTGTGAAGGGGTTAATCTTGATCTTGGTCTGGGTCCTGATCCTCGGTCGGGGTAGAAGCCTGTCATGGTACCTGGAGCTCGATTTTGGAGCCCGATTCCTTCCCGTAATTCCCCTGCCTAGATAGAAAGTAAGGAGGGGGATTATCTAGCCCCAGTGTCGGAGAGCTCGATTTCCGCCATAGAGATGATGCATGAGAGCCCATCAACTTCCTTAAAGCTGGTCTGGGTGATTTCTCATTATCTTGATATGCGACTTTAGCATGTAGATGTGAAGATAAGAGCGTTAGGTCCAACGAGGTAGGAAACTAGCTCGCACTTATATATGCATGCATTACATAGGACATAAGTAAGAGAAACACAAATCTTTTGTAGAGGGAGGTGGACTGACCAAGGGGGAAAAAGCATCACGAATGATCACATGCTGAAAAACCCCAAGGCAGTACCGGAGGAAGGGGGAATACCCATCCTTATGTATATATCAAAGAATGCTCTGGGGAGCTTACAAGAATAGTGAATGTAATACAAAGTAGTCGCTCCGGAGAGCTTACAATGGTGGTCGAATGTAGACCGATACCAGTATATTCTAGGTAAAGGTAACATATACTTTGACAATGTCGAGAGATCTCTAAACAAAGCATGTATCTTCTGTCATTGATCATTTGAGAGCGATTCTATGCCTTTTACAGGCATATTTATAAATGGTGACTACCTTGGCATGCCAGTCCAGGATTCTTCAATCTTCCTCCCTTTATCGAGTACGATTCTTTCTTTTATATAATTGATCAGATCGTGGCTAATATCTCGGAGGGGATGTGATTGTCTCCTCTTCAGACTCTTCCTTCCTTGATAGGAGGTATTTTCTGTTGTAGTTGACCCCAAAGAATCGGATATGGAGGATATGTTGGAGGTAGAGACATTTGTTTCCTTTTAGGATTCTTTCACTAATGGTGGCCATTAAAGAGTTGAATATTCTCTTATTAATGGTGTTGATCATGTCATTAACTGGGTTGAATGCCTCCATTAATACGGTTGACCTCATTAATGATACTTTAAATGTCATGGAAGCCAATCCTTTCTTCCTACGTTGTCGAGAGAAGAGCTCTAGTTCTGCATGTCACTTTGGAGAGGTACTTCATGGAGGTTACCTGATGTGACATTTGATATTCCTTGAGGGCGAGATACCCTAGGATCCAGTACACTGGCGGGGTTACCCGGGGACCTCTCGATTGTCAAGTAGCTAGATGTTGGTCTTCCTATGGAGCTTGTGCTAACCATTTTAGGGGTGAAATATCCCGTAGGGTCTTATAGCTGGAAGCTTGGTTTAGCTACGCCTGGCTTATCATGGAGCTTGACCTAATTGTGCAGGCTTCCTAACGGGTTAGCGGGCTTGGCTAGCAGTCCCTGGTAAGGTGTTTGCCATAAACAGGAGACCTTGGCTCGCTTTTGGAAGGGTGGAGAGGTACGCTCGAGTACTGCTTTTGCTACTTGATTTAGCCATGCCAAGATCTACAGTGGAACTTTGCGCTTTTGGTGAGGATGGGGCTTTACGGGCTTCTTCCTTTTATGCTCGGACAGGTCGAGATTATACCTAGAAGAGGTAGGAGTGCCTCTTGATGTCGGGGGACCCAAGTCCTTTCACGTCGACCTGGCTTCTGGCTTTATCCTGTTATAAGGAGCTTAACGAGGTCTCGTCGGTCTTTATTTGGTAAGCCTGGACACGTGCGAGATGCCTAGATGATATGGGTGGCCTTTCCTTGCTCCTGTAGGATCGTGTGGTAGCTCGACCTAGGGGACCTTGATACCCCCGTCATACAAGCCCGAATTTGGACCCTTGTGGGAAGGTTGGGAAGTGGAAAATTCTTCTTTGGTCCCTAGCCAAATTTTGCTATTAACAGAAGTCCTCTCTTAACCGCGGTTCAGACAGCTCCCTGTGTTTTACCTCCACCGCGGTCTGCACAACGGTGTTCTCCAGGCGTTGCATGCTGCTGCTACCGTGGCCTGTGCTTGTTACATGCAAAATGGTCTCCCAAGTGGAGGTTTGCAGACGATGCACCGTTTGCTCTACCGCAGTATGGACACTTGCCTGTACCACTGTCCAGACAGCGATCATGACGGGATTTAGTTGCCCTTTGTCTAAAATGATGCCGTTTCGTGTAGGGTACAGTTTATATATGTTATTTTCCCTCCTCTTTGGGTGTTAGGAGTCCAATAATCCATTTATATTGACCAAGCCTTTCTTTGAGAGAGAAATTGACTCCAAGAGAGAGAGAGAGCTCCCAAGAAATCATTTTGACTCAACCAACTTTAAATCCATGAGCATCTAGCATCTTCTTGCATCTTTCAAGCATGGATTTCTTTTGTTTTAGTTGTCTAGGTAATCTCTACATGCCCTAGAACTTGTTGTTTTTATAACTAGGCTATGTTTACCTAGAAATAGTATTTATTGCTTATTGAATGTATGCTTTTATGTTTAATTGCATTTATAACATGCTTGGGTTGTTTATTGTTGGTTGAGATTTATATTTTGTGATAGCTAGGATTTGTGACCATTCTACCCTTCTAGCTAAATCTCTATGCTTTGCATTTAAATATTGTTTAAGTCCAATTGATTGCATTTGTTAATTGCAATGATTGTTCTGTGCCATGTTACATGACAACTTTTGTTGATTGGATTTTGTTTGATAACTAGATATTAGTCTCTCATAGCCATATCTAGTTAGGTCTTCTTGCACTTGTATTTAGACATTGATATCTAGGGATTGCATTTATTGACATCTTTGAATTCCTAAGATAAGCATTTAATTAGCCTAGCACTACTTGCATGTTTGAATATTTCATCATATTCACTTAGGTTATTTTTGACACTTCATTGAGGTTAAGTCTTATGACTAATTGGTTAGTGCACAAGCATGTTGATCTAGAATCACTATTAAGGCCTTCTGGGTATAGTGAAAGGGTTAGTAACTGGAGGGTGTGACAAAAGGTCAGCATAGGTTGTAAACTTTCATTCAATAGTGGATTTGAGGATCAAGTGTGGTGCACATATCCGCCCGTGGTTTTTCCCATTTGGAGGGTTTCCACGTAAATATTATGTGCTGTTATTGTTTTAAGCATAATTAGTTTTATTGAATGCTTGTTTTTTGGGTAATGTGTGTTAATATTGATTAATTGAAAAATCGGTAATTGATTCGATTAAAACCTATTCACCCCCCTCCCCTAGGTTTTGACACACACTTTTAAGGGTTATTTTCATAATCTCAACCTATCCAAGCAGAAAAGGAAGAAGCCCGTAAAACCACATCATCACTAAAAAGCACCAACACGATTAGGTCAAGCTCCAAAGGAGGCCTAGAGTGGTCAGATCAAGCTCCCAGTAATAATATCAATACTTAAGTGTACCTTGCCATTTGAGGTAGCAAGAGCCATATTTGGTGACCTCTATGAGGCACTTTGATAGGTCAACATACATGATCAGAACTACACTCCAACGTGCACTAAACCGTTACATGCATGCAGGCCAAGTCATTAAAACCAACGAGGAAACAGACTTATCTCCCTCCAAGATATCTTCGAATCAGTTACTCAGCTAAAGTCAACCACATTTAAACGCAACATCCTGCCTAATTAAGGGAGATTTGGTTCAGTGATTTAAGGTGGGAGAATATCCAGCTAAACCTAAAATCCACAATATAAATACGCCTTAACGTGCATGAAGAAGGATAAGGCAAAAATCGAGACCTAGATTCGCCACCGGTTAACAAAGCTCCATTGTTGCCTAAGTTCTTTCAACAAAACATGGTTACCGTCAGTAAATTTGGTCCATTTATCGACAGGCACGAGGCTGCCACCTCTAGTCCATTTAACCCAGTTATGAGAGATTGAGTGATACACACCCTTTGCGATGAACTAGTACCAGTCAATAAAACAATGTCATTTCCATTGTATGTCTCATTCATTGTGTCTTGTAATCATCCCATCACAAATTTTAACACCTAACCTTGGTACTGAGGGTACCTACCACGACCGCGACCTCTGAGACAGTGGTATTGAGAGTGTTAATTGATATTCCTCACCTCGAGAGAATTATCGGTTAACAATATGATTTTTTTTATGTATAATTATATATATATATATATATCTGTTTAGGGATGTTTTTTAACTTTAATTAGTCTTCAGTATTATAAATATAAATTAAATTATGATTTTTTTATATGTATAATAATTATTTCATGATTTGTAGTTTTTTGTTCTTATATTTGCACAATATCCAACAAAATAAATCATGGCCAAACAATAATTAAACATGATTCTTATAGAACAACCAATTGTTTGATACAACCAAACTGTTATTTTATAATTTGTCATGCATTTTACAAAAAAGAGTTTGTTAACCAAAAATTTGTTTGGGGTAAGGAATTCCAGTTAGCACCCTCGAGATCACTACCTCGGAGGTGGAGGTCGGAGGTGATACCTTTGGTACCTAGTTTGTCTGAATGATGGTGGATATTAAAATAAATACTAACACGATGCAAAAGAGAAATAGAACTGCTTTGTTATAAATCACGTATATCGTACAAAAATCACTCAAATATTCTTAATCTCTCTAGGGTACAATAGGGCGGCAGCTTTGTGCCTATCAAGAAGTAGATAATAATGGTGGTCGTGTTCTGTGATCAGAATTTAGGCCTAGGCAAAAACTCTTCCTCTCCCTTTCTTTCTCCTCATTTTTCTCGTTCGTGCTTGAGCGTATTTATACGCAGTCCGAATAGGTTAAACTCATGATTCTCCCACCATGAATCACTGAATCAAATCCCTCCTTATCGGGCGGGATATTTTGTTTAAATGTCATTGACTTTGGCTTAATTATGGAATCGAGAATATATGGGACAGAGATTGAAAATTCCCTAAAAACGTGTGTGTCTATACCTAGAGGGGGTGAATAGGTTTTAATCAAGTCAATTAACAATTTTTCTTGATTAGTCAATATTCAAAATTCACCCAATAGAACAAACATACGACATCAAGTGTAAGGTGCAGAAATATAAATAACACAAGATGTATACGCGGAAACCCTCCAAATGGGAAAAACCAAGAGCTGTTAAGTGCGCCATACTCGGTCACAGAAATCCATTATATGAATAAAAGGTTACACCCACAAGTGATTCTCAGACTCTCACTCTTGACAACCTCAGGCTATGGACACCGCCACTCACCACTCTTGGTTCAGTCTCTAGTGATATCCCCTGATACACTACTCTTGGCGTAAACGCCTCATACTCTACCCACTTGGGCCTTTTACAGTGGCATCCGACCAATTGCTTGTCAACCCACCCTTGGTTGCAAGACTTCCCTTGCTTGTGCAACTTCACACTGAAGCCACAAGACTTGACTCAATAAAGAGTTCAACAATCTATGTGAATATGATGAAATATTCAAACATGCAAATAATGCTAGGCAAAACACTAAATGCTTATCTAAGAATTTAATAATGTCACTAAGTACAATTCATAGATATCAATGTCTAAATGAATATTCATAAATACTTAACTAGATATAGTTATGCAACAATATATCCTAGTTATCAAACAAAGCCATTTCAACATATGTTGTCATTAAGCATGACATGGTCATAAAATGCAATCATCAAAAAGCAATCAATATGACCTAATTAGCTAGAGGCAACAATGACCTAAATGCTAGCTATCACAAAAACCATATCAACACAAGTTGTCAATAAGCATGGCAAGGACTATAATGCAATCACAAAATGCAATCAATGAGTCCTAAACAATATCTAAATGCAAAGCATAGAGATTTAGCTAGAAGGGAAAAATGGTCACAAACCCTAGCTATCACAAAGTATAAATCTCAACCAACAATCAAAAACCCAAGCATGTTATAAATGCAATTAAACTTAATAACATACATTTAATGAACAATAATTGCTAAACCTAGGTATACATGTCTGAAGAATGGAAAAAGAGATTCTAGGGCATGTAGAGATTACCTAGTCAATGACAAACAAAAAAATCCATGCTTGGAAAATGCTAGAATATGCTAGATGCTCATGGATTGGAATTTGGTTGAATCAAAATGGATTCTTGGGAGCTCTTTCTCTCTTGGAGTCAATTTCTCTCTCAAGGAAAGCTTGGTGAGTAAAAATGGCTTCTTGGACTCACACCCCTAAAGAGAGGAGAAGAGAACATATATATATATATATATATATATATATATATATATATTGTGCCCTACACGAAATGGCGTCGTTTTAGACAAGGGGCAACTGATTCTCGTCATGACCGATGTACGTGTCGAGGCCTAGGCAAGTGTCCAGACCCCGGTAGAGCGAGCGGTGCATCACTGGGAAACTTCGCTTGGGAGACCGCTGTGCATGCAACGTGCACAGGCTGCAGTAACAGCAACGTGCACAGGTTGCGGTAGCAGCAGCGTGCACAGGCTGCGGTAGAAGCAGCGTGTACAGGCTGCGGTAGCAGCAGCGTGCACAGGCTGCGATAGCAGCAGCGTGCAACGCCTGGAGAACACCATTGTGCATACCACGGCGGTGGCAATGCACAGGGAGAGGTTCTGACCGCGGTTAAGGGGAAAATCCTCTTCTAAAGGTAAACTAAATACAACAAACACCCAAGCAAGATTTATGGCAAAGAGGCACACAACTAATGCAATTAAGCATTCATGCAAGATGATCAAAGACATGCATGAGAGTGTGTGTGTGTGCACTAAAAACTCTTCAAACAAGGTTAAGCAAATGATTTACCTTTTGAAGCTTGAGCTGGGTCTTGAGCAATGATGGCCTAAACTACTCTTACACATTAATCCCCAAATGTGGTTGTCAACGAAATAAGCCAATCAAAAAATGAGGAACTTACAATCTCCCCCTTTGGCTATTTCGTGACAAAACCAGCACTTACAATTCATCCTTACTAATAAATAAAACAAAAATAGGGGTCAATAAAGTTTTTCTACATTATAAAGAGATGCTTAAAAAATTAGATCTTCAAGTCATCCATCTCTTGTAGAATCAACATCCCTACAAAACAAAATAAACTACACTTTTCAAGACAAGTTTATGTGAGGTGATCAAAGACATAAAAACAAGAGTAATTTGCATACAATAGAAACAAGCAACATGCATCAACAATGCAAATGCAAATGCTCCCCCTAAATAGGTTAACTCCTTCTCAATGAATCAAACTCCCATCATATGCAACTCTCAACTCCCTCTTAAATCATGTCACTCTCAACCCTAAATCCACACTACTCCCTTTTTTTGTCATGAGATAGACAAAGGAGTATCCCCTTAAGAAGGCGTTAGCAAGGAGAGCTTATGGCATAAGACATATGCATAATTATATAACCAAATTTATGGAACTTAATTAAGAAGAGAGAATCAAGGAGTTTTATTAAAAAAATGTGTGAACGAATGCTTTGCATACAAGACAAGTTGTATTCAAGATTAAAACATGGCATTTGGCAAAGCAAAATGATAAGGGTTTCCAAGAGAATTCAAACCAATTTCACCCTTTGTCATGGAGTAAGCAAGATATAGACTGTAAAAGAAATTCATTTTAAGAACAACTATATCAAACTTTACGAGCCAAACAAGACATGAGCGACTATTGCGCCCTTTTCGATTTTTCTGGGTGGAATGCCCGTATGATAGTAGCCTTGTTTAACAAGTAAAGAGATAGAGACTTTTGGATTGTAAAATCCTTGAATTGGATACAAGATCCTTTTTGATTGAAGTCTCATAATTGCTTTCACACATAAATTTTTGCATTCATTTTAGAGCATTCAAAAAAAAATCTCATCATGCATATCGATTAAAAGCATGTCATAGAAATAATCAACATGTCATGGAGATCAATTTTAGGTCATTCAAAATGTACTTCCCAATTAATTCTCCTAGTCCAAAAATACATGTTTGGTCATAAATAAGACATGGGTTGCATGTAGAGCAAGGTTACACACTTATTAAAATCAATGTACATCAAATCATCTCAAGCAATTAATAAAGAAGCATAAATATTATCAATGAGCACAATGCAATGCCAATTTGCTCTCTTTGCTTGAGCTCCCCATATGGGGTCAATCAAAAACTAGTCAATAGAGGATATGAGTCCCTATAGACTTACCAAGTCCATTTGACCTAGTTGAGCCCATGGGTGAAACCTTAGCACAATGGCATGTGGGTTCATCTTTTCTAATTCACTTAGGTGACACATTGTCAATCCTAGTGGTCAAGATCATCATATTACTCCTAGGATCATTAACACTAGCTTTTCTGGGCATATGCATATTGGCTCTACCCCTTTTTATTTCAATCATGCTCTTAGTTTTACACATGTTAATGTACTTGAAGCAATTTGGTCTAATATGACCATCAACGCCATAAAAATGACATGAAGGAATAAAATGAGGGGTCATACCATTCCTTTGTGAGGACAAAGGTGATTTCCCATGTCTTTGAGCTTTCCTTTGATGTGGTATTAATTCTCTTCTCCTTTGTTGTTGAGTTGGAAATGATTGCTTCCTTTGTTGAGCATGCAGGAAATGCTTCTTGGCTTGATGGCTTTTAGTTTGAGGGATAGTTGCTTAAAGTGCTCTCATTGGTTGAGCTTCAGCTTGACTTATTGGTGCCATCTTGACTTGGAAATTTCTAGAACACTCTCCTAGTTTAATTTTCTTCTTAGGATGAGGTGGAGGAAGAGGTTCTTTGAAGTCCAAGCTCTTGACAAATATAGTCTTGCTAGGAGTTGAGGTCTCTTTGTCATCTTCAAACCCTAGACCTCTCTTGGCACTTGGCTTCTTGCCAACTCCCAACATGTGGTCAAGCTTTTTCGTACTCGAAGTCATCTTAGCAATCAACTCTCTAGCTTCTTTAAGCTCCTCCTTCAAGCTTTATTCCTTTTTTCTTCCATTCTTCACTTTCTCACTTAAGTGAGTCACTTCGGTTGATAGCTTGAGGTTCTCTTCCTTTAGCTTTTGAACCTCTTTCTTCATATTCAACCTTGAGCTTTGAAAATGCTCAATGAACCCTTCAAGATTTATACTCTCTACATTTCCATTTGTAGAGTGAGATGAAGAACTCTTATCACTAGAGTCATCACTAGCGTCACTTGTTACAATGATGGCATCATCAACATAAGTAGCTTCACTTATCACTCTCTTAGCTACTTTTTCAAGGTCACTACTTAAGGCTTTTTTTTCATTTTTCTACATCTTCCACAAATGAGGCTCCAAAAGCCATGTAGTTAAGAATAACCTCTTTATCACTTGAGGAATCTTCTTCACTTCCACTCTCACTTGATGAGGCAGCCATCACTTTTCCTTTCTTCTTCTTCTTCGAATTAGTACGCTCGGTGGCTATATGACTAAACCCACTACATTCATAGCATTGAATGCCTTTTCTTGTAGGCTTCTCTTGCCTTGGCTCAATCTTCTTCTTTGAGTCATTCTTGTGAAGTTTCATAAACTTCTTGAATTTCTTCACCATAAGAGCCATCTCCTCATCTGAGTCATCCTCCTCCATCTGAGTCATCCTCCTCCATCTTTACTTTGGATGTCTTCAAAGATATGTTCTTTTTCATCTTAGGAGATGTAGGTGTAGAAGTCCACCTAGACTCATAGTCTAGAAACCTTCCAATCACTTCACTCGACTTTATAGTCTTGTAATTGCTATTTTCTTCCAATGCCGTCACCTTGGACTCAAATCTCTTGAGGAGTGACCTCATGATCTTTTGCTTGATCCTTCTATCCGAATATAGGTCACCTAGTTGATGGCTTTGATTTACAATGTCCATCAACTTCACTTGGAAGTCATTCAGGCACTCGTCCTCTTCCATCTGAATTGTCTCAAATTGCATTAAAAGGACTTGAAGCTTGGAGTCCTTAACCACTTCAGTTCCCCCATGAGCCGTTTGTAGAATCTCCCAACCCTCATTTGCATGCCTAGTATTTTGAACCAACTTGTATTGATTGTCATCCATGGTACACAAGATTGCATGCATAGCCTTGTTGTTCCACTTGGAAGCTTCAAATTCTTGTGTGCTCCAATGAGACTTAGGCTTGAAAAATTCAACTCTATCATCATTGGTCATCTTCAGAAGAATGTACCCATCTTTAACAGCCATCCATGCACGGTCATCTATTTGAAAAATATAAGACTCCATCTTTCCTTTCCATGAGGCATGATTATCACCTTTAAGCAAAGGTGGTCTTATACGTGATGCTCCATCTTTGCTCATCCCAAGCTCACTCATAGTGTTTAGGTTAAATGAATGAGATGCAAATGTAATGCACCACACAAGATGCAAATACCAAGAATGCACAAGTAAGACACACACAGAGCACGAATCACCTAAGTATATCTATGCACTGACTCTGATACCAATTGAAAGTTCCCTAAAAACATGTATGTCTATACCTAGAGGGGGGGGGGGGTGAATAGGTTTTATTCAAGTCAATTACCAAATTTTCATGATTAGTCAATATTCAAAATTCACCCAATAGAACAAACATACAACATCAAGTGTAAGGTGCGGAAATATAAATAACACAAGATGTATACGCGGAAACCCTCCAAATGGAAAAAAACACGGGCTGTTAAGTGCGCCACACTCGATCACAGAAATCCACTATATGAATAAAAGGTTACACCCTCAAGTGATTCTCGGACTCTCACTCTTGACAACCTCAGGCTATGGACACCGCCACTCACCACTCTTGGTTTAGTCCCTAGTGATATCCCCTGATACACTACTCTTGGCGTGAACACCTCCTACTCTACCCCCTTGGGCCTTTTACAGTGGCACCCAACCAATTGCTTGTCAACCCACCCTTGGTTGCAAGACTTCCCTTGCTTGTGCAACTTCACACCGAAGCTACAAGACTTGACTCAATAAAGAGTTCAACAACCTATGTGAATATGATGAAATATTCAAACATGCAAATAATGCTAGGCAAAACACTAAATGCTTATCTAAGAATTTAATAATGTCACTAAGTACAATTCATAGATATCAATGTCTAAATGAATATTCATAAATACTTAACTAGATATAGTTATGCAACAATATATCCTAGTTATCAAACAAAGCCATTTCAACATATGTTGTCATTAAGCATGACATGGTCATAAAATGCAATCATCAAAAAGCAATCAATATGACCTAATTAGCTAGAGGCAACAATGACCTAAATGCTAGCTATCACAAAAACCATATCAACACAAGTTGTCAATAAGCATGGCAAGGACTATAATGCAATCACAAAATGCAATCAATGAGTCCTAAACAATATCTAAATGCAAAGCATAGAAATTTAGCTAGAAGGGCAAAATGGTCATAAACCCTAGCTATCACAAAGTATAAATCTCAACCAACAATCAACAACCCAAGCATGTTATAAATGCAATTAAACTCAATAACATACATTTAATGAACAATAATTGCTAAACCTAGGTATACATGTCATAAGAATGGAACAAGAGATTCTAGGGCATGTAGAGATTACCTAGTCAATGCCAAATAAAAAAAAATCCATGATTGGAAGATGCTAGAAGATGCTAGATTCTCATGGATTGGAATTTGGTTGAGTCAAAATGGATTCTTTGGAGCTCTCTCTCTCTTTGAGTCAATTTCTCTCTCAAGGAAAGCTTGGTGAGTAAAAATGGCCTCTTGGACTCACACCCCTAAAGAGAACATATATATATATATATAATATATATATATATATTGTGCCCTACACGAAATGGCATCATTTTGGACAAGGGGCAACTGATTCTCGTCATGACTGTTGTACGATTCGCGGCCTAGACAAGTGTCCAGACAGCAGTAGAGCGAGCGGTGCATCGCCTGGGAATCTCCACTGTCTGGACCACGGTATAGGCAATGTCCAAACCGCGGTAGAGCAAGCGGTGCATCACTGGGAAACTCCGCTTAGGAGACCGCTGTGTATGCAACGTGCACTGGTCACCGTAGCAGCAGCGTGTAACTCCTGGAGAACACCGTTGTGCATACCGCGGTGGAGGTAATGTACTGGGAGCGGTCCCTACCGCAGTCAAGGGGAAAATCCTCTTCTAAAGTCAAACTATATGCAACAAACACCCAAGCAAGATTTATGGCAAAGAGGCACCTAACTAAGGCAATTAAGCATTCACGCAAGATGATCAAAGACATGCATCAGAGTGTGTGTGTGCACTAAAAACTCTTCAAACAAGGTTAAGCAAGTGATTTACCTTTTGAAGCTTGAGCTGGGTCTTGAGCAATGATGGCCTAAACTACCTTTACACATTTATCCCCAAATGTGGTTGTCAACGAAATGAGCCAATCAAAAACTGAGGAACTTACAGAGATAAGTTTGTTTCCTCTTTGGACTCAATCACTTGCCCTACACGTAAGCAATGTTTCAATGCAATTTGGAGAGTGAAGGTGATCTTGTATATAACCCTGGTGAGATGCGTCATAAAGGTCACCAAATATGGTGTTCATTGTTTCGAAGAGCGAGGTAGATCCAAGCTTTTGTCTTGACATTAGGACCTCAATTTGACCTTTTTTGGTCCCTTTCCGTTAGTGATGACGGAGATTTTACAATCTTCCTCCTACCTGCCTAGATAGATTTGCTTCTTCCCTCAATGAGAATTAGCAATACTGTAGTACAATCTTGATGCCTTACAGGTTTCTCTTTGAGGCTGGAGAGGTTGGCGGGCTTCTGGGAAGGTTACGAGGTAATTTCTACCCCGGGAAGCCTGGGTCATCCTGTATCGGTCTTGCCCTGAGTTCTTATCTCGGTGTAAGGAGCTCGATCTGATCATGTCGAGCTTCACCTGAGGCATTCCTAGGGCCAGAAGACCTTTCCTCGCTTCTATAGGGTCGCCAAATAGCTCGACCCTGGGAACCGCAGTACCATGCTAGGTAGTCTCGGATTTGGACCCTAGCTAGGAGAGTGGAAAATTTTCTTTTGGTCCCTTGCCAAATTTTGCTATTAACAGAGTTCAAACACTCAAATAAGATATTTGATTTTTTGTTGGATGAATAGATTGACATTATGGAAGACTTTATATAAAGGTGAATAAACTAAACATTATGGAGGACTTATATGAAGATGAATAGATTAATTTTCCCAGTAAGTTTTATACTTGGATATCAAACTTATAGAATTTCATTTATACTTGTGTTAAGTTTTGCCAATATTGTTGCATTTTTTCTCGGTTTTATTTGGTGACTTTAATTTGTTGTCACTATTTTTTTTTCTTCATGTCTTCATGTACTTATAGGCTTTTCTTGCAAAACCTAAAAATTCTTTAGCTACCTGACAAATCAGAGTGGATCACTAGCTTCTAATATTTCATAATCAAGACCTCGAAAGTTTCAAGTTTGTAGTTATGCAGTTGGAAGTTTTAGTGTGTGACCTAACACTTGTGTTAACTTAGACTAGCCGAGTTTACGTATGTTATTTAGTCGTAGACTCTGAAAAATGTTGGTTTACTTTTGTATCAATTCGATATTATGTTAGTTTTTGGATATATTTTAATGGAATGATATTTATAGAACTCAATGTATGACATGTTTTATTTGGTTATATTTTTATCACTAAGTTTGTGTTGTAGTGACAAATATTATATGATTGACTTAATTGTCACTAAGTTTATCTGTGGTGACATAATTTTAAGAAGATTATTTGTCATTTGATTTGTAAATAGTGAATCTTTTTTAATAGTAAATTGTCACTAAGAATGTGTACAGTGACAAAATCTTCAAATGGTTAATTGTCACTAAATTAGAATTTTTATTTTGTCACTAATAAATATCATGTAATAATGTGTTAATAAAAGTTATGATTTGTAATAAGTACTAAAAAAACTGTCACAAATACTTTTAGTGACGGGGCTAAAGTGACAAATAGTTAGTGACTTTTTTTTATCACAATGTTGAATTTGTGACAATTTCTTCACTTATAATGAAAAATATTTTTTGTCACTGTAGGTCAATTTCCTTGTAGTGTATGTTGAGTTATTTAGGGTGGTACAAAGTGTTATGAATGTTGATTTAACAACGTTTACCAATGAGTTAAGAACTTTGATTGAAACCGAGGTTAGGCTTAGGCCTACCAAACCAAAGATTAAATATTATAACAATGTGGAAATGTTGTTGTGCAATGATGAACATGTTCCAGAGGTGTATGTTAATGTTGTTGAGAAAATTAGTGTAAAATCTGGTCATATGAGTTTCTACCGTTTAGCCTGTCTATCAAAGATTTTTACATCAATTAGTAGCACACCATCAATCTACCGGTGGAAGCAACAATGTTTAGGGTTCTATACCAACAACGGACCCAGCTTTTGAAATCCCAAGTGTGAACCTTGTAATTTTTGAAATCCCAAGTGTGAACCTTGAGCTTGTACATTATTGGGGAATGGGTCGGATCCAATAGAAGGAAGTCGTACCGGGTCTGTTCCACTGGTTTTTACTGGTCTAAGTCGAGATACATTTGAAGATGATGACACTAATATTGGCGACAGCTACTGAACTACAGTCTCCCGACCTTGGATTATTCTTGGAGCTTCAAACTACTCTTAGCAAAAGTTAATTGGTATTGTATAAAGATTTATTAGAAGAATATTCTTTACTGATGTTTTTTGGTGTAAAATTTGGGATTGGAGTGGATTTTTTTTTTTGGTGTAAGCATATTTCTAAAAGATTCTAATTTTGTGTCCAACATTGAAGTTGCTTTAAGGATCTTGGATGCTTATAATTGACTTTTTCACATGGAAAAAACTGTCATTTTATCATTCACCCCCCCTCCCCCCCCCCCCAAATTCATTTTCCCCACTCCATCTCAAATTCTCTCTTAAGTCTCGATTCTCTAATTCTCTCTCAATTACTAAATTATTTAAATTTACTTTATTTGCAATTACATTTATTACTCAATTCAAATTCCTTTTCAACAATTTTTTCAAAATTATTTCCATTATTCTTTTCAAGAAATTTTATAATTAAGTTTTTTTTTTTAATGGCAAACGAAAGTGGAGACGGTTCAAGGCATTCCAGCAAAGGTAAGGATCCTATGCGGCCTATGATGGACAATATTGGTTATAACAACACCGCCTATCATGAGTTCCTGCAAACACAAGCCTATATTGAATCCCTAAACTCTTCTCATCCCCCTCTAGTAATTTTTGAACTAGATGCCACCTCCCATTTAACAAGCCAGTCAGAAAATATGTCTGATCTCCCTCCAGAATTTGTACCACATACTAAAGAGAGGTTAGAGAAGCTGTCCAAATCTGATATCTTCGTACTCCATATGGAGAACATTACGAAAGCAGATGGAAGCAATATAGCTATTTGCAATTACTGTAAAAAAGAATTTAAGTGGAGCAAATTTGGAGGATATGACACATTTCGGAAGCATATAATGAACCACCATCAAGATGAACATGCCAGATCGAGTTCACAAACCCAAATTTTCTGGTACGCTACCCCTAACCATCAATTATTTAAATATAGTGATGAAAAAAAATAGAGAAGAATTAGTTAGAATGATTGCAGTAAAACACTTACCATTTAGCTTTGGTGAAAAAGTTGGTTTTGTTAATTATTGTCAACAAGCATTAAATTTTGCTGCATGTCGTGTTCCTAGAACCATTCTCACACTTGCACTTAATAACATTTATAAAAAATAAAAAAGAAAGTTGCAATATTTTTTTGATAATAATAAAAGTCGTGTTTTCGTATGTGCCGATATATGGAGTGACCATTGTCAAATGCATTCATCTTTGGGTGTCGCCCATTATATGAATAATGCATGGACTATGCAAAAAATAATTCTTGCATTTAGACTTTTTGATGATACACAATTGGTTTTGATAATGCTTTCAACAATACCGCAACTATTCCTTATTTGATTGATTTATGCAAACCTTATTTTGGTAGTTTTTTTTTTTTTTTTGGTATCAAAGATGTGCATGTCATGTTTTAAATTTATGTATTCAAAATGGATTAACAATTCTTCAAGCTTTTATTGAACCGATTAGAAATGTCTTCTATTATTAGTGGAAACATTCTTCTGCAATGAAAGCATAGGCTAAGTTTTATAAACAAAATGGTAGGCGTGCCAATAGATTTCCTCGTGATGTTCCAACACGTTGGAATTCTACTTATGAATTGCTTGCTGAAAGTTATGATTTGAAGGATTCATTAGTTACTTTTATTCATCATAATGTTAGTGACAATAGTCTTTTATACATACCATTAAGATGTTTGTATAGAAATTTATGGTTTGCTAAAAGTTGTTAATAATACTACTAATAATTTTTCTGATATTTATTATCTTACTACTAATTTAGTTATTATTGAGAGTATTAATATTGTTGGTGCGATTTCCGAGTGTGTATTCGATATACAATTACACAACTACATTAATGCTATGGAAAAAAAATGGTTAGAATATTTTAAGGAGTTTCTAACTATTTATTTGATTGCAACGTGAATCAATAAATTAGAAAATTTATCTAAATATTTATCTCTTTAGTATCAATGTTTAGAAATAGATTATGATGTTACTAGTTCTTGTTCTAGATTTAAGACATTATTTTTATGAGTTATATGATGAATATCTTAGAGTTTATGGTCCATCACTGAACATAGATGTTATACAAACTCAAAATGTATCTTTTACCCCATCATCCTCCAGATTATTAGGATTAGGGTATCAACTGTTATCCTAAAAAATAAAAAAATAAAAAAATTACGAGGTTCTCCTTCATCAAGCTCGACTTTATACTTCGACGTTAAAACTTATCAAAGTATCTCTTTTGAGTTTATAGGAGACAGTGATTTTAAATTTTTTTGATATCCTACAATGGTGGAACGAGCATGAAATGGACTTCCCAATATTGACTATTATAGTCAAACAAATTCTTACAACACCAGTTTCTACCGTGGCTGTGGAACAAAAGTTTAGCGTCGATGAAAATATTCTGGATGCAAGACGTTCGCTTTTGAATCCGGAATCAATTTAGATGCACGTTTGGGTTGATGATTGGGCCAATGTGCAAAACAGACAATACAAAATCGATCAAGAAACAACCTATGATTTCTTTGATGATGACCATACCCCTACCACTAGAACGGATGTCAGCGATTAGTTACGGTCCCAACTCACATCACCAAACCGGCAATAAAATATAAGAGAACTATGTGACATTTGATTCCTCTGAACCCTAAGAGGATGCGTAGATAAATTAAGTGCGGTAAAAATTAAGTGCATGGCCAATTTAAGTTTTTAGTTTTATTATAATTTGTTTTTTTTTTTTTTAACTCTCATATATTTATTTTATTTGAATTTTGGGTTACACAATAAATTGTATTTACATGTCTAATAAAATTTGTTTGTTAGTTTAAAAAAAAAATAACAAAACTGAAAGAACCGGTGGAACCAGGGACAGATCCACATAGAGACCATGTGGGGCCTGTGCCCCATCTCAAATTAAAAAAAATGATTTTTTAATTATCGATATATATATATATATATATATATATATATATATATTACAAATGATATATTATAACATAAGTTATTGCTCAGGATAGCTGGTTCACTCTCTTGTGTTCAATTCTCACTATAAGCAAAACAAATATTCTTTTTAATATCCATTTTTATTTTAGACTCTTTTTCAATTCCTTTCTCAAATTCTCGTCTTCTTCTACAACAAAATAATCCATTTTATTTTTTCTATCATTGTTAAATTCTTAATTACCCCTAATTTGTGGTTTACTTAATTCGATTTTAATATATAGTAAATTATTTATTATTATTTTAAATTTTTTCTTATTTCTAATATCTTTAGTTTAACATACCTATCCAATTAATAAACCTTAAAATGTCAAATATTAATTTATTATAATAAAATAGTTCATTATTATTATAATTCAATTTATTTTATCATTTGTATTTTTCTTTATTTTATTATTCTAATTTATTTAGAATCAATAATTAGAAAAATAAAAAATTCATAATATTTATTAATCAATTATTTATGTATAAATTTAAAGTGAATTCATTAAAAATACAAATCAAATTTTTTATTAAAAAACTATATTTTAATTTTAAAAAAAAATATATTATAAGTTTTCATTGTTCATGTTGTTTTTCTTGTTATTGTTAATTTTTTTAATATTGTGTTTCTTGTTTTTTTTCCCTTTCAATAAAAGATTATTTAATTTATCTCACGTAAGTGTTCTATTTTTTATTTATTTAAAATTTATTATAATTATACCCTTAAGGCCTCAATTGTTTTATATAAAATATCTCATTTTGTTATGATTTTAAATTATCATTATTTTTTTCTATAATTGTTATTTTGTTCAAGTGTCACATCTCGTTAAAATTTCTAGACCCGTCACTGGATGGAACCAGACAGAAACCGAACCGAACCGAGGTCCTCTCTACCTTGATCAACTCATCTTGATACAAAGGTAGTGTTTTATGCAGAAAGAACACATTTGAAGTTTTGTTGGGGGATGATTTTGTAAAGTATTGAACTTTTGGGATATTTATCTATTTTTCCGATCAATAACCTAATGTACACCATTAATTGAATTGATGGGACAAAGAGTTATTTATTCCTTAAAATTTATTTGATTCGATAAATTTTAGTGTTGATGAAAGAATTAATTATACAAACTATGAAACAAGACTAACAGAATAAAATTATGTAAGTAATTTATTAAATGGATATTTTAAATAATTTATTAAATTGACATTTTATTAATAATTTCTTCATTAAAAATTAGGTGTTAAGACTCGAGAGAATTTTGTTTTGGATGGCAATAGAGCCACCCTTTAATTTATTATACTATCGTTGCAAACGTCAGCCACCCATGTACCAACGTTTTTTGTTTTTTTGTTCTCTTCGAAGATCCATTGAACCAAGATAATTGCTCGTCAATAGTCAATGGTTAGCTTGCATTTATAATTAAATTATTTTTTTCTATTCTTGAACTATTTGTACGAAGTTTAATAAAGTCACCATCGTAATTATTTTCTAACAATATTGAGATTTGAGAATATTCCTTCAACTTTTCTTCCGATTGAAACCAAATTCCTTCAATTAATTATAAGAAACAACATTGATTTTTTCACCTAATGTTCTGTATGTTTTAATTAATAATTTTGTCCCCCAAAATACGTTTCTGGAATCCGAGTATATACAGAGTCGTTTTTCACAGATTAAAGACATGGGACATAGAAGAAAATATAATACGGCGCTGTGGTCGACGAAGGAGGGACGTTTTTGTTTCTTTGAGAAACATATTTTTGATTTGCAAGGTAACATGAATCACATGATTCTATATATATATATAAATTATAAAAAATATCAAAAAGTTCATTGATTTATTATTTTTAGTTAAAATTTTATTTTTTATTGTAGTTAGCATCTTTAATCTTAAAGTGTCAAATATATCTTTACTTTTGTCTTTTCTCCACCCAAAATTTTTCTCAAAAAATTTTGAGCTCTTATTTATGAAACCCTCCATTTTTTTGTTTCAAATTAGATATTCTCTCTCTCTCTTTCTCTCTTTCTCTCTCTCCTCCTTCATGAAATTTCTACTCACGAAATTTATGGTCACAAAATCTATGTTCGTTCTGATGTAGAACAGGTAGCTGATTCCTACATGATTTTGAGGGACCATCCTAAATTCATGGCTAAATGATTTCACCTGAAGTGAATCAACAAGATGTTTTCAAATCACAGCATTTGGCGGTGAGACAAGCCCTTTTTCGGCCAAATTCCATCATTTAGGCCCCGTAATTGCAGTTTTTACAATTTTAGGAAAGTTTCATTTTAAGTCATAAGTTGACTTTGACAAGTCAAAATCATCTGTCATCAATTCTGGCTTGTTTATGGTCGTTAGTATCATTTATTTCCGCAACTATCGTAATTTCGCTATTTTTGATCACTTTTGTTATGTAATCATGTTTCTTGTCCAACAAGGATTCGTGTTACGGTTTAATCATTTTAAATAGTCTTGTAAGCCAAATGGCTCATTACCTTTGATTCAATAAAATTCCACAGTTCGTTTCTCTTTATTTCTAATGGATTCCAGGTTAATATGGAATATAGACGTCGGTCTTATTCCTTTTGAGTTTTCTGTTGCGTCACGTTCACTTCGTCCACTTCGTTCTACTCAGGATCGTCCACTTCGGCCTGCTCGTTCAACATTTTTGCTCGTCCACTACTAGTGTAAATTTCTTCTCGTTCTTCATTCTGTGTGTGGGTCTCTCTCTCTCTCTCTCTTCGTTCAATGTAGGAAATCTGCACCCATGAGATATCCAGCTCGTTAAAATCTGGTATTCCACTTCGTTTTGCTCGTGAAACTTTTCTGCTTGTGTAAATTGCTGGTCACCACTGCTAATTTATGGTCATTCAACAGATCTCCGTCATTCTTTGTTCTGAAACCCAGCAAAAACTTTTGTCTTATAATGCATCTCTCTCTTGTGAAATAAATCTGGAGCCAAATGACGTTATTCAAATGTATGTATCCCTTTTCCACTTATTTTTTTACAATGTTCATTATGTTTGATATGAAGAATAAGAGATCGGTTTTAATTTAAAGTGAATTCAGGTACTTTGATATTTTGTTCCCAAAATTATTACATGTCAGTTTATGTTCAAGTTACATGTCAGTTGATAATAAAGTTACATGCTAGTGCATTTGTAAGTTGCATGTCAGTTGAAAATTTTGATTTAAAGTGAAACCCAACTACTGTAATTTTGTGTACCCATGCTACATGGTAGTTTATTCCTAAGTTACATTTCAGTTTGTTACGTTTGAAGTTACATGCCATCAGTTATTGTTTTGTTACATGTCAGTTCCCAGCCACTTTAAATGTTTCAAGTCAAATACTTTACATGCAGGAATATGAGTGCAAAAAAATTGGTCATCTATCATGTGGAACTTGGGTGGCCAATTGTTACGAGGGTAGTATGACAAAGTGGGTTTATGTTTCTATAGGTTTGACTTATGTTGGCTTAAAGTTAGTACAAGATGTTGCCAAAGTTGATGCTGATAGGTACACCTTTGAATTATACTCGTTCGCCTTTATGAATAGTGGTACTGATATGAGTACAAGATGTTGCTAGAAATTGTACGATTTAGAAAAAAAAAATGGTCACAACCGACGGAATAGTAAGAATGCTTAACCATGTCAGACTCCTCAACCATGCCCATCTGCAACATTTGGAACATCGAAGCGACCACGTAGACCTTATAGGTTCAGAAACTGTGGAGAAGAAGGCCACAATTCACAGAAATGCCCATTGGCACCGGAAGTTGGTGGAACAACGTAGGTTTTATCGTAATAGTAATGATGTTTTCATTCTTATATGTATGGGTGAAATACTATATTTCGTATTGTAGACTTTATGATTCCATTATTGAATGAATTTATTTTGAAGACCAAATCCAGTATTGAATAAATTTACATGTATATCGATCAGTATTGTTACATGCTCGAAGTTACATGCCAATATAATTTAAAGTTACATGCTAGTTGAAAATGAAGTTACATGTCAGTTAAACATGACTTTCACAGTTGAAAGACTGATTCCAAATAAAATTTCAGTTTTATTACATGCAGAAAATTATATACCGGTATAATTTGAAGTTACATGTCATTTGCACATGACTTTCATAATTGAAAGACACCGCTTACAAAATAAAATTCTAGTATTATTACATGCCAAAAGTTACATGCCAGTATAATTTGAAGTTACACGCTAGTTGAAAATAAAGTTACATGCCAGTTGAACATGACTTACAGAGTTGATACTGAAGTTACATACCAGTTGATACTGAAGTTACATGCTAGTTAATAATGAAGTTACATGTCAATTTATTTAATCATAATATTCATAAGTGTTTTCATACACAATTCCAATTTATGTTACAAGCCAGTTGATACTGAAGTTACATGCTAGTTAATAATGAAGTTACATGCCAGTTCATTTAATTAACATATTTGGAATACTAATTTCATTCATTATTCCAGTAATGTTACATGCCAGTTGATACTGAAGTTATATGCTAGTTAATACTGAAGTTATATGCTAGTTAATAATAAGGTTACATGCTAGTTCATTTAATCAACATATTTGGAATACTGATTTTATTCACTATTCCAGTAATGTTACATACTAGAAGTTACATGTCAGTTGATACTGAAGTTATATGCAAGTAAAAATAAAGTTACATGCAAGTAAAAATGAAGTTACATGCCAACGTATTTAATCAACTCATTATGAAGAGTGTTTCCATACACAATTCCAATAATGTTACATGCTAAAAGTTACATGCTAAAAGTTACATGCCAGTTGATACTGATGTTATATGCTAGTTAAAAATGAAGTTACATGCCAACTCATTTGATCATCATTATTGGAAGACTGATTTGATGCACTTAAAAGAACAAAATTCAAGTATCGTTCATTTCATATACTTTTAAAACAACAATGAAATATTTTGTAAACATGCTTTTGCTTTGAAACTGTACCGTTTAACAAGTGTAGCTTTTGGGCATTTTTTGCCATAGCAAGTTTTTTATCAGTTGAAGATCATTGCAAGTTTTTTATCAACTTGACTAACACTAATGACAAACCATGTTATTCAATTATAACATACACAACATTCATTCTAAAAGAAAGAAAAATAACAAATAGATAAATAGAGTACTTCTTGATTGATTTGGGATGTAATAACAAGTCAACCGTTACATTGTGCTACATTATAATTATCAATTTGTTGGTACACAATTTTAAAAGAAATATCAAGTGTCATATCTTTTCTAGAAAGGGGTATGGTTCTTTACCCCATCTCTATTTACAAATTTCAAACAACAAACATGCCGCATGAAACATCACAACTTGCATTGTCTTTCTAAGGTGGACACTTCTTCTTTAGGCCCTATTGTGCCACATGAGTCATCATTTAGGAGCCTGGGAGGTATGCCATTATAATCAAAATATACAGACTTCTACAATATGGTTGGAAGGAATAACTTAGAATATAGCTCTTTACCGTCACAAGATCAATCAGAAGTGTAGTTACCAAATAATTACCAACCATACATGTAAAATGATTAATAGAAAAAACTTAACATCTATATATAGAATTAGCATTGCTATTAGCCTATTACCAAATAACCAATATGAGCTTCTAATTATCGAAACTCCACTAATATTTGAATCACGAGAAGACAACCAATTAATACAATCAAATTTATTAACTGAAAATAACAAACTAATTTAAAAAAAATGACAAACTAAATTGTTTATATTTAAATCACACGACCATTGTCTATAAACATTCACAAATCTAAAGCCTTATAAAGTGAAAATTCATGTCAGAAGAGTAAATTCAATTCAAGTCACATGCCTATAATAAGTGAATTACCATCATTATTCTTTGATAAAAAGTGAATGGAAAATATGAATACAACACATATGAGTAGCGCAAAACACAATCCAACACCTTTTTTCCTTGATAAAAAGTGAAACCTATAATAAAGAAAAAGAAAATACAAAGCTAAGAGACATTGAAGCTACTTTAACCTCAAATCTATATGCACATTCGTGATTTTTTAACAAAAAATCTCACTTCTTCTTCTGTTTAGCTAGCACCAAACTAAGTTGAGTGTCAAGCAATGTGAGCTTGACCTTGAGCTTTTGTGTATTCTCTAACATTTCCTAGTACATCTTATTAAAAATAACAAATATAACAATGACATTCAATTTATCTAAGTTAAAGATGTCACAAAAATCAAAATGAGGCAAATACAGATGTCTTTCTGTTTTTGTTTTTGTTTTATTGTTTTTCTATCTTATTTTCTTCACTCTCTCTGTAATCTCTTTCTTTGAATAAATTTTTCCCAAGTGCTTTACCAATCAAGTTTATCGGAAAAAATTAAGGACAATCACAATATCAAAACACAAAGAGCAGGGGATTAATGCCATATAATTATTGGGGCTACCTTTGATTGAAAAATGGGGGATTAAACTTCCATAAAACTAAACAGATTTGATGATTGACGAGCAAGGGTGACAACGACGGCGTTGGCGACAACGACGACGTTGACGACAACGACAGCGTTGGCGACAACGTCGACGATCAAGAGCGGTGGCTTCGACGAACAAGGGCAGCAACAATGACGGACAATAGCTGAAGACGGTGTTGATGACCTAGAGCTGCGAATTCAGCGAGAGGTGTGGCGAATTCAACTGGAGGTGTGATGAAGATCTCTTTTGCTCTTCCTTTCTCTCTCTTTCTTTTGTTTTTCCCGAAATAACTTAGCCCTAACAAAGGAAAAGAACTGAACTGAACATTTGAACTCTTTTTTTTTTCAAATTTCAAATGTAGGGTTATTTTAGTCCAAAAATGGTCAAAAGTGATGAAAACAATAAAAATAAAATGGTGGCTAAAAATAATAAAACGATAAAGTTTTGGCTCTTTATGAATTCACCCCATATATATATAAAGGAAATTGTAAGAAATGATCAAAAAGTTTATCGGTTTATTGTTTTTAGCCAAAAATTTAATTTTTATTATACTTATCATTTTTAAGATTGAACTGACAACTATGCCCTCCATTTTTTTTATTTCAACCACCCAAATTTTTGCCTCATTCTCTCTCCCCATCCAACTTTTAAAATCGTTTCTCTCCACAACTTCGTCTCTCTCCTCAAGAAAATCAGATCTCCTTCCTTTTTCGTCTCCCTTCGTCTCTTCAACTGAAACCCAGCAACTCCTCTCTCTAAAAATGAAACTTTAAAAATGTACAGTATTTTCTCACTTGGTTTCATTGCAACAGGAGGAGGATATTGGTCAGTAGCGGAAGATAGGTGGTGGCGGTGAAGAGGGGCCACAGATGGGTTGATTGCTTCGTTAAGCATGTCAAGAAGCTTCAAAGATGCAAAATCAACTCCAAAAGCTCGATATGTCCCTCTCTTTTAAGCTCTCTCAATCTCTCTCACTTAGGGTTTCTATTGCTGAAAAAGAAGTTTCTTGAGAAGATTAAGCTAAAACAACTATTCGGTATCTTTTATTTTTTATGGGTTTTTTTATTTATTAACTTTTTTATATGTTCTATGTATTACAATCTTTTGGTTGGTGGCTAAAAGACAAAATAGAGGGAAAAAAATTCATTATCTTTTTTAAGTTTTGATTTTCAATTATGATGTTTTATGTTGATTTGATATAATTTGAACTATTTGAATCTATAATAATAAAAAATATGTAATTGGAGGCTAGAATTTAAGATTTAGTGAATATTTGTGCATGATTTTTGTTTGATGCTTTACATTGTGTTCTTAGCTTCATTTTGCTTTGAATTTTGTGGTTATGGTCTCCGATGTGCTTGATGTTGAGAAAGTAGTTGTTTGATTCTCTATTCATGTGGTGCATGTGTTGTTTCTATCCGCTGCTCTATTTTTAGCTTGTTTTTGTGTTCTTTTTGTGCCCTTGCCTTTGGTTGTCAATGTGTTTTGGTGTGTTATTGGTGTGCCTTTGTTTTTCTAGGTTGCTTCTTTTGTTGTTCTTGGTTGGCCCTTGGCTGCCTTAATAATATGTGTTGATAAAAAAAAAAAAGATGTTGAGAAAGTAAATATCAATTTTTTTTCTTTGTTCTAGGGTTGTTCTGCTCTGTATCATCTATGTTACTGTGAATTGTAATTTGTATATTCACATGCATGCATATTTTAGTGGATGTATTCTTGCATGTGATTTGAATGACTCACTTTCCCTGATCTAGAGTTCGGTTTATCCAATTCTAGTGGAGGTAATTTCACTGTTTGACTGTTTGGTTGTTTTGATTCATTATAATATATTTCTATTGTGTTCGTTTGTGGTAGTAGGGTACCTATATTTTGGTCGTTCCTATGTTACATGCCAGTTTATTTGAAAGTTACATGCATGTTATTGTAGACTTTACATGCTAGTCTAAATGTAAGTTACTTGTCAGTTTGTAAGTACTGTAATTTTTTTTACTCATATTACATACATGTTATTGTATACTTTACATGGTAGTTTATTTCTAAGTTACATGTCATTTGGTTATTTTTGAAGTTACATACCATCAATTATTGTTTTGTTACACGTCAGTTCATTAGTCGTAATAAGGTTATTATCCTCTTGTTCTAGTGTATCTCACCTTCGTACCAAATGTGATTCATTTCATTACTTGTAAGCTTTAATTTTGTAGGTACGTGAATAAGCCTTTTCCTGATTGTTGTTGGGACGGGTACAAAACTACTAGTTGGCATAACCATGTCAGAATCCTCGACCTTGTCCATTTAATTACCATATTTGGAAGATTAAATGAATTTATTTTGAATGAATTCATATGTCAGTTCATTTAATTACCATATTTGGAAGACTGGTTTCTAAAAAGAAAATTCAGTACATGCTAGATGTTACATTCCAGTTGGTAATTAAGTTACATGTCAGTTAATAATGAAGTTACATGCCAGTTCATTTAATTACCATATTTGGGAGACTGATTTCAAAATAAAATTCCAGTAGTCTTATATGCTGGAAGTTACATGTCAGTTGGCACTGAAGTTACATGTTAGTTAATAATGAAGTTACATGTCAGTTCATTTAATTACCATATTTGGAAGACTGATTTCAAAATAAAATTTCAGTAGTTTTACATGCAAGAAGTTAGATGTCAGTTGGTACTGAAGCTACATGTCAATTAATAATGAAGTTACATGTCAGTTCATTTAATTACCATATTTGGAAGACTGATTTCAAAATAAAATTTCAGTAGTTTTACATGCAAGAAGTTACATGTCAGTTGGTACTAAAGTTATATGTTAGTTAATAATAAAGTTACATGCCAGTTCATTTAATTACCATATTTGGAAGACTGATTTCAAAACAAAATTTCAGTAGTTTTACATGCAATAAGTTACATGCCAGTTGGTACTGAAGTTATTGTCAGTTAATAATAATGTTACATGCCAGTTCATTTAATTACCATATTTGGAACACTGATTTCATGATAAAATTTCAATAGTTTTACTTGCTAAAAGTTACGTGCTAGAAGTTACATGTCAGTTGATACTGAAGTTACATACCACTTAATAATGAAGTTACATGTCAATTCATTTAATTACTGTATTTGGAAGGTTGATTTCAAGATAAAATTCCAGTAGTTTTACATGTTAGAAGTTGCATGCTAGTTGGTAATGAAGTTACATGCCAGTTAATAATAAAGTTATATGCTAGTTCATTTAATTACCATATTTGGAAGACTCTCCAATAGTTTTACACGTTAGAAGTTATATGTTAGTGTCATTCAAAAGTTACATGCATTTTTAATTTCTGCTTGGTTGATATGGTTTGGTAGGAATAAATTGCGTTTTGATAGTGATTGTACAGATCAAGTGAATTGTTAGGAGCGAGCAAGGGAATTGATTAAGGAATTCAAGGATTCAAGCAAAGTGTCCATTATTTAAAAAGAGCATAGGCTATGATGAAGGACTGGCAGAGGAGTTAGGCCTTTTCCCGTTGTGTATTGAATCAGATGCGTTGGGGCATTGTTCAGTTATGTAATGATGTGGTTAGTTTGTATAATGATATCGAATATCATTAGTGATGTGGTTGTTTTGAAAGCTAAATGTACAGATGTGTCTATTGTGCATATCTCTAGAAATTGTAATAGGCTGGCTCACTCAATTGCCAGATTTACCGTGTTTAGTGGTTTTATTGATGTTTGGCATCTAGATTTACTGGAGTGGCTCTCCCTGTTAGCCAATTCTAATTTAAATTCTTGTAATTCCTTTTTGGTTAAATAAAGTTCATTTTAATTTCTTTTTTTTTTTAAAAAAAAAAAAGGAATAAAATGTATTGATTTAACTTGTACATTATTGATGAGCAAGAATTGGTGAGGTGTTTTGTGCAGGGGAGGTAAAAGTTAGGAAGGTAAGGTAGAACCAAAGATTTTTTATTCATTATATGTATGGATATTGTTACGTTATGGTAGTGATTTTTTTTTTGTTTGGGAACTTTTAATTACATTTGAATTAGAAGCCCAGTTGTCTTCCTAGTTTAAGAACAATGATTTTTAAAATTACATGTCATTTAATTTTAAAATTGCATGTCAAATGATTTCTAAGTTACATGGCTGTCGTAAGTCTAGTTACATGCCAATTGTAGTCCAAATTACATGCTACTTGACTTTTCAAGTTACATGCCAATTGATTTATAAGTTACATGCTAGTTTAATTTCAAACCAATTGATTTCCAAGTTACATGCTAGTTTAATTTTAAGATATGTGCGAGTTAAGTATGTAATATTCTTATAAAATTATGAACAACATACGACGTTATATTTTGAGTTTATTAAAACCGAATTGATTGGAGTGTTTAAGTAAGTGAGAGTTGACCGGATAAAACCCATTATTAATGTGATCAATATTGTTGGGCTCGCTGCACCTTAGCTACGTTAAATATATGTAGAATATGGTATGGGTTATTGTATATGTGTGGACATAGTATTCCTATTAAGACTAGTCATCCTATTAGGGTTTTAAGAATCTTTTATGGGTTAGGATTCTAGGAAGTTATACTATATATATGGGTCCCTACTCTCACTCATAACAATGTGTTACAGAATTGTCTCCCCATTAGGCAATCTGAGGAATGTGAGAAGAGAGTAGAAGACTCTCTATTGTTTTAATTATTTTCCTTATTTTATTTTCAAGTTATTGCGTTATTATGGATTTGGGATTAGGTCTCTACAAATTGAATATTTTCCGATGCATACAATACGAGATTCAATTGTTTCATTATATAATGCTTACAGTGGTATCAGAAAAAATCGTATTGTTGCATAGGTTGAATGATTTTGATATTGTATCTGTGTTTATTTTTTACACACCGGATTGGTTCAATTATTTATGCCATAATAAATCATGTTATTATAATAAAGATTGGTCTTGTATATGCTAACAACAAAATAAAACAAAAGGTTATGAGTTTTATTTTGTGTTGTTTTGACTAATTTGTTTGTATGAATTCAGTGTGGAAGGGTTGTGTGCTGTGACATACTGACTTGTTTGGATTTGATTACTTGAATAAGTTAAGATCGATATTAAATAAATAAATTATGTTGACAATTATTTTAAGATATCAGTTGTTATGGATTCATTGTGTTGTATTAATTATGGTTGGTTTCAAGGTAGAAATTTGTTGATAGATTCGACCATTACAGGAACACTTATTTAGAATTTAGATTAAGATCAACCCAGGTATGAGGTTTTTTCTCGATCTGGCGATGGTTTGGGATGATGGGTGTTTCAACCCAAATCAGTGATTTCCTTCATGGAATCAAACCCAAGCCCGATCGCCAACCATACCAAACCCAAACCCGTTTCACTCGGTCAACACCTCTATTCCGGTGAGATCTCGTGCATTTTACAGCGAGGATGATAATCGCTGGTCGTTGATCGCGATCTCGACCATGATCTGGTAAGATCGAGTAAAATTGGCCGCCGGTTCAGTTGATTGTTTTGGACATAGGTGGAGGTCACTCTCAGGTTTGGTTGTGTAGCCACCGCCTGACAATTTTCTAGTGATGGCAAGGGCACCTGTGGTTCAAAAGAACCACTGAAGTTTGAACGACGGTGTAGGTCGCCATTACGGATCTCTCTTGGATCGAATCAATCCGCAAATATTTGCAAATCTTGTGATGTATGAACGATCTGGGGTGGCTTGCCGCTACTTTTTCGGCTATTTTTGTCACCGTTCTGTTGGTCGACGAAGCAAGGTTGGTGATGGCGTAAGATTTCTAGGGTTTTCTGGTTTAAGTTTAGTTCGGGCTATCTGTTGATAATTAGATAAAATATAAGGACTCTTTGGTGTAATGATATTGGATTTGTAGTTCATGTTTCACAAATGTATAACCTATAAAATTATTATGGAACTAGATGGTTACGTTTCTACGTACTAACAATTAAGATTTCATTATGATTTGTTTATTTCATTGAGAACATTGATTGATTATATTCAAAATTATTATAAAGTTGGATGGTTGTGTTTCTACGTAGTGGACTAACCATTAAGATTTTATAATGATCTTTTGATAAAATTATATAATCAATTGTGTTTGGAATATTTATGGGGTTGGATGGCTATGTATTCACGTAGTGAACTAGTTGTTAAGATTCCACAATATTCGTTGGATTATCAATGATTAAGGTTTTGAACTGTATTGAGGTAAAACTATACATGTGTTGATCATCTGCCTAAGAGAGTCATCACTTGTGTAAGTTTTGTGAGCATTGAAGAATAAAGAGTGATGTTTATCTCCTAAATAGGTTAACCACTTGTAGAAAAGTTTTAACACGTGCGTTGTGGTCATTGTCTAAAAGACAAATCATGTTGTTGTGTTGGATTTATACGAATGTTAAATCATAATTTATAATGATTATGGAAATCGGTGTAAGCATGAATCTACTGTGACTTAATCCTTTTTTTTAACACTTCTACTATTTTTAAATACATGTCATTAAGATATTGGTTTATGGACCTTTTTGATGGATTTGATGAGATGCTCCAATTGGTTTTTATCTTAGCGAGGATTAAAGAATAAATAAAGTTTAGTGAACCCACTGTCGAAAGTTTGTTAAGGTCTAATGTCTTATAAATAGATGGAGAATAATCTATTCTATGAAGTTATGTCTTTTGTTTGTCATTTTGATAAATGTGATAGTGTAATAACACCATAGAAAGTAGTCTGAAAATTTTGAAAATTCAACATAGCAAGTCAAAGAAATACTAAGGATGCAAAATAACTTACTATCGTAAGAAAAGGGTACCCCTGGATTTATATTTTGAATTATTTGATTAATTATCAATTAAGCTCTTAGTGAGCTAGTTCTTGTGATACATTTTATATTAAAAATTCTTCCAATAAACTCAGTATTTAATAGTGTCCAAGTAGTTTAGAGGTTTTATTAGAATTCAATTGAATTCATGATATTATTTAGATTTTCTTTAACCTCTAAACGTTTTATTGGATGATATTTCTACTTTAGGTCCTGTAACGCATAGTACAATTTACATAATTGGACTAAGAATTTAAATTAATATCTTAAAGTTTATTTAAGATAATAGATTCTTGCTTATGATTTTCACCTAGTGATTTTTGTAGATAATAATCTTTTTGGGTCTTCGAACTCTTCTCGTATTCTAAGTTATACCTTTAGGTTTTAGAATAAAATTGATGATTGTTCTTGTAGTTTAGATATAATTTTTTAATCACATGAACAAAGTAGAATCGAGATAATTGTTCCTTAGGACATTTTTATTATTTTTTAAATTCTCGGTTTTAAGTCTATTGATTAATTGTATTAAAAGTAATCTCATGAAATATAAGGATAGGACTGCAAAGATTAGAAACTATTGAGATTAGTTTATAGAACATGTTCTGTTTTATTTATAAGAATAATTTTTTCTATGCATTATACATTCTTAGGGGGGGGGGGGGGGGAGAGTGATTTTGTTAAGAATGAATAATTTCAAAGACTTGCGTTTAAAGAAGAAAGCTTGTGTATGAGATATTTGATCGGACGATAATTATACCTATTTGAGGTCCCCATTACTTATCTTTTGTTCTCGTATTCAAGCGTATTTTTGTATATAATGTGTTTGTTGAGCCTTGTGTAAGTACATATTCCCTACATATGGTATTTGAGCTTAAATGACAATTGGAAAGCCAAATTTCAGGGTCCATATCTCCCTCCTCAAAGTGAATTGGGTTTCATACTGTTGTCGAGAAGAAATTGCAAGCACACAAATCTAAACACAAAATAGAAAGCAATAATAAAAGAAGACACAAAATATTTTACGTGGTTCAGCAATTTGCCTACGTCCACGGAGTGCACCGCACTCAATCCATTATATCTCATAGTTGATTACAATCTCTCTGTCTCTCTTTCAGTCTCTCTACAATTGCTCTCTCTCTCTCTATCAATTTTCTCACACACTACGCACTATTTTTCTGCTCAATTCTTCTCTACTTTTAAGTACAAATAATGGTGGTATTTATATGAGAGTACTAGGGTTAGTCAAATCCCAATTGGAATCTATTTCCTATTCTAATTACTTGTGCACACCGGATTTCCCCTTTCCTCGCGAAACCCATCTCTACCGTTGTCCACAAACCGTAACACGCCTGTGAAACTCCTCTCCACAGACCGCGGTGTGTGCATCTTGTCTGAGCAGCGGTACGCACAGCATGTCACCTCTGGAATTCTTCGCTGTGTGTGCCGCGGTCTGGGTCATTGCCTCCACTACGGTCGCCGCCATGCCACCTGCCAGAGTTGTTTTTCTTCACTTGTTTCTGGCTTCACATAACCCAATAATCTCCCACTTGAAGACTGAAACTCAATAGGCGTTTTCCATCCTTCCTTGATGACTTAGTGGATAAATAGCAGTGCGCTCGTTCCTCATGTTTTTACTCTTGAAGACCCACTAAAATTGCGCACAACTCCAGTTTTTTAGTAGTGACTGGCTTGGTTAACATGTCAGCCGGATTCTTAGTTCCTGCAATATTCACTAGCTTCAACACTCCTTCTTCAATCAACGATCGAATGAATTGGTAGCGCAGGTCTATATACTTGGTCCTAGAATGGAACGCTGAATTCTTGGCCAAATGTGTTGCACTTTGACTGTCACTATACAACACATTCATCACCTAATCAAATCCCAACTTAGCTAACAACCCTTTTAATCATATCAGCTTTTTGCTTGCTTCTGTCACAGCCATATACTCAACTTCTGTTGTAGAGATTGTCACTATCTTCTGCAACTGGGACACCCAACAAACTGCAGTACTCGTTATTGTAAACACATATCCGGTGGTACTTCTTCTATGATCCACTTCTCCGGTAAAATTTGAATCCACATAACCTTCCAGCTTGAGTTCATCTCTCTTGAAGGTTAGACACTTCTCTGTCTTCCACTGCTTGGGAAATATCAGGTCTTGTGCAAGTCATGGCATACATTAGACTTCCAATGGCTGAAGCATAAGGAACTCTAGCCATGAAGTCCTTCTCTTCTACCGTCTTCGGACTCTGATCCATAGACAACTTGAAGTGACTAGCTAAAGGTGTTCTTACTGGTTTAGCATTTCCCATGCTGAATCTCTGTAACACCTTCCAAATGTACCCTGCTTGTGAAAGCTTCAATATACCTTCTTGTTCATTTTTGCTAATCCTCATTCCAAGAATTTGCTTTGTTGGACCCAAATCCTTCATTTCGAATTCACTCGAAAGTTGCTTCTTCAAATTATTTATCTCTTCTAAATCTGCACCAGCTACTAAAATGTCATCAACATAAAGTAGCAATTTTATAAAGCTGGACTTAACCTTTTTGAAGTAGCAGCAGTGGTCAGCATTGCATCTTAAGTAGCCATTCCCTTGCATGAATCCATCGAACTTCTTATACCACTGTCGAGGAGCTTGTTTTAAACCACACAAGCTCTTAGTCAACTTGCATACCAACTCTTCCTTGCCATCTTTCGCAAACCCCTCTTGTTGCTTCATGTAAATCTCTTCCTCCAAATCTCCATGAAGAAAGGCAGTCTTCACATCTAACTGCTCCAGATATAACCCTTTTGCTGCGACAATACTTAACATTAACCGGATCATAGTTAGTTTAACAATAGGAGAAAAAAATTCAGAGTAGTCGATACCTTCAATTTATGGGAAACCTTTAACTACGAGTAGTGTCTTGTATCTCTTAGAACCGTCATGTTCCTCCTTGAACCGATATACCCACTTATTCTGTAGGGCTTTCTTTCTTTCAGAAAACTTGGTTAACTCCTAAGTTTGGTTAGATGCCAACGACTCCATGTCATCCTTCATTGCAAGCTCTCACTTGCTCGCATCTTCTCCCTGACAAGCTTCATTATAGAACTCAGGTTCTCCCGCATCTGTCAGCAGCATGTAGTGCAAGTATTTCCTATTTGGTATAGGAGTACGAGTTGATCTTCTCAATGTATTCTGGACCTGTGTTATTGGAACATCTCTAGGTGGGATTGGTTCTTGTACCTAGAGATGCACACCTTACTCTTTATCATTATGTTTGATGTGTTCCATGATCTCTCTATTCTGTACATCATTCGGTCTAAAAAACTTTGGCTCTTCTAGCTCAGACATATGTGTGTTCCTGTCTTTGTACATGACCTTTTCGTTGAAGACAACGTCTCTACTTCTGATCATCTTACGGTTTTGGTCATCCCACAGCTTGTAACCAAAGTCACCTCTCCATAGCCCACCAAAGTACACTTTACTGACTTGGCATCTAGCTTACTTCGTGCATGATCACCTACATGTACATAAGAGACACACCCAAACACTTTAAGATGAGAAAGTTTTACCTATTTCCCAGTCCAGATCTCTTCTGGTATAGCGAGGTCCAAAGGCTTTGATGGTCCTCTATTGATCAAATACGCTGTTGTATTGACTGCTTCTGCCCAGAACTATTTTGGCAGCCCTGTGTGTAGCCTCATGCTTCTGGCTCTCTCAGTCAATGTTCTGTTCATCTGTTCTGCTATGCCATTCTGCTGTGGGGTTCCAGGAACCGTCCTACTAAGCTTTATCCCATTTTGGTAGCAAAACCTCTTGAACTCATTGTCTTCATATTCTTCACCATTGTCTGAATGTAGCTTTTTGATCTTCAAACCTGTCTCATTCTCAACCCTGACTTTCCATTTCTTGAAAGCATCAAGTACCTCAGAATTGTATTTTAGAAAGTAAACCCATACCTTTCTGGAATGGTCGTCGATGAAAGTGACGAAGTACAGTTTACCTCCGGTTGATGAGACTGAAGCTGGACCCCAAACATCAGTGTGCACTAGTTCCAGCTTCTCTTTTGTCGGTGTACTTCCAGTCCTCTTGAAGCTTACTCACTTCTGTTTTCCTAGAATGCAACTCTCACAGAAATCAACTTCAACGGATTTTAAATCTGGCAACTTACCTTTTGAATGCAGATACTTCAACCCTTGAGAACTCATGTGCCCAAATCTCTGATGCCACAACCTCGGATCGTCTTTTCTTTCAGCCATAGGGACTGAACCACACCCATCCATGGTTGTGTAAAGTGACCCATTCTCACTTCCTCGGGCGATTTTCATTGCACCTTTCTAAATCTTCCACTTATCACCTGTGAAAGTCATCACAAAACCATCTGACGTCAGTTGCCCAGTGGAGATCAAATTCTTCCTTAAATTCGGTATATGCCTCACATTGTCAAGCTTCCAAACTGACCCTTGCAGTTGAATCTTCACATCTCCTTTCCCGGTAATGTCGCATGCTTGATCATCACCAAGATACATTTTACCCATATTTTTTGAGACGTAGTTCTCGAGCAATTCCCTGTGAAGTGTGGCATGGAATGACGCTCCCGAATCCAAGACGCAGAACTCCGTCTTGCTTTCCAACAAGAAGATAAGGCAGTCATCTGACTCCTCCGATACACAGTTTTCACTGCTCTTACCCTTATCTTTCTTCTCAGATCTACACTCATACGAGAGATGGCCTTTCTTACCACAATTCCAGCATTTAGCATCCCTTTTGCTTCGTTATTGGTTTCCCGAATAGTTAGCCTGATTTCTTGATTTGGACTTACCTCTAGACTTTGATCTTTCCCGTTGACTTGTGTTTCAATTTCTGCCTCTGCCTTCTCTACCTTTCAAACTCAATGCTGGAGATGTAGATGCCCATGATCCCTTTTCACGAATTCTGATCTTTTCTGTCATGATCATGTTTATAACCTACTGAAGATTCAACTTTTCTTTCCCGAACGAGTTGGCAATCGACTGGCATATCGTTTTCCAACTTTTTGGCATTTGGGAGAATAGAAACGCTGCCATAAACTCCTCATCAAACCAATAGATAAAGAACACAACCCGTCATTTACTTCATTGATCTGGTTCAGAAAATCTTTAAAGTTCTGACCCTCCACCATTTTCAAGGTTGATAACTTCTTGACAAGATGGACTTTCCTTACCGCAGAATGCTGTTCGTATAGGTATGATAGGGTATCCATTAGATCTTTGGCTGTCTGTTGATCTTTTACGTTGAAGGTGACCTACTTCGTCAAACTGAGACGAATTGCTCCCAATGCTTTCCTGTCCAGGAGTTCAAAGTCATCATCATCCATGTTCTTTGGTTTCCAGTTCTTTTCCCAATCTTCATCAGTCATATCCTTTAGTCTCTCTTATATCGGCCAATATAAATCCTTATGGTACAGATATTCTTCTATCTGTATATTCAATAAGCTGAAATTCAAACCATTGAATTTCTCAATTTTATGCGTTTCTTTTTCTGACTCCATCTCCACGACGAAATCGATGACCTCGAGAGAACCTAGATTTGTGTGAATAATATGCTCCAACCTGGAGCTTTGATACCAATTGTTGTCGAGAAGAAATTGCAAGCACACAAATCTAAACACAAAATAGAAAGCAATAATAAAAGAAGACACAAAATATTTTACGTGGTTCAACAATTTGCCTACGTCTACGGAGCGCACCGCACTCAATCCACTATATCTCAGAGTTGATTACAATCTCTTTGTCTCTCTTTCAGTCTCTCTACAATTGCTCTATCTCTCTAGCAATTTTCTCACACACTACGCACTATTTTTCTACTCACTTCTTCTATACTTTTAAGTACAAATAATGGTGGTATTTATATGAGAGTACTAGGGTTAGTCAAATCCCAATTGGAATCTATTTCCTATTTCAATTACTTGTGCACGCCGGATTTCCCCTTTCCTCGAGAAACCCGACTCTACCGCGGTCTAGACCGTTGTATGGGCACATGCATGCACCGTGGTTCACAACGCGTAACACGTTTATGAAACTCTGCTACACAGACCATTGTGTGTGCGCCTTGTCTGCGCCGCGGTATGCACAGCATGTCACCTCTGGAATTCTTCGTTGTGTGTGCCACGATCTGGGTCATTGCCTCCGCCGCCGCGCCACCTGCCAGAGTTATTTTTCTTCACTTGTTTCTAGCTTCACATAACCCAACACGTACCACCTATTTTTAGAAAGCCCCATAAGTCTTCTTTCCAGTGGTTTTTACGGATAGCAATTCCGAGTTTTCTAAAGGGAGATATGCTTGTTTCCGTAACGGTGCGTAAGGCTGGAAACACGACAGCGGTTGAGAGCTTCATGCAGAACACCCAACTTTAGGGGATTATATCTCCCTTCTCAGATTGAATTACTTTCAGATCTTTATATATTTAGAAATCCTCAGAAGTCTTCTTTCCAGCGGTTTTTACAGATCGTAATTCTGGGTTTTCTAGAGAGAGATATGTGTGTTTTCATAACGGTGCGTGAGGTTGGAAACTGGTGTCGCTACCGCGACACTAAGTCGTGAAATCACTGTCGCCCGGTGTGTCGTCTTGCAAGACCGCGACACGCCTAATTCCAGACCGCGACATGTCGATTTTAGGCCATTTTCAGAGGGGCAAATGTGTCATTTTGCACCCCAATTCGTTTCCAAACTTTCCCTAACTATAAATACATCATTTTCTCATCTTCTCTAGACACAACAAAGACAAGAGAGCCATTATTTTCTTCATCTTCTTCACAAATCAAGAGAGGGATAAGCTTCCAAAGCTCCCATGGAGGTCCTCCTCCATGGGAAGCTCACTACCACTATTTCTACACATCCTCTACCACTTTTGAGAGTTGATTGCAAATAGATAGGAGTGGTTCATGACCAATTTTGAGCTAGAGATTCATGGAGCACTTGGAGGGATTTCTTCAAGGGTTGTCTCATTTATTCTCATTCTCTTTATATTTCATGTTTTCTTGATTATGTAATCCCCACTTAGGAATATTTGTAAACCGAATTTGTGCTCAATATATGTTGGTTGATTTTATATTCGTTTGGGTTTTGATTTGTTCTTGCTATTATTGATTAATCTTTTATCTTGATATGCTTGTGTATGGAGATTGGAAATTGATATGTGTTCATGGATGGGATTAAGAGTAGATTAATATAATTGTAGGAGTAGTTGTAATCAAATATCCCATTTGTGTGTGTATGTCTTTGGATGGGTTTGAGTGTTTGTGGGTTTTTGGTATAGCCTAGGAGGACCAATCCGGGTATAATCTTAACCAATTAGCTCTAAAGAATGAATGAAACTTGTTCTATGAAAGACCTTGCCAGAGAAGGTTTTGGTTTATGTTCATATGCTTAATGGTAGGGACTTAAGGCATAATTACTTCATCGAGACCTTGGGGAGTGATTCGTGTCTCGAATCCCTTAGTTGAGATTACAATCACAATTACTTCACCGAGACCTTGAGGAGTGATTTGAGTTTGTAAATCTCTCAATTGAGAGTATAAGCCCTTAGCTTGAATTGAATGTCCTTAATTGAGGGGGGTTGTGCATTCATGAGATTGGAGAACACCGTAATCGTCCAGTTGTAAGGACATCTCGGATTGATACCCGAGAAGACCCGGTGTTCGATTCCCAGTTATGGATGAGGGGTCTCCTTTCTATCCATTTTGTATTCTTTCCTTATATCTTGAATTGAATGTCCTTAATGCTTAACAACCACTATTTATGCACTTATGTACTGTGAGCTATATGAACCTTGTGTGATCATTCTCATGCATCTCTCCTATCCACCATTTTATTATTTGTCACTTTAATCACCATTCTCACCTCTCCATATTCCTTTTATTTTATTTTACATTCTTTTTATTTACATTCCTACACACACACACACACAACGTAAAATGCTTACACTTCACACACACCACTCTCACCATTGTCATATTCTTATTTACATGCTTTCAATAAACACTAGAACATGAAACGGTCAACGAATGACACCTCCTTGTGGACGATACCCTCGCTTACTGCTTTACTAGTTTTCAAAACTTTAGAGCACATTGCGTAGGACTTTTTATAAATATTCTTTTGATAATAGCAATTTGGTAACGACACAAAAAGCGAGTATCAATATTTATGTTGAATAAATTTATGTTTGTTGAATTGTAATTTTAGATGTCATTGGACTTAGGGTTTTGACTTAGTTGTCAAATAGTTGCAAACTAATTGGTTGAAAGTCATGTGGTCGGATTTATGGCTTGAAGGTTTTACTTGGAAAACGAGTATTAATTTTTCATACTTTAAGACTTCATTGGCATAGTTAATCAAGTTTCCAGACAATGGTGTTTAGTTTAATAAAGTAGTGGCATTTAATAATTTTGTTAAGAGTTTTATTTTGCCATTATGCATAACTTGAGGGTCAATGTGAGTAAGTTTATTTTCTATGTGCTCTATTTTGTCAATTGTATGACATTAATAATTTTATCTATAGTATTTCGAGGTGAAAAAATCTTGAACAAGCTTATTTTGATAATGCTATTGAGAAAATATATTAATAGAGTACTTAAAGAATTAATATTATTGCAAGTTTACTTGTTGGGGGTACTTATAGGTAAAAGTGATAAACTTACATAAGTTTTTAATTCCTCAAGTAAATTGGAGCGTTCTCTTAAGAAAAAGATCATGTATGTATCCGCAAATGATAGTTTGATGTAAGCTTAATATATGTATTGATTCTATTATTACATTAGCAAACTTTACGAATTTCAAACCAATTTGGCATGTATTATTGAATAAAAAAAATGGGAGTTTTCATAGTATTTGTAGAGGTTAGTTGTTTCATGCTCACATGTATGTATGTATAAAGAAATATGTAGCTTTATATATTGCAACTCTAAAGAATTTTGATTGTGAAATTATATTTTGAGTTAGATTGTGATAATTTCACTCTATTTATCTTCTTTAAATATGATAAGAGATCTCGGAGGTTTAACCATATGGATATAGTAGTGAGAGAAAGATTTAAGAGTTATGAGTTTCTAATATCCACAAATAAAATAACTCTTAATACACGAACCAAGATATTTGACTCTGGAGGTTTTGTGGAGTATGTTGTATCCTGTACTGAATGATTGATATTTTTGATGTGTTTGGTTAGTGGGAGTTGTCTTTTATTAGATTAACTGTATTTATTTTATGCATGTTTGTTTCATATTCTCGAGAATATATTGTATATGCATGTTAAGATGTTTGTCATATTTGTTATTGGGTACACACGGATGATTGGCTATGGTAAGAAATCTTAAGCTTTTAGCTTGAGGGGGCAGTTCGCTCATAAGGTATAAAGTTTCCACCGATGAGTGAACATTATTTAAGACAAAGATTTGCCCGTCTTAAGGGAGGATTAACTCATAGTCAAAATGTTTGGCAAATGAGTGTAAGATGCTTAAAACATTAAGTTTGCTCGTTTTAAGCTAATTCATATAAAGTGAATGTGGACCTATATGGAAATAGGCATGATGATCACATCTGCATGTAATTTCCATACCATTTTACCCTGGTAGGTAGAGCTAATGGTAATTTGATTACATATGGTCTTATGTCTATTAAAGATGTAATGACATTTATAGTTTGATACTTAAGGTTCTACTGGACTAAAGGGAAGGAAGGTGTTACTCTAAACATTTTTTGTGGCCACATATAATTGTTTGTCAATTCTGAGAGTCGTTTTCTAAAATGAATTTTTAAATCTAAAATAATAATGTCTATGTAGCTCAAGTGGGAGAATGTAAGGTTTTTATAAAATTGTGAGCAAAATATGACATTATATTTTGAGTTTATGAAAACCGAATTGATTGGAGTGTTTAAGTAAGTGAGATTTGACCAGATGAAACCCGTTATTAATGTGATCAATATTGTTGGGCTCGGTGCACCTTAGTTACGTTAAATATATGTAGAATATGGTATGGGTTATTGTATATGTGTGGACTTAGTATTCCTATTAGGACTAGCCATCCTATTAGGGTTTTGAGAATCATTTATAGGTTAGGATTCTAGGAAGTTATACAATATATAGGGGGTCCCTACTCTCACTCATAACAATGTGTTATAGAATTGTCTCCCCATTAGGCAATCTGAGGAATGTGAGAAGAGAGTAGAAGACTCTCTATTATTTTAATTATTTTTCTTGTTTTATTTTCATGTTATTGCGTTTTAATGGATTTGGGATTAAGTCTTTACGAATTGAATATTTTTCGTTATACTTCCAGGTACGCGTCTATTCATACTTATGCATACAATACGAGATATAATTGTTTCGTTATATAATGCTTACAAAGTTAACTTACATGTCATTTGATTTGAAAGTTACACACTAGTTGACTTTCTAAGTTACATGCCCGTTATATTCTGAGTTGCCAGTTCATTTTCAAGTTACATGTCAATTGTATTCCGAGTTACATGCCGAGTGCATTCCAAGTTACATGCCAATTATAATTGAAATTACATGTCAATTATTTTTGAAGTTACATACCTGTTGTATTTGAATGCTAGTTGTAGTTTAAATTATATGCCAAAGAAATTAACTGGAAAAAAATATCAAATAAAGGAAAAAAATTAAGAAGCAGCTTACATAGACAATTTATAAGAAAGATAAATGAATCGTAGAATAATTATATAATTATTTGTAAGTGAATCTCTTATTGCACATGTCAGCATATATAAATTTTAATTTAAACCACAAACTAACGTGGATCAAAGAGAAGAAAAAATTAATCATAGTTATGGATTGTATATAGTGCCCATCCATTTCTGACATATTATATGGTTTTTCTTCTCTTCATTGTTTACATGTTGAAGTACAAGGCAACAAGTGACATGAGTGAGGCTCCAACCAAGTATCCAACTCTACAGAGGCACCGCTGGCTTTAGAAAGTGTATGAACCAAAACGTCCCTAGATGCAAGAGCTAGGGTGGACATGGAGGCAACAAATTATTCACAACTCAATAAAATGTGCACATGTATAAACGCTTCTACCAGCAATGTTTTGAACAACATTCCAATCCAAACACCCTATAGAGCAAATATAAATCATTTAATTTTATCCAAATTTGTTGAACCAGACTTGTATGGGGCAAATTTATAATAGAAACTTTCACACTTTTGCAACAAATAGGATCATATTTAATATATGAGCCGACAGTAACCACTAGCCAATACAAACCAATTTAATTATGATCAATGCACTTGCTTAGCATATTTTGCAAAATATGCGTCATCAAAATTGAAACCGAATGCAAGCTAGACAAGCACCACAAATTATTAGTTACATATCTATTCATTTCACAAGAAGCACCACAAATGACTTTCAAATGCATTCGACAAAACTTTTTTTTTTTTAAAACGTCAACATACCTTCTTCCTTCTGAAACAACACCTAAAGACAAAACCTATGAATGGATCTAAATCAATCACGGGTGCATATCTATTCATTTCACCGAATTGTTACATTCATCAAAATTGATTCCGAATGCAAGAGAAATATCACAAATGAATTTCAATTCATCCAACATTTTTTTTAAAGACATCATACCTTCTTCTTTCTGAACACCCATGAATGGATCCAGATAAATCAGCATCGGGGTGGAAAGAAAATGACCCCAGCTATTGATCGAAGAGTACGGTGCCAATGGATAACTGGAAATGGTGCAGCGGTTATGGGTGACGAAGAAGGGTGTGCCAGCGACAAACAAATGATTCAACGTCGATGGACAACGGACAAGGTGCGAAGGCGACAGACAAAGAGTGCAACCGAAACCCCATTTTCTCTTTTCCTTTTCTCTTTCTTTTGCTCATAACTATTGTAAAAAATCCCTTTTTCATTGATATTTTAATTTCAATTCTAATAGGAGTAATTTGGTCCCAAACCTGTAAAAAGTGACAAAAACAATCAAAAATAAATTGGTAGCTAAAAACAATAAACCAATAAATATTTTGACTCTTTATGAATTCACCACATATATATAAATATATATATATATATATATATATATATATATATTCTGGGGTTGACCGCGTGTTAAGTCTATTGGTCTTGCAATGTAAGGATCTGAGCTACTAAAAAAAATAGAAGAAACGCACACTTGGAATATTTTTCTGTGTTGGAGGGAATTTCTGTTGTGCATGACCAACTTGGAAGAATTGCTTGGTTTCCTTTTTGCTGCCTTTTTCTTGTCAGAAATCAATTTCGATGTAACTCTTTACAGTTTACACTAGTATCAAAGCAAGAACCGCCACCCGATCAGCATCGGCGCCACCAGTACTGTCATCTGAGAACCAACTTGTTACTGTGGAGATCGTCTTCTCTGTTATCCAATTGATTGCTACTTTCACTCACTTTATTCTGGCAGTTTTGAATGTCAAAAACAAATACGATGCATCGATATACCCTATAGCGTATCTATAATTGTTGTTGCTTTCGCTTTCCGGAAGGATCATAATAAAGAAGAGATTACTAATAATCCTTCGTTGGAAAATTATGTGGAGGGATACCATCCGATAAATACAAATCCTGTGTCTAATGATATTTCGGATGTTCTAGTCAAAACCTGGGTTCTAAAAATTATTGGCACTATTTGGAGAGGGGTGTTGTACAAATATCACCTCTTCATTAATGTATGTTTAAAAGACACCATTTAACGTGATCAGACAAAAATACCCTGAAAATTAAAACAGAGAGAACTTTGTCATTTTCTAAGTCAAAGAAAAGCAAGAGTGAAACCGACGGGAGCCGTATCGACGTGCGAAGTGACCGGAACGAGAGTACGCGAGAACAGCAGCGATTGACAAAGGTAAGATTAGTTTTATTTTCCTCGTTTTTGTTGTTGAAAACTTGCATTGCATGTTAGAATTGAGTTTTTTTAATTGAAATTGTAGATTAGTGTTAAAATAGAGATCTAAGAATAGTTGTGGTTTAGGTTAGGGTTTGAAATTTGGTTGAATATCTGTTGAGAAAGATGAAATTCTGGGTTTTTTAAAAGGAATCGAGTTTTTTTCAATTGGCTAGAGTTTTTTTTATATTGGATCGAGTTTTTTCATCATGGGATCGAGTTTTTTTAAATAAGATCGAGCTTTTTTTACATAGAATCGAGCTGTTTTGTTATGGGATCGAGTCTTTTTTTTCATATGATCGAGCTTTTTTTAAAGAGTCAAGCTTTTTTATAGATGAGTTGAACTTTTTTTTTCGTGAAAATTAGGTTTTGGTAAGTCGAGCTTTTTTATAAGGGTTCGAGCTTTTTTTTAATGGGATTGAGCTTTTTTGAAAGGGATCGACCTTTTTTAAAGAGATCGAGCTTTTTTCAATAGCCTCGAGCTTTTTTTTACGTTGGACCGAGCTTTTTCATCATGGGATCGAGCTTTTTTTGACATAGGATCGAGCTTTTTTTTTAGGGATCTAGCTTTTTTTCAGAGGATCGAGCTTTTTTTTAAATAGTAGATCTATTTTTATCATGGGATTGCGTTTATTTTTTTATAGGACCGAGCTTTTTTTAAATTGGACTAAGCTTTTTTTTACATTGGACTGAGCTTTTTTTTACATTGGACTGAGCTTTTTTTACATTGGATCGAGCTTTTATGTTATGGGTTCGAGCATTCTTGTCATAGGATCGAGCTTATTTTTCATAGGAGATTTTTTTTGTTTAATGATGTTGTATTTCTGTTACATTGCAGATGAGAAATAGGTTGAGAGATTTGCTTAAAACTCCACAAGGAGATTGGTACGAGGGTAAATTGACTTGACACGGCCATTTTGATGCCCTTGCTCATATAGACAACGCACTGAACCGGGTCCTTGTAGAATTTACAGATGAAGATCGACGTCGGTTCATGGCGTCATGTTTTGGGCATTTCCTGACGATGCATCGGGAGATGAAGTTTTTGGGTGGTGTTATCCATCGGTTGCTTTTGAGGGAGCTGCATCAAAACGGCCCAACAGATGAGATGCAGTTTATGTTAGGGAATTAGTCGGTGAGGTTTTCGAAGGTGGAATTTTGCCTAATCACCAGATTACGGTTTGGAGTTGTACCAGACATGACCAAGTATGCAAAAGTGGAGAATGGCATACATCAGAGGTACTTTCCTGAAGCCGATGAGATTTCTTTGGAGGAGATAAGGGGTGGTGTACGAAGCTTTGCCTCATATATATGCCGAACTTGATACTGATGGGGGTGGACGAGAGATTCAAGATTCCAATTTGGCAGTTTCAGCTAGTTGAGGATCTCGATGCGTTCGACGTGTTCCCGTGGGGTGCCCAAGTGTACAGGCATTCTATTTACTCATTCAACGATGAGCTTGACGGGTGACAAGACGAGTTAAAGCGATGCCAGCAGGAAAAGGGCCCTCACGTACATACGGTGGAGACCTACAACATATACGGTCTATCTCACGCCCTATTGGTAAGAACTTCGAATTACAAGTTGTACTTGATTGTTGTTATCCTAAATGCAATGGATACTTATCGTACTTATCTTTGATGCAGATATTTACTTTCGAGGTGATCCTTGATTTGGGCCAACAGTTCAGCACCCGGAGGGTTACGGATCTGTCTCCCTATATTTTGAAGTGGGAATTGACCAAACAACCGAGAGGGAAGAAGCTGACCAAGATTTTCAAAGCCAGGGTATGTATTTAAGTTGTTAATATTTATATTAGTTAGTATGTGTACAATTACAATGTTCTAACCGATATTTCAGTTGTTTGCAAGGAAGGAACTGGTGCCCACACCAGCTGAAAGACAAGCACCGTCTTATGCGGGGCTAAACGAGGGGTACTGGAACTAAATCTGTGTACACGTCTTTCCATTTGGATAAGTTATTCATCATCCTCATTGTTCTCTACATTATCTACCAGATTAAAATTGCCCTCATTATCCACCTTATGAATCGGCTCAACATTCAGTGTTGTATTCTGCTCATTGTTGATGTCATTGTAGATATCATTGTATTGTTGGCCGTACTACCAACCATTCATCTCAATTTGACAACCAAAGATATCGTCGAATTAAGGTCCCAGTATATCAGCATGGTCGGCTACTTCCAGTGGGACAACACACATGTTTTCCTGACCATCAATCTCACTTCTTCCTATGAACAACTGGTTGCTTCCGCCTGACGATCGAAATTGTTGGGTGTTATCACGATGAGGGATATCTTCACCAATGACACCTCCTGCTGGCCTCTCGATTAGACTAACACATACTTGTGGGATCACCCTAACTTCCCCTAGCATAAACTGAACATCAACATCGTTTCTTATAAATGTACGACATGTAATCCCAGGAACGATTGATATAGATTGTAGATCAACATTGTATTTGTTCTCATCATACTTTACAATGGTTTACACAATCGACACCAGTTCTTCATAATTCAAATTCTTTGACACATACAAACCTTGGTTATCGGAACCTAAATACCTTTGACTTCCGTCGGGTAATTGCTCCCATCGACCAATGTAAGATATGACTATTCTCACCCTATCCATTGTCCTGTCAAAATCATCATCAAAAACCATTATTAGGAAAATAATATTTAATATTAAATTTACAATTATAAAAGACTAAACAAAAATCTAAAATGTAAGCAATCGAGTTGTTTTTGTTAGAGATTGAGCATTTTTTGTACACGATCAAGTCTTTTTTGTACACGATCGAGCTTTTTTGAACCTGATCGAGCTTTTTTGAACTTGATCGTGCTTTTTATGTGAAGGACCGATCTCTTTTTGTACATGATCGAGATTTTTTTAATATGGCTCGAGGATTTTTTTTAAATGGCTCGAGCTTTTTTTTAGCGATCGAGCATTTTTTTAGGGATCGAGTTTTTTTTTTGTACATGATCTAGCTTCTTTTGTACATGATCGAGTTTTTTTTTATGAAGGATCGAGTTTTTTTTGTGAGGGCTCGAGCATTTTTTGTAAGGGATCGAGCTTTTTTAAAATTTTCTCGAGCTTTTTAATAATGTTTCGAGTTTTTTTAAAATGCTTTCGAACTTTTATGCCCAAGATTTTAAACTTGTTTGCATCACTTCAAATCAGCGCGGCCAAATGTAAATAACAAAAAAATGCATACATATTCATACATTATTTTTTAAAAGTTTACAACTCGTACGCATATAAAAAAAAATGGAGACAACATGTTCATACATTGTTAAACCACACAGAAATGTATGAAAAAATAAAAATGAAGATCATAAATATTTGTTTACCTTTTTGTGCAGTATCTGAAGAGATACTCGTTTTTTGGAGAGACAGAGGAGTAGTTGATTGATTTTCAAACAACTTTTTTTTTCAGACAACTTTTTTGGAGAGAGATGCTTCTAAAGAATAAAGAATCGATTAGTTAAGGGCAATTTCGTTAGTTCACCATAATATATTCCTTTTAAACTTAACTTATTAAAGTGATGACATCATTGTAACTCACTAAAAAAAAGGTGACATTTCTCACTATTTTCACGTCAAAACCTTGTCAGATTTCGTGCACAAACCTACTTCCAGTCGTACCTCTTTTGTTTTATCATCATCACCAGATCATGATCAACACATCGAACACAATTATCGATTGTAGAAAATTGAGGTATGAATGTAACATTCACAGATCATAATTAAGCTCTTATAATCTCTTATGGTTAAATTTAATTGCAGATAGATATAGGGGTGTGCAATTTCGGTTTGGTTTGGTTTGGGTTGAAGTTCAATATCAAACTAAACCGATATGTATCGGTTTGACTATATTTCAACCAAACCAAATCAATGTGATTTGCCAAACCGATTCAAACCAAACAAAAAAAGCCGGGTTGGTTTGAGTTGATTTGACGGTTATGTTTGAACCTAAAAATCATTTTTTGTATTATTATAAAAAAATATTTAAATATAAAAATATTAAGTAGGTGTTATTTAATTATTTTAAAATTTTAAAATATTATATAATTAACAAATTAACAATAAACGTACCATAACAAAAAAATAAAACATAAAACATAATAAAATTCATATTCTAAAATGTAATGGAAGGGATGAGTAACTGTATTTTATTTATGTAAAAGAAAGAGAAGTAGTACAATACCAAATGGTTGATGATAATGAATGTGATAAAAAACTTATTTATATGAGAAACATATAAATATAAATAAAAGTTACAAAACCTTAGAAAATATAGATTGGATTTTATTAAATATATGGATTGATTTGGATTGTATGAATTTTATTTTTAGCAACCCAAACCAAACCGATTTTTGATCGGTTTGGTAAATGACAAACCGATTAATAAATTTTTTATATATGAAACCGAGTCAACCCATAAAGTTTGGGTTAGGTTAAACGGGTTGGTTCGATTTGACGATTTTTTACACACCCCTAGATAGATATACTTAATTTTGAAACGGATAGAGCCTCATTAATTTGATGATGAATTGTAGTTGTGCACATTTTTAAGGAGGCTCAACATTTTCAAGAGAGGTTTGTGTAATAAAAACAAAAGTTGAATATGCATGTAATATTTCCTATATGCAGGGTGTTTGTGCAATTAACCCTAAAAATTATTAATATAAAATTTATATTTATATATTTAAAGTATTACATAAATCCAGGATTTAGGGAATGAGGATGACTCGAACGTACAATCTTATTGTATATGTGTGAGGGGTACTTCTACATTAACTCATCTTGTCATTTTTTCTTCGATATAATTTGGTATAGTTTTATGTATTTTGAAAAAAAAAAAATTATAAATTATTTTTTCTATCGTTAGAAGACAGAAGTCATGTGTTCTCTATTGTGATCAGTTTGATAAAAAAAAAAAGCAGAAGTCTATTTCTAGGTGCACTTGACGGGAACAGATGTAGAAATAAAATATATTGATTTGACGGAGTTGGAATGCTGTGCGGATCTTTTTACATTGCTGGTAGAGATTTTCAACATTGCCGGAGAGCTGTGGGGTCCAAAACGGAAATGGGATGTTTTCTACCTCGACATTGAGTCATTGACTACAACATTCGCGTATTGGGGGTTGGCTGCTGTGCAGCGGGCTGTATGATACAGCCAGCAACAGTGCCCCCATTAAGAATTAAAAAATCAATGGGTTCAACCGGTTGCCACCAAAAAAGCTTTTTTTATTTTTTATTTTTATTTTACAACACCTTAACATTTATATTTTAAAATTTTAAAAAATTAAATTAAAGCCTATATAAAAAAAAACTTATATAATTAAAAATTATATTTAATTAAGATTAATTAATTAATTATATATTTTGATATAATTTTTGATATTTTGGTTTGTAACCATTTTTACGGTAATGATAACCATTTTCACGGCTTATGTAACCATTTTAAGGTTTTGGTAACTACTTATTGATATTTGAAATTTTAAATTGTAACCATTTTCACGGTATTAGTAACCACTTTCACAGCAGTAGTAACTATTTAACGGATTGGGTAACTACTTTTGTTTTTTCAATATTTTGACTTGTAACCAATTCCACTATAATGGTAACCATCTTTACGGCTTCAATTACCAATTTATGGCCCTGGTAACCAGTTTTTAATTTATGAAATTTAAACTTGTAACTACTTTCACGGCATTGGTAATCATTTTCACGGCTTCAGTAACAATTTTAAGGCTTGGATAACCATCTTTAAATTTTTGATATTTTGACTTGTAACCATTTACACGGCAATGATAATAATTTTCACGGCTCCAGTAACCATTTAACAGATTTGGTAAATACCTTTTGATTTTTAAAAATTTGACTTGTAACCATTTTCACGGTACTAATAAGTACTTTTACGCTTTTAGTAACCATTAATACGGTATTGGTAACCATTTTTTATTTTTTTTCATATTTTGTCTTGTAACCATTTTCACGACGATGGTAACTATTGTAACGGCTTCAGTAATCATTTTACGCCTTTGGTAACTACCTTTTGATTTTTACATTTTTGATTTGTAACCATATTCACGGTACTAGTAACCACTTTTACGGATTTTAGTAACCATTAATACGGCATTGATAACCATTTTTTATTTTTAAAATATTTTGTCTTGTAACAATTTTCACGACAATGGTAACAATTTTCACGGCTCCAGTAACCATTTTACGGATTTGGTAACTACCTTTTGAATTTTACAAATTTGACTTGTAACAATTTTCACGGCACTAGTAAGTACTTTTACGGCTTTTAGTAACCATTAATAATGTATTGGTAACCATTTTTTATTTTTTTCATATTTTGTCTTGTAACCATTTTCACGGCGATGGTAACTATTGTAACGGCTTCAGTAATCATTTTACACTTTTGGTAACTACCTTTTGATTTTTACATTTTTGACTTGTAACCATTTTCACGGTACTAGTAACCACTTTTACGGATTTTAGTAACCACTAATACGGCGTTGGTAACCATTTTTATTTTAAAAATATTTTATATTGTAACTATTTTCACGGGGATGATAACAATGTTAACGGCCCCTAGTAACCATTTTACGGCTTTGGTAACTACCTTTTGATTTTTACAATTTTGACTTGTCACCATTTTTACGGCACTAATAACCACTTTTACGGCTTTTAGTAAACATTAATACGGTATTGGTAACCACTTTTTATTTTTTTAATAATTTGTCTTGTAACTATTTTCACGGAAATGATAACAATTTTCACGGCTCCAGTAACCATTTTACGGATTTGGTAACCGTTTATACCGGTTTGGTAACCGATTTATATTTTTTAATATCTTAAATAGTAAAACCATTTACACGGCATTGGTAACTATTTTCACAGGTCTAGTAACCATTTTACGGGTCTGGTAACCAATTTTTTTTATATATAAATTTTGACATGTAACCATTTTCACGGCGATTGTAACCATTTGTACGACTCCAGTAACCATTTTACAGGTCTGAAAACCACCTTTTAATTTTTAAAATTATAAGTTGTAACCATTTTACGGCTATGGTAACCGCTTTTTTTTTATATAATTTTAACTTGTAACCATTTTCACAACGAAGGTAACCATTTTTACAATGCTAGTAACCATTTTACGGGTCCAGTAACCACTTTTGAATTTTAGATATTTTGACTTGTAATCATTTTCACGGCTATGGTAATCATTTTCACGTCTGAAGTAACCATTTTACGGCTCTAGTAACCAGATTTTTTATTTTTAAAATTTTGACTTGTAACCATTTTCACATTATTGGTAACCAATGTCTCCATTAACCATTTAAACGACTTTGGTAACCATTTTTTTTTATAAATATTTTAACTTTTAACTATTTCACGGCAAGAGTTTTTTGAGAATGGTATTAGGCACATGGAAACAATTCCTTCTCTAAAAGTAAGTTTGAATTTTTTTTCTTTTTAGAATGATATCAAACTGACTTTGTATTGAAACAACCTATTAATTTGTTTTTTCACATTGATTATTGTTTAATAGTTTTTTCAAAATTTGTAACTACTTATTCTATCATGGTATGTCCCATATTTTGAAAATTTTAGAATCAAAATCCATTACTTCCTTTAGTTGCTTCAACAAATTTAGAATCAAAACAATCAACATGTAATCAGTTATATAAAATGTAAGTGCAATCTAATGATTTGTAATAGAAAAATAAAAAGATCATTTGGATATTAATAGATATATACAAAGGTTGTTATCATACTTTCTTCATATCATTTACATTTCATTCAAAGAATTGAAGTCATATATCACAATCCCTGAGAAAAACATAACTTTTTCTCCAAAAATTGCTTCAAAACTGACCATTGTCAATACCTGGAATTGGATGCTTCATGCGTGACATATACTTATCCTAATTAAATTGGTTTGGTGAATAGAAATTGTATCGTCATGTTCTTAAAAAAAACCTGCAATAAATGATTAGGGTAATCGAGTTCGAATGCAAAGCCTAATAGGTGTAACTTCTAGCAATCACATTATTTCAAATAATCACCAAACAATAAATAAAAACAAAAATGTGTTCCTTTTGAATTTCATATAATAAAATATATATACATTTGATTAATAATCATCTCCTCTATTTACTCCTACTTGATATTTACATTTTTCACTTGTACAAAAATGATCCCCCAAGCTCCTTTGCAAAAAACTTAGAAAAGAAAAAGAAACCATGACCATAAACACACCGAGTATTAAACATGGAAAGGTAATGTATCAATTTACATGCCAATTTTTTTTTGTATATTACGGAAATATTTTTTAACTTATTGATAATTTATCCAAGCCATATTATCAAGCTTCAGCTTTGCACCGGTTGTGGACCGAGTGCTACCTTCATCAAAGACGATACCCCCACCAACGGTCTTTCTCCTTTTGTAAATTGCATGCACCATTTTAAACTGCAGCAATTAGTTGAAAACAATCAGCATAAATTTTGTGGTCTGGATTCAGAACTTACTAATGTGGTGGGCATGCTCCTAACTTGCGCCCCAACAAGAAGAGGCTTGCAACAATTTTGTCGAAAAATGTCACCATAGCAATGGTAACCTTGTTTACGGCTCCAATAATCTTATTTAGCTGAAAGTGAAGTTTATATTATATTTTCATCTTTTTATTAACTCCTGTAATATAACTTTTGTTGTTGTAGGAGTTAATGTCAGTTGACAAATTATGTAATTTTCTCATCCATTTTTTTCCCATTATATGTGTGTTTACAAGGACTAGCTTATCCCAGAATGAAGGTTTGTGATATACATGCTTGCAAGAATTTTAGATTTCACTTTTGTGATCGGGAGACAGTAGATGAGACCTTTATTCTTCACCAGAGAAGCTTCTAAACCACGTTGAATCAGTTAATTTAATAGATAAGTCTTAATAAAGCCTTACTTGAACCTAGGGTCGCATTTATCTAGGACATTTTATTGGACGTTTTATCTTAGAGGTCTGGCAAAACCTAACCAAGACTTGGTCAGCTTAAGAAAAAAAATGTACAATTGAATATGAAGATGATGAAGAGGGAGAGAAAACTGAGTTGTCATTTTTCTGCATTGCAAAATATTTATGGAATCCTAGGGTCATCATCTGGGATTTGATTACACTCTTAATTTTTAATCTTCTTTAGGATATATAAGTGTATATGACTACAATTAGGTCGAAGAGAAATCTTTAATTAGTGAAAGAACATGATATATATGTCTAGTAAAAAACATGCAACACAATATACACATGGAGGAAGAAGTTTCCTTGATCGTTTATGGTAAAGTGTTAAAGTGTCTGTATGGTTCGACCTAGCGGAGATGAATATGCAAGAGAAATATTCAGTCTATTCATTAATAATCTCAGCCACATTCAAATTTTATAGTTTACTCTAGATAACAATTGTTCAAATTATACATGAATAATTACTAGCTCAAACTAACATTTTTTTTTATTCTTTACAAGTCGAATTCTGATAACAGTAACCCAGCATTGGTCCCATATAACAATATACCTGGCTACCACCTCTTTTCAGCAAAGTTCAAATATAATACAACTCACAAGAAACCTCTATCTATCACATTTCTCTCAACCACATCAGCTGGACAAGGAAATTTATAATTAATTATATATCCCGTGGAGACTGAAAAAAATAAATAATTAAACTTATGAGCTACTGTTCTGAGCGAAAATGAATATTCATAAAAGCTGTTGAGTGATTTTAACCTTGTACAATTGAAGGATTTAATGGGTCAAATATGGTCTGCTTGCAAATCAGAACCATGGGATACATTTCAAGCGTATGCAACACAAAACACATCACCGACCTCAATGAGTTGGATCGGGATTGAAATTTACAGTTTCCCTATAGATTCTTCAGTAAAAGATGGATGCTGAAAATCAAAACTGAATAGCATTAGGCAAACAGGCTCCTCATTGATATCATGAAGGGGGTCAAGATATGGGTGGCACAGAGCCTCATCAACTGCAAACAATGATGTAGAAAAATAAAGGGTTGCTGAGAAAAATGAGAACTGATAGTCCACGTGAACATTAACTCAAAATAAGCACATAACGATTATAATTTATCAAACTAAAATGACAAACAAATTGATGCAGCATATAATTCTTTATCCTTATCAAACTGAAAATCAGTTCTAATGCTTTATGAATCTTCAATTCTAAATTTATTAAAATGTCAAAATCAATAGCCAAAGGCATATTGCTCTCAATAAGTCTATATCAATGTACCTATAATACGTTTGTTCGGATCAAAGACGAGCATCTTCTCTAGCAAATCTACAACACCTGGAGACACATTAGGAAATCTAATAGAAAATTTTACTTTGGGAACTGGGGAAGCATTCTGACATATCTTCTTGCGTTATCACTTCGTAGAAAGCCAAGGCCGGATCATCAAGTGAACATATAAGCTATTCAAAACAGATGGAAAATCATGCAAAGTTAACATATACAAAGTTGATTCAGCTTATAATGAAAATTATTAAAATAGCATAAATTTTTAGAATTTATATGGGCAAAAGAATATTAGAACATAGCACAACAGGGCAAACCAGCTGGACTGAGTGCAAGTGAAGATTCCGTATTGCCAACCAAACCAATAGGTAATTAAAAACAAAAACAAAAATACTACCCTAAAAGTAAGTTAGCAAAAACTAGGTAAAGAGCTGTATTTGACATGAGAAATTCTGGAATTTACTCTCAAAATCTAATATCAACCAAAGTCTATAACAACAATTACAAGTGTAGGTAAATTAGAAACAAAAAACAAACACAACTATACCATAACACAAAACCTATGTCTATATAGAGTAGTTGTTCGGTGTCAAATACCAAGTGGTCGTCATCAGAATTTTGGCAAAGAACCCTCATTTATGTGAACATTGGAGGGTTTCTACCCATATACAGATGTTGAACCATGGCTTGCTTCTGCATAGCACATATATTAGAAGCAATATACAAAAGTGGATAAAATATAATTACTAGAGAAAAGCTACAAAGTTCTAGCATGCACACAAGCTAGAACGACTTGGCCTGAAATGAGTTACTATTAAAACGCAGTATTGATATATAAATTACTTTGCTAACCTCAAATTATGACAATATCTTCAGCTACTCTTATATATAATAGTGCATTTCCAATAACGTTTTCGTAAAAATTATATATATATAGAAGTAATATTAAGATATACACACAAAAAAAAAAAAACTAATTATACAAGCATGAACAAAATATGCTTTAGAAAAGTTGCTCCCTCAATATGGTCCAAAACAGAAAATCCTTGCAAGAGATTGAAATGTTTGTCTGGCATATTTATGCCTACAACTTTTTTTTTAACTGTCAGTTTATTAAATAAAAAAATCATACAAGGCCAAGTTAAACCAGACAATCCAATAAAAAAACGGGAGCATTCAGAATCCTCAAAAGAAAACCCAACAAAACCTTACAAAAATAAAAGAATTACACGTCTAAGCAAACAGTAGGGCACACCATACATTAAAAACAGAGTGCCTGAGGAAAAATTTGGTATAGAACTCGAAAGAAACTAAAACTATTCAACGCCCCATTCCAATTCATTTTCCATTTGACCCATGTCCCAACAAAACACAAACTCACTCACCAAACACAATCACTTAGAAATCCAACTCATCATCAATCAACAACACATCTGCTTATCATTCTCAGCTATATGATTTTGCAAATTACTAACAGGAGACGATTGCTTAAAATACCAAAAACCTTTTCAACATTCATACCATAAGGATCAATTTCAAAACATCATTCTAGTAGAGACCAAAAATTTTCTCTAACGATGATGAATAATTACTAGGTCAATTTTTATTTTTTCTTCTTAAAAGTATTTTAATTAAATGAACAAATATAAAAAAAGACTTCCTCTCATTCTAGGAATCCAAATGCTAAAGATTAACTTATGATCAGTTAAAGAGTAAACTAAATTATATACTGGAAAATCAACAGCAGTAATACCACAATCTAAATACTCTAATTCTATGAATAAAAATATCGACAAACATACCACATTACCAAATAATGTTAAAAATAATCAAATAAAACCAACATATCACACAAACAACCAATCAACCTCATTTTTTTTAATCAACAGAATCTCATCTCATTCCTTACGTCTTAACGTCTTACTTTTCTAAGGTAAAAATGCTTAATGCAGTATTTATCGTATAAGTAAATATCAAATACATAAAAAAGTCCTTAACTTATGTTTGACCCTGTCTATATAGAAATCAGGCTTTATATCACAGAATCAGTGCACACAAGAAGATAAATATATTTGGAATGCGTTTGTCTCATTAATAGACTTCTTGACTTGATCTTGTGTGGCTGCCTGAACTGAGGTTAGCCCATATGATCAACTAGAAAGACGATAAGACAACTAAGAAACCACTAAAGAACTCTGTTAATTAGACATTTCAATGTGTTATCTCACCCTCTTTAGCTGAAACATCAGCCACAAAGATGCTACCTGAATCGGACCAGCCACCCAATACGTTTCTGTCAGAGCTATTACTGAACCCAAGCCAGTTTGAATCCCCTCTAAATGAAAATTCCTTGATGCTTTCTCTCCACTGTCCACGAAAGACCTCATAATCAACCAAAATTGTTACACTGCATCATTAATTTCAGCTAAAATGGAAAATAAATAAATAAAAATGGAACAAAAAAATTCAGCTTTAAAACCAACACCACAACACATTCTCAATCACTAGGAAGCTAAGATCACCTTTCTTAGACCGTCCATAATCCGTAAAAACTATATATATCACAAACCTGAACCAAATTCAAATAAACAAAAACTGTATAACAAAAAATTCAATGTTTAATATATAAAATCTGATTTTTTTTTAAATAGAATTATATGCAAAATGTCTTACAGTGCTAACATAGATGCCAAATAATTCAGTATTATTGAGGATGCTATTACTCATTCAGAACTTGGAGATCTGTGCTCAAAATGCAAGAATCAAACAAGTTTAAAGTTAAAAATTCAACATCATATCATAATAGAAGAGCACCGTTTTAAGAAAATTAAAAACTTATAACCATAAATGGATAAAAAATAATATTATTATAGCAATTAAGTAAAAGTAACGAAGACAATTATATTTATTTTGCCGGTTACTAGGAATTTGAACACAACGTGTTTATCCTTACTTCTCAAGAGTCAAGATATGTTTTTTTTTTATCTCTCCAATACGTTATCATCAAGAAGGTCATTCAAATCAATGTAAAGTTAAATGACTACCAAGAAATGAATATCATAATGTCAATATACAAACATATAACAAAAGGTAGTCTGAGGCAATTGCATGTTGCTTGTGCCTAATTGCATCATCAATCCGACTTCTTGTTAATGTTACCAAAACTGCATATTTACAAACAAGTTTTATTTAGTTATCAATAATAACTTAATAAACTTACTAAATGTGAACCTATTTTAGTTTCTTTGGTGGGTACAACACATTTAAACATATACAGTATATTTAATGAAACACCTAACTATGACTGTGTTACTAAAAGAGAATAGTTGAAATCATGTATACTTATACAGTATAACCCAATTTGATCAATGAAACAATACAGTACAAACATGCAAATGAAATAATGAACGTATGAACTGTCATTTGATCAAACACTTATGAAACTTTTGTTTTTTTATCCTATTTCAGACTATCACATCACATCTACAACAAAACTAATAAGTATACAAATCATTCTACAGGAGCTCGAGCCTTTTGTCTCTTGTTGAAGCTTGTCTCAAGCTTGAGCTCTCAATGGTAGTTATCTAGCCTAATGCCAATGCATTAGCTTTGGCTGAGGTGAGCTTAATAGCTTATTTGCAATATTTTCTTTCACATCTTAAAAGCAGAATACAAGCAAAAATTATATTATACTCACAGTAAACCAGAGATATGAACAATACTAACCATATTCATCAATAAGAGCTTCATTGTAGAAAGAGTAATTACACAAGAAGAAGTTGATTATGATTCTACTAATTAAAAGCATAATTAACCTAAAAAAATCTAATTGAACCTGAAGCAATCACATTAAAAATGTCGTGGCTAGTGATATAAAGAGACAAGTAAATAGCTGCCCATAAAGCTAAAAATGAGAATTTATATTGTCACAAGAAAGGTCACCTGCCACCCTAACCAACATATGTTATGCCTACTAAAAAGCAGTTAGCAGAGCATGCACATAGAAAGAGAAAAATCTAAGCTTTCTTAGCTAACTCAATCATGGACATTAAATTCCTAGACAACAGTTCACTTCAACTAATGGAAGGATGGCATTGGCAACCAGTCCATCAATTTTCAGTGCAAATCATAAACAATTAGCATCAATAAGGAATAAGAACAATTTGGATATGAATTCGTATCTTCTGACCTAGTCACAATGCTAAGTGTGCAAATTGCCATAAATTTAAACAGAACAAATCTGATTCATACATATCCACAATCAGAATTATTCACAATAAATAGCAATTTTCCAATCATTTACTATGTATAAGCTACAAAATTTTAATAGAAGGTTATAGAGCATCAATCAAACGTTTAACAGCAGAGAAGAGACACCTGACTTCGGGGTTGATGCAGATATTACAATCAACTGAAACCACCAGATCCTGACAGCAACACCAAGCGCCATGAATGATGGATGCACCTTTTTAACAATATTTTATATAGATATAAGTGTCAGGCGAGATCTATTAGAAGCCCTAAATATAACATCGATGATATTTTTACAAAGGAATGTTTGGTGATCCCAATAAAGAAATTAGAGAATAGTTTTTTTTTTATTGTTGAAGTGAACAAAGACACAACAATGTTAACTCCTTCCTCTCTTTTGTTTTCACACATTTTCTTCTTTTCCTCTGATAAAGGAAACAAAAACAACTCTTCTCACTGATTTTTATTTATGTAACACAAAACAATCACAGGAAATTATTCTTCAAAAAACAATGACATTGGCACATGATGATCATATATCCATATAAGCTGTTTTATGCTTTTTAACCACAATAGAGATTTTCATGTTCATGCAATGTAACTGAGTTTTGAGTAAACCAAGTTAAATTTTTAAAAGAAAAGTATCCGAAGACTAAATTAACAATTACAAGCATGTTTCGTAAAACTCTCAAATACAATCATCCTGTTATCCACAAAGACGAACAATCAAATTAATACTTGAAAACACAGTAACCTAACTAAAAAGTTGCTAACACACACATTTGTCTTCACGAAGCCAGTACTCATATTGTTACTTCCAATCTTCACGTTTTCTTGCTCAAAAAATGTAAACTTTAACTGTGTGAAATCAAGTTTGCCAGACTGAGCGGCGTCGACAGAAGAGAAATTGACAAGGGATCTGCAACTTAATAACTAAAATCAGAACATAACCACAAATTCACTAAAATCGTGATGAAACGGATATGCAGTGACAGAAGTTATTAAATATTGATCGATGAAAAAGTGGTTTCAGTGTAGTTTAACTGGGCAAAATAAAAAAAAATTGGACTAAAACGATGTCGTAAAAGGCAAGCATCGATGAACTACAATAGCACAAACTAAAATTAGGGAAACAAATTAATGGGCAACAAAATTTACCAAAACAATCTGACAACTTCAAACATATAAATATATAAATTTCTGGATTCAAAATATTTTGAGAAAAATCGATTTCAAACTTACAAGTGATGGTGGTGGGCCGGTGGCGTTGGCGACAGAACTGCAACTCAGGATTGAGATGAACGAAAGTGATGGTGGTGGCGTGAGAACTAGAACTCAAAACTGGGAAGAATGGAAGTGATGATGGTGGCGTTGACGACGGCAGAGGTGGAAATCTGCAAACAGAGGTGGAGATTAGTCGGCGACGGCAGTCTAAGCAGACATGGAACCCAAAGAGAGACAAATTGAGATGAAAATCGTGAGAAGAGAACTGAGAAAAATGGATGTGAACTGAGGAAAAAGATAGATAATGTCTCAGACAACTTGGAACCGGTTAGAGTTGTTTTTTAGGTTTTAAACATTTTCTTCCTTTTTTAATTAATGCAGAACCGTTGGATCAAGTTATTGAATGATCCAATGGACCGAAATCATTACTATTTATGGCTGTATCATACAACCAAATTCTTTGTGACTGCATAGCAGCCAAACCCTCGCGTATTGTTTGGAGATATTTCTTGGGAGTAAGAGCATTTAACTCATTTTTGAAAAATAAATAAATAAATATTCTATATAAAAGAATATATATATACAAACGGTGGCGGTGGCGGTGGTGTTCATATAGATTCACACTCACATAAATAATGAGGGCATTAAATATAAGTTATTAGATTTAACTACTTTGATTTAGTCTAAGTCAAAGTAGTTAATACCCTAATTATATGGTGGTTCTCTAGTAAGGATATCCTGATATAATAAGTTAAGGACGTCCAATCACAGACATACATTCATTTAGGTGTAGATATTTATTAATATTGGACTGTGGACCCATTGTGAATGTGTGATTATAGTTGGACGTCTTGATATTATAAGGTAAGGAAGCCCTAATTAGAGAAGTATTATATATAGAATCTTTTATTTAATTTCGGTAAGAACCTTGATGAAATCATATCGATTTTTATGAATTTTGATTTGAATTTTTTCATGAATGATAAATTCAATAAAATCTGCTTACGAATAAAATTTGAAAATTTGTTAAGAACTAAAATCGATATGATCTCATCAAGATCCTTAGATACTAATGAGAGATTCACTATATATAACACCATCGTGTATATGTGTGTGTGTATTTATATATATATATATATATATATATATATATATATATATATATATATAGTGGCTCTCTGGTAAGGACGATCCTGATGTAAGAGGTAAGGACGTCCAACCACAACCACACATTGAGTGTGGGTGTGAGTATTTATTAATGTGAAGTTGTGAATCCACTGTAAATATATGTTTATGGTTGAAGGTTCTAATATAATAAAGCTATGACGGTCAAAATTAATTTATATATATATATATATATATATATTGATGATTCATACTAAATTTAGAAGAAAGTTACAGGAAATTGTTTACCTTTCTTCGGATCGAAAAGAATATATCACAGGTCGGATAAAGTCACCGTTATTGGAACTCTAACTCAGTTCACAGTATGTTTTATCTATACTCTGCTTTTCTCTGTTTCTTACTGTATATGTATTAAACGTAACAATACTTCACCCAGTCTTCTCAATTGTATTAACTGCTTGCCTTTTATAGGCTAACAAGAGAAGTTAACTGCTACTGCAGTTATCTGGATACATTGGGTTGGGCTTCATGGGCCAATGCCATGGTATTGGGCTTGGACCTATCTTGGGTGTACCCAATTAAAACCAACATCGCCCACTCGCACAAGTGGGTCCAACATAACTCCATTAGAAACAGCACATTTATGATTTCATCATAAAATTATAAAAGAGTATTCATACAGATAAATATACCGTGTGACCTATGAACAATCAATATAAATAAGAGGAGCTTTTGGAATCTCAGTTGTAAATCCATTATTTACAAGAGAAACAACATTGTTCATTTGTTATGTCTTAGATTTAATTTCTTAAATTTTTATCAGTCTAAAAAAAAAGGCATACTTAATCCCTCCAGAAGCTATGCTTGACTTTATCACACTTTTCATGTATTTACAATTGTATCTCCAAATACAATTGGCTAGCCGGTAAATACATAATTAAGATAAAAAATTATTAAATCTTCCCATTCTATCTTTGTCTTTTAGTCTCCAAAACAGCTGCTACCTTAGACATGTCCCATAGGCTGAATTATCATAACCATAGAAATAACATGCTAAAGGTGCTAACACTATTCTATCACTTCAAGACAAAGCGAATAGTCACAAGGACATCATTTGAATTTTTTAATATAACTTCAGTGGAACTTACACAATGAGAAAGCAGGGATTCATTCTCTCACTTTCCATATCGGCCACAAATAGCACATGCGGTATGAAACACGTGTTACAGTGATCTTCATTCTAAATATGAATGTCTATGTCTTTTCTTAAATCATTGTACAGATTCAAGTTCAGTCACACACCCTGCGACTAACCTGAGTTCTTAAAAAGGCTCGCCACTCTTTAGCGCCATTTTAAGATCTCAGATCTGGCTTAATCAGGCATCAATGATAGTGGGGTCTATCATGATCGGTTCTAAGATATTTATATGTATATTTGTTAAGAACCTCATCTTGACATAGTCAAGGCGACATTTTCATATATATTTATACAAGCTCCTTTAAGAATATATTTATCATATATCCCTCAATATATATGTGTCTCATCTCAGCTTGTTTCTCTAAACATCTGAGGCGACCGCACGTGTAAGAATGCTGGTCTCAACCTGATGACATAATTATATGTGAAATATAACATGCTAGTACAATTTCAAGCAGAAATCAAATTTTATTTATAACTATAATAACATCCTTTAGTATAGTGATTCAATCTATCATTATAATCTGCGCAACCCTAATGACTTGCCATGTGACTCAAAAACATCTCTAGTCACAACTTTAGTGAGAGGATCTGCTACCATCTCATGGGTTGAAATGTATTGAATCATTACTTCTTTCTTCAACACAATGTCTCTGACAAAATTATATTTTGTCTCTATGTGTTTGGATTTACTGTGATACTTGGAGTCTTTAGTATAAGCAATTGCTGCTTGACTATCACAGTAAATGATTACTGGCTTCCCTTTGTCCTTAGAGACATCCAAATCTTCTATAAATCTTTTAAGCCAGACAGCTTCTTGTACTGCTGCCGAACAAGCCACAAATTCGGCCTCCATAGTTGACAGAGCAATACATGTCTGTTTCTTGCTACTTCAAGAGATAGCACCATCACTGAGTAGGAAAGCATATCCTGATGTTGATTTTCGCTCATCCAGATCACCTCCTCAATCGGCATCTGTATATCCAATGAGATGTAAATCTCCACCTTGGTAACAAAGGGAGTAATCAGCAGTACCCTTAAGATATGCAATATTCTCTTCACGGCAACCTAATGTTTCTTTCTAGGATTGGATTGATATCTACTTACGAAACCAATCGCATAGCAGATATCAGGTCTTGTACACATCATAGCATACATGAGACTGTCGATAGCACTGGAATAAGGAACATTTTTCATTTTTTCAATTTCTTGAGGAGTTTTAGGACACATGTCGAGACTTAGAGTTTGTCCCTTTGATATAGGTGTATCCATAGGCTTACAATCAGCCATGTTAAAACGTTCAAGAATTTTTCTTATATAAGGTTCTTGCGACATAGCAAGAAGTTTCTTCGAACGATCTCTTTTAATTTTGACTCCTAAAATATAGGCAGCCTCACCCAAATCTTTCATCTCAACTTTTGAAGATAACCATTTCTTAATGGTCAACACAAACTCTTTACAATTTCCAGCCAATAAAATATCGTCCACATATAAAGATAATAACATATACTTATCTTTATTTCGTTTTATATACACACAATGGTCTTCTTCAACCATTTTGAACCCATAAGACACAACAGCCTCGTGGAACCGTAGGTACCATTGTCTGAATGATTGTTTCAAACCATTTATTGACATTTTGAGCTTACAAAATTTACGCTCCTGGCATTTTGAAACAAATTTTACAGGCTGTTCTATGTAAATTTCTTCATCCAGTTCTCCATTGAGAACGTTGTTTTTACATCCATTTGATGCAATTCTAGGTCCATATGTGCAACGATTACCAAAATGAGGCGTATTGAAGCAAACCTAACCACTGGGGAAAAAGTTTCTTCATAGTCAATACCCTCTTGCTGAGTATAACCTTTTATGACTAAGCGCGCTTTATGTCTCTCTACTATGCCATCCGCCTTTCTTTTGATATGAAGAACCCATTTATTACCAATAACCTTTCTTCTAGGCGGCAAGTCAACCAAATCCCATACATGGTTACCTTTCATCGAATCCATCTCCTCTTGCATAGCTTTTATCCATAATCCATTATCAGGTGAGTTGAGAGCCTCATCAACATTTTAGGCTCATCAGAATCATGTGAAGCAATCATAAATGCTTTCCCTTCAATCTCAAAATGACGACGAGGAACATTTCCACGATTGCTTCTACGAGTTGGTAAATCCAAAAATGTTGTCTCAACAACTTTATTACTCCTACTAGGATCATAAGGTCCAGGTAGATCTGTATTTATTTTAAGTGGAGTATCACTCCCACTAGAGACAGAAGTCTCAAATAGATCTACATCAACTTCTGATGGAGTATTTAGATTTGATTCCTCGTTTTGATTACCCAATTCGTAGAATCGGATATCTCTATCAACTTCACCTCTATTAGGAAATTCACTCTCTAAAAAATTCACATCTTGTGATTCTATCTCAGTCACACTTCCATATGAGTTTTCACCTATGAGTACAAATCCCTTTGAATGCTCAGAGTATCTAACAAAGATACATTTATTTCCTCTTGCACCCAATTTTCCATATTTGTCAAATGGATCATGTACGTAACCCGCGCACCCCCAAGGTCGCAAATATGTTAAGTCAGGTTTTCTACTTGTCCATAACTCATAAGGTGTGTAAGTAACCGACTTTGTGGGGACTCGATTAAGTACATATGTGGCAGTTAGCAAAGCATCTCCCCAATATTGTATTGTTAGACTTGCTTGAGCCATCATAGACCTAACCATTTCAAGTAATGTTCTATTCCTCCTTTCTGCTACACCATTTTGTTGTGGAGTCCTAGGAATAGTTAACTGTCTTTGAATACCTTTTTCATCACACAATTCCTTGAATTGATCTGAAAGGTATTCACATCCCCTGTCAGTACATAATGCTTTAACCCTTTTATCTAATTGATTTTCTACTAAGTTCAAGTATGATTTGAAACAATCCAATGCTTCAGACTTATGAGAAATCAAGTAGACATAACCAAAACGGGTAAAGTCGTCTATGAATGTAATAAAGTATGAGGCACCATGCCTTGCTTTTACACTCAATGGACCACAAATGTCAGAGTGAATTAATTGTAATGGATTTTCAGCTCTAGTTCCCTTTCCAAATGGTTTTCTAGTTGTTTTTCTAGCTAGACAATTTTCACAGATAGGTAACTCTATTTTATTAAATAAACCTAAAAGGCCTTCTCTAGCCAATTTGTTCATCATATCTTGGCCAATATGACCCAGTCTAGCATGCCAAATGTTTACTTCAACATTTACATCATTAGCGGAAGCAATTAATGAAAAACAACCATTATCATAATTAAAATAATTAAAACCGTCCAACTCAGTATTTAATACAATAAAACCATTCAACAAATATCGTGTACCTATTCGAACATAATTATAAATAATATCCATACAACCACCATGAAAGTTAAGTTCGTAACCTAAACTTAAGAGGACAGTAACTGAAACTAAATTTCATCGAATCTCAGGAGCATATAAAACATCATGGAGATAAAGTATTTGACCACCATGCAACATTAATTTGCAAGTGCCAATACCCTTCACTTCAACTCTCGAGTTGTTCCCCACGTAAATCCATCTAGTCCCCTGACAGATCCGACGATATTCCATAAATGTTGTTCTATCTCTAGTTACATGGTCTGTGGCTCTTGAGTCTACAATCCACAAAGAAAGAGATTCAGTAAGTAAAACAGAACTAGAAACCAAAGCATAGTTATCAGTCATTAAGTTGGGTCGTACCTTTTTCGGCTCAGTGCATTCACGAGCATAATGACCCAGTTTGCCACAATTGAAACACTTCAACTTGGCTTTGTCCTTCTTAACACCGGCACTCTTGCCTCTTTTCTAATTTCCGGTCTTATTCTTGTTGGAATTATGTTTAGGACCCTTCCCTTTTTGATTTTGGAAGTTCCCCTTCTTTCCTTTGCGCATGAAGCTCTTAGCCTTGCGCTTGCTGGACTCAGCCATGTAAAGCTAACCGGAAGCCTTAAACACCCCTAGGCACTCTTCTTCCAGTTCAACATGACGTGATATATCATCAAAATTCTTGATATTATCATTGTAGGTCATGTTAATCTTCATGTTTTCCCAGCTATTAGGAAGAGACCGGATCACAGCTTGAATTTGTTGCTCATCAGCTAAAGTATGACCTGCAAACTTCAATTCACGTATCATGTTTGACATCTCTCTCAGATGCTGCCTCATATCATGATTCTGGCACTTTCTGTAGGTGCCAAACTTAATTGTAAGTCTCCTAAGTTTGGTAGTAAAAGTACCACCAAACTTGTCCTTCAACGCAATCCACATGTCTTGCGCAGTGTCATACTCTTCATATACACACATGAGAGCATCAATCATGCTACTAAGCATCGTTATACGAGCTAGACTGTTTTTCCTTTTCCAGGTCTGATATGTTTCCATATCTCTCCTGTGTTGTGCAGTGCTACCATCTTGTGGTTCTACCATAGTGTTCGTAAGAGTTTCTAGAGCCTCTTGCTCTTCAAGGATTAGCTGAATTTTTTGGTGCCACATCTCATAGTTGTCACCGTTCAGCTTCTCTCCCTTGTTTAACTCAGCAACAATTGACTTAGATGCAGAAGTCATTTCCTGAAATTTTATGTAACACATAATCTAATTAATAGTTATTCTAGCATGTTTTTCTAATAATTTCACACTTAACAAAAATGTTATGCAGCAAACTTACACTAAAAAATATAATAAGAGGAATATTAGGATAGGAATCGAAACAAGAATCAAAGCTCTTGATCATCATCCAAGTCCGCAACATTCACTAATTTATATTTATTAGTGTCCTTTGCGCAAAATCAGTTCTAACATTATCTCTTACATTTTAGAACACCCATTTTGAATAAGCACAAGTATATAAAAAAAATATGCACCATCATGTATACTAATATCCCATTTCATTAATAACAAAGAGTTTATATACATTAAGAGTAATTACAAATATATACTTCCCAAGAATTACAATTTCAATCAGTAATTCTAAAAATCTCTGGGATTTCATACAAGATTCGCTCAAAATGTGCCAAGATACTTTGCTTATCATTTATAAATAGGTAGCAATTCTCATCTACCCTAAACCTTCTAAATGCAGATATTGCATACCATCCTTCACTAACTTTACAATGTCTTTGTGATCTCCAATTAGCACCCGTGTTATAGGTCACATGCCTTTTGAGGTTTCTATATACTTGAATATCTCGATATTCTAATATAGTTGTTAATGCTTCACTGAAGGTGGTAAATTTATCTGCTTCTAGAGAGGCTAACATCTCAATGTTATTTTGTCGTAGTTCATCTGGTAAAACCTTAAGAAGTGCGTGAATTATGTCTTTCCATATAAGCTCTATTCCACCATTACTCCAAGGATATTCAGAAACTATGAGATCCCCAAACCTTAACAACTGTTCATATAAACTAGTGCTAAAATCCATTTTATGATCTTCTAGTTTGTTTATGAACTTAGCAAGAGACTTTTCAAAATTCCTATATTCTTCAATATCCACTTTATCTATCTCCATTCTTGGAGACTGTTGATTTTCATCATCAGCCTCGAGTGTCCCAGGTATATACTTATCAATAGTATTTTCCTCTGTGGACATTTCATCCGACAATGGTGAATAATCTTCTACCAATTGCAGTGAATTTTCCTCCACCGATAATGGCGAGTACTCCTCTTGAGGATCAGAGTCATCCGACAATGGTGAATCATTTTCTACCAATTGTAGTGAATTTTCCTCCACCGACAGTGGTGAGTATTCCTCTTGAGGATCAAAGTCATCCGACAATGGTGAATCATATTCTACCAATTGTAGTGAATTTTCCTCCACTGACAGTGGTGAGTATTCCTCTTGAGGATCAAAGTCAGATGAGCTGTGGTTACTCATTTCCTCAATCTATAGAGAAATGAAAAACATATACCATTAATAATTTGTTAGTAAAATTTTGAGAACTTATAAAAATTTATCGGGCATATTCAACTCCCACTGGAGCGAAAATTTAGTCAATGGAATTAATCAATTTTTTTTGCCAGAAAACTGCCATGTTCGTCGGAAAACCACTTTAGGTTACTTGAAAACCGCCTATTTGTGGCTGGAAAACAGCTTAAAAACGCCGGAAATTGGCCGGAAAGTGACCGAAAAATCCACCGGAAAACGCAGCCGGTAACTGCCGCCGTTAACCATTTCGGTGACCGGTTACCAAGTCACAACATCAGTGCCACTTGTCCTCCAATTAGTTGACCACTTGTCAATTTTTTTCTTACATTTTGACATGTGTCACAAGTTGAATGGTCCAAATTCAACAAAGGAAGTTGGATTAATTTGGACCATTTGCATCACGTGTGCGTGTAACCCACGCCCCACCTTCCCTTTATCTTACGGTCATCGAACCACCATCATTCGGTTCCAAATTTTATTCTAAGTCCATTAATGCCCTTATTTTTGGAAATTGGATCTAAGGTGAGACACACTCGTCGCCTCTAAGGCGCATGTTACTATTCATTTTCTTCAACCCTATGAACAAAAATTCTGGAAAAATTTGTTTCCGATCCAGTTTTCAATTGCTTGGTTCTCACTCGTTACTAAACCAAATTTTGCGATCCTGGTATCTATAGAAAGCTTGGGATCTCTAGTTTCTAACGATACCATTTTAACAATAAATTACTGTCATTTTTACCCTTTATGACTCCCTCAAAGTTTCAGTTTTAGGGCTCTATGCCTTACTGTTTATATGCATAATCAAGTCTCATGGCATATTAACATAAATCGAAACTAATTTTATGGAGTCATGATAATTGTATAATAAATTCAAAAACGAAATTATATGTTTTACTTGTTCAATAACAAAGAATTATAATAAATTCAAAAACGAAATTATATGTTTTACTTGTTCAATAACAAAGAATTACAGTAAAACATATTCATATATATTTATGAATTTATCAATGACAATAAAGAAAACCATCCAAAAAAAAAATTCTAACAATAAATTTATTAAAGTCATTGCATGACATATATATATATATTCATGGATTACATCATGAATCCGAAAAAATATTTACATACTTCTTAATCATATTATTCATATAACAGTAATATTATAAGTATGAAAATATTTCAATGTCGTCAAAAACCTGAATACATTCGACAATGCTCTGATACCAATGATGATTCATACTAAATTTAGAAGAAAGTTACAGGGAATTGTTTACCTTTCTTCGGATCGAAAAGAATATATCACAGGTCGGATAGAGTCACCGCTATTGGAACTCTAACTCAGTTCACATTATGTTTTATCTATACTCTGTTTTTCTCTGTTTCGTACTGTATATGTATTAAACGTAACAATACTTCACCCAGTCTTCTCAATTGTATTAACTGCTTGCCTTTTATAGGCTAACAAGAGAAGATAACTGCTACTGCAGTTATCTGGATACATTGGGTTGGGTTTCATGGGCTAATGCCATGGTATTGGGCTTGGACCCATCTTGGGTGTACCCAATTAAAACCAACATATATATATGTTGTTATGTATTATCTATCTGTTTGTGAAGAAAACTTGTGTGTATATCTAGTTATCTACTAGTCTGGTTCTTGTTTGTATATCGACCAGTCCAATTTGGTCAATCAAACTTAAAAGATTCCATAGATCTGTCCCTCGTTCATCTTCTTCTTTTACGTACATAAGATGTGTTGTTATTTATTGTATTTTAACAAAGGAGGGGTCGGCTTAGCTTATATATATAAAATGATTATCTCATAATGGATCCTTTATTTTAATTTTGGTAATGACTACTAAGAAATCACATCTATTTTTATGAATTTTGATTTGAATTTTTGTGTGGATGATATGTTTAATAAAATCTAGCTATAAATAAAATTTGAGAATTTTTCAAGTATTACAACTATTTTTCTTGAATTTTTCTATATTTCATCCTTTTTCCGATACCTTTATATTTAACAAAATCGGGATAAACAGTTGTGGTGTTTGAAAAATTCTCAAATTTTATTTATAAGTAGATTTTATTGAAAATATCATCCATAAAAAATTCAGATCACAATTCTTAAGAATGAATATGATTTCATTTTGATCCTTATCGAAATTAAAATAAGAAATTTCTTACGAGAAAACCACTATATATATATATATATATATCAATTGCAGTGATGGCAACTCGAATATAGAATATTATTATTAGACTGAATCGGTGTTTTTGCAGTGGTGGCAATTCGAATATAGAATATTATTATCTGACTGAATGGACGTTTTTACCATTGAATCACACTGAACAGTGGTTGCCAAAGTAGCTCTTTCTCTGATATTAAAAACAATTTGTTTACAATTTGCTGAAAGTTTGTATATGAGTATATCTACTTGTCAGTTGAACGTTTTAGTGTTACTACTACTACGTAATATATATTAATTATTGGGACCATTTATAATTATTAAAACTTTCTCTGATTTTTTACTTTGTACTTGATTGCAGTGAATTTTGTGACTCTCTGAAGAAAATTTATATTCCTTAAAGATCATCATCGTAAAACAGCTAATTGTGACCAGAAATAACGATTTTTGTGAAGCACTTGGACGGAGCCAGAAGCAACTATATATACCTTGTAGTTATAAAGTATTTATTCTGTTTATTTCAACTACAAATGTTTCAAATCTTCTTTAAAGTATTAGATAAAAAGTCTAAAAAATAAAGCAAATAATTATATATATAAACTTAATCGCCATGAGTGGTGTGGACGGTCGAACTACAATTAGTATGGATTGGGATGGATGCAAATTAGGTCTAAACAACTTGATCTAACCTTTGTTTAACCAAGGTTGTCGACCGCTCCTTTAACCTACAAAAGAAATGATTCATGAGGAAAACATGGTTGATCCTCAAATTTCACCTTATTTTGCTTGGGTTGAGCGTGGTATTGATCGACTCGAAGATTCAGGGGATGAAATTGATGGGTTGGTAGCAAAGAATGAAAAATCTATTAGATTCCGGTGATTTGAGAATTGATTTCAACGAGTTTCAACGCGTGGTAAAACTTTATTGGGAATGGAAAAATCATAATCCTTTCAGTCAAAAAGGGGCCTTATTTACAAAGCTTCAGCTAGATGGCTTCACTGCTCGTGGTCCCCAAATCTTTTGAGATTGAGGCTTGATTTGGGGGGATAATTAATTTCAATTTCACTCAACTGAAACTGGACCAAGTCAAGATATTTGCTATCCCAGTTGACTAGTTTTTGGGTTGATCTGTCGAACATGGGCTTGACCCGAGCTACCTACTTGATTATATACGGGCTTCAAGGTTGGGCACTAGGTCCGTTTTTGGGTACCACAGTTTGTCCCCCCTACCCCCTCTCTCTAAGGAAGGTCTCCAAGTTAGAGAGTGTGGTTTTGTCGAGTCGAACATCAATTCATCAATTCTGTCGAGCGTAAATTTATGCTTTGTCGAATATAACAAGCCATGCATTATATCTCTATGTTAAGCTTTAGCATTTGCAATGACAAGGTGTCGAGTGCTTTTGCATGATTTGGGAAATGGAGAGGTCAACCGATGGGACTTAGTTGGTTTAGTTCCTTAGGGCTGATGTGGTGCCTCGTTTAAGGCGCACTCTTGAATAAGCTGAATTGGAAATTTACTTGACAGTTACCTTTGTTAACTGGTAACCATAACGGTTATGACACGTGGCAACCGTGGTTAAAGAAAAAGTTTATTTACTAAACTCTTCCACTTCCCATTACCTATCCTTAGTCTCAAAACAATATTCTTTGTAAATCTTCACTAGAACCAATCCGCTTTTTCCACCAATCGATCAACAAATCCAGTTTGAGTCTTTTGTAAGGTAAGTAAAGTTCTTTCATTTTAACTCTTTGAAATGTAAAGTTCTTTACGAGACTTGTTTTCATTCATTTGTAGGGAACTAGCAGAGTAGTCTTTAGGGATTTGCATAGTAAATTGCTTACATTCTTCGTTGCTTTCTGTGTTCAATCCTAAAAATTGATTTGATTTTCTTGGTAAGATCCATTTAGGCGATGCTTTGTAAGATTTAGTAGGTTGGAGACCTTATCGTGTCTCCATAGGATACTAGATTGGATTTAGATTTAGTTCAGATTTTCTTAGGTTTTTATTGGAATGACCTCAATCTGTAGAAACCCTTAACATTTGATTTGGGGCTTCTAGTTCTTTGCTTGATTGTCACATCTCTTGATTTGTCAACTTTTGAAAGAATCATGTCGAGTGAGAGATCGAACTTAGACCCAGATTGCACCTGAACCTCTAGCGATTCAAGAGACAAGGTCACGGAGGGTGTTAGATCCAACACCAGAGAAGTCGAACGACGAGTTACCATAGCTGACCCATTAGATTTCGTACAATAGGATAGATTAGGCTTAGTGGAGATTGGGGCCGTACAAGCCATCATACATTCCAATGATTTCCTAGAGAATGTAGAGGTTGAGGAGCCATCCTTCTCAGGTAGACCGTTAGGCATTATAGCAAGTGAGAATTCGGAGAGCGTAGTTACAGACGATGACATTGACAGTCTGAGGATAATGTATGGTATTCCTGACTCCGTCGAGCTGCGAGCTGCGTGCTGCGAAGAAGCATGAACGAGTAGACTGGGTATTCCATGGTGAACTTGTTTCTATGATTATATTGTTCGCCTAGGGTTTTGATTTTCCATTCCCTCATTAGCTCGTATGTTCTTAGTGTTCTAAGACATTGCCCTAGTCAGCAGATGCCCTAAAGTTAGAGAATTCTTTTGAGCCTTACCGCTCTTCGTGAGAAGAAAGAATTAAAATTTTGGTTAGGCTCGCTTATACATAACTATTTCCTAAAGCAACATACTTATGAGAATGGTTGATTTATGCTCTTTTTGAGACAGACATTAAACACCTTATCTCAAACCTTACTACCAATGATAGAAAGTGGAAATATACCTTTTTTTCATGAAGGGTGACAGACATACCGTTGCAGTGTAGTCAAATATGAACATTTAAGTTCAGCCTCGCAAATGTGCGAGTCACAGAGACTAGCACAACAGTAAGCAAGGATCGTTCCACAGGGAGGTGGGATTCACCGACCGTCTCTAGTCCTAGCTATTATTACAACATTCCGAGCGGACTCTTGTATTGCGTATGCAAAAGAATATGTTGAAAAGTAAATGTTAAACTAACCTAACAAAATACATAAATAAACAATATGTACAAAGATAGGATGGAATGAAATGATCTGGAATGTAAATGGTTACACTAAGCAAATGACTCCACCATAGCAATCACACAATTTCATACAACATGCATAGTCAAGGATGAATGCCGTGCTCACTTAATCCTCGCCAATTGCCCTCACTCCAGCGACAATCGACTATACCGAAATGCACCAACAACCTATCTCTCGATGGTTGACCGAACTACACTCAGTTCATTAAGAATAATGAGACACATGTAGCAACAATACGTGCCAAACCGCGCACAGGCTCTACACGTAGTAGCCAATCTACTAAATGCATGTTGAGTGCTTCACCTCTCGGTCCATCACACACAACCTAGGTTCAATGAAGGGGTGGCTAACCACTCAAGGCTTTAAGCATTTCGAAGGGCCACTCAACCAATAACAAGTATATGCAACGAAATAGGCAACAGTACTAGGTTTATATCAAATTCCAAATGAATGAAAGTACACATCAAAAAAGAGACAAAGATACAAGGAAGGAAATACAAAATAGATAGAAAGGATACCCATCATCCGTAACCAGGAATCAAACACCGGGTCTTATCGTGTATCAATCCGAGATGTCCTCACCACTGGACGACTACGGCGTTCTCCAACCTCATGAATGCACAACCCCCTCAACAAGAGAGAGCTCTCTCCTAATCTCTCTAGACTCTTTAAGATGGATGAATACGAATGGAAAATATGATCACCTAACACTAATGTGCATCAATGTAATTATTAAGACATTAAGTACATTCAATATGAATTAAGGGTTCATTCTCTTGATTTGGGAATTATCCCTAAACCAATTTACCACCCAATCCGGCTAAGGAAGGGCAATTGTGTCCTAAAAGAACCCATTAAATGCAAGAAAATGAACCAAAGCCAATTTAGCACCTAAATGCATGAACTAGCCTTTCCCACTTTTTGTGGGAAAAATCCCCAATCACTCAAATCATCAATACATGGCATTTTGGTCATCCATTAACATACAAACAATCATGGGAAGCTAATTAATCTACTCCTACATTAAATTACTCCACTCCTATTCCCAATCATGCATACATATCAATTTCAAGTCATTCATACACATACATATCATAATAAGAGCATTAAAACAAATAATTTCAAGAGCAAAATAAAACCCAAATGAAATTAAGTACAAAAATACATATATAGCACATGTGAAAGGTCTACAAATTTCCAATTCGGGGTTACATATTAAAGAAATAAAAACACAAGGAAAATGAGTAAAAATGAGCAAACCCTTGAAGAAACACCCTCCAAAGATGCTCCAAATCTTTCCTAGCTCGGTTTTGGTCCTAAGACCACTCCCATCTCCTTGAAATTGGTTCTAAAATGGGTGGAGGAAATGTAAAATGGTGGTATGGAGGTGTATGGTGAGCTCCTATGAAGGATAAACCTCCATGGGAGCTTGAATCACTCACTTATTTGGTGAAGAAGATGGAAGAGATGAAGAAGATGAAGAGAGGTTCGGTTTAAGAGTGTGGGGGTTGTGTTCTCTCTTGAGAGGTGAGAAAATGGGGGTATATATAATGTAGGGAGGTTAGGTCACGAAGTGGGGTGTGAAAGGGTAAGATTGCCCCTCAATTTCGACCAAAAAATGCCCCTAGGACGAGTTGGAATCATGTTTTAGCATTTCCAGCTTCGTGTACCATTACGGAAACGGCCATAACTTCCTCTAGAAAATCCAGAATCGCAATCCGTAAAGTGCATTGGAAAGAATACATCTGAGGCTTTCCGAAAAGTGGTTTAGGAAAATGTGGTTCAATCTGAAGAGAGAGATATGGTCCCCGTAATTTAGGTGTTCTGCACAACCCATTTCCATTTCAGCCCATCTAACCTCCAAAACTCTTCAGTTAAGCTCAAATACCTTTTGTAGGGAATATGTACCTACACAAGGCTTACAAACACATTAAATACCAAAATATACTAAAAAACGAGAACAAATGCTAGATAATGGGGAACTCAAATAGGTATATAAATCGTTCCGGTCAAAGGGTACTTTAATAGATGGCCTTTTGATGATATCCTCATTCGTGGAGTCGAGATGGTGAGTGCTAACTTCTAACACCATTTTCCTAGTATTTTTCTTCTTAGCATTGTTGAACTTGTTTTTCCTTGTTTATTTAGTGAACGAGTAAACTAAGATAGGGTGTCCAAACATTATTGAGCGTACTAACAATGTGTTGGTGATATCTGCCGGGGAGAGGAGTTGGAAGGTGCTTTTGTTAGAAGATATTCTTAGACCCAGTACTTTATGGCACCATTCAAGATGGAACGTGTCACAGACTTAGTATCCTCTCGTAAAGAATCTCGCGTCGTACGTTTGGGTTAGGAGGGGATTTTAAATTCTATGTGGTATGATGTTTTTGACTCATATATCTGACATCGAACAATGTTTCATAGACTATTCAAGGTCGAACATGAAGTTCAATATGTCTAATCCTGATAAGGCAATGAAGATCCAAATGGGGGCTACGAATAAAAAGCGAGGGGACTCACTGGCCATGAAGAAGGCAACTTCTGATGCGTTGAAGGAAAATTCAATTATGGCAGTCGACGAGTCTGCCTTCAAGTCTCCTTCAGAGATGAGCTCCTAAGGAGGGCAAAGAAGAGGAAGACTGATGAAGCTAATCCCAAAAGGAAAGCCACTTAGGCCGCACCGAAAGAGTCTGACTTGACTTTCATGTTTTTCCCATCGAGAGTGTTAGCTTTCAAATAACCGAACAATCGAACAACATTTTGGCGAAGTCAGATGGTCTTCTATTCCCAGCTAATAAAGAACATCTCAAGGGAAAGAAGACGGAGAATGTAGTCAATGATGGTTACTCTTTACTTTCCACGTGAGCTCTATTTTCAAAGGATTTAAATTAAATATGTCGAATGTTCATAATACAATTCCTTCTTGTTATGTAGGCTCTAAAGGCACAACTGCAGGTGAAAAAGTGGTTTGCGACCAGTCGAGAGAGGTGCGTGAAGCTGTAAAAGACCAATGATCCTCTCATGAGAGATCTCGACAAGCTAGACAAAGCTAAAAGAGTGGTCGAAGAGAAGGCCTCGAAGGAATTAGATAGAGTTATCCTCATGGAAGAAGAGCTTAAGAAATTAAATGAGACCTATCCTAAAAGGGATCACAATGCAAGTAATTAAAGAGAGCGAAGAAGGCCCTTACTAAGGAGCGCATTGGTTTAAAGCAGCGACTAGTGACCGTAAAGGTCGAGGCTATGTGCACCATAAGAGTCAAACTTTTCAAGCAGTATCTAGTTGGGTGGAGAGCCTATAAGGAGATTGATGAATGAGAAGAGGCAGAGCTTGATAAGGTTAATGGTTCTCCCAATACATAATCTACAAATATAGGAGCCAATGAAGGGATTGACAAATTGACTGCGAAGGATGGACAAGGTGACGAGGACGCGGTCGAGGGAAGCGCTCGTGTCGAGGATCTGCCTTCTCATTTTAGACCAGTTTTATTCAAGACCAAGTTTTCATCAATTTTTTATTTATGTATATTTTTTCTATCAGACGAGAGTACTGCTTATAATATTCCCGTTTTGACTGGCATTTAATTAATTAGTGGGTACTTTTTGGTATTTTTCAACCTTTTGATGAATCATTTTGATGAATGGAGGTCAACTTGATCACTTTAATTGTCATATTGTATTCTGTATTATTACTGTTTTTATCGTACAAATGCCAACTTGTATGTTTTTTGGTTTTTGAAGTCTTGTTGGCATTAATTTCATATCAAAACATTGTTTCACTTCTATTAATTAGTTGTCTTAGATTGATGATGATTCAAGTTTCAAAAAAGATTTGGCAACTTATCAAGCAACATTGAGTCTTCAAAGAGAAATATGCTTCATTCCTCAACAAAGATATATTTAGACCTCATTTCTCTTACAAGGTTTAGGCACACACACATTGTATCTACATGTGTCTCTGCATCATTTTACTCAATTTTTATAACACATTCACATACTTGATAAACACATTTACATACTTGATATTGAATGCTCATGCAGTAGACTTAAATTGAAATTTTTTATAAATTGCATGTTCTATGACTATATCTAGGAAATGGCATTCTTGTGTGTTCATGTGTTTGTTTATTTTTTTTTATGGACTCCAGACTAGAATTTGGTCTCATATTATTCCTTACTGAGTTCCGGACATTTCGGTTACTCATTCATTAGTTTTCAAGTTTCGAGTAAAAAGTTTCAAAATCACTTACCAGCATTGTCTTTGTCTTCGTCTTCGTCTTCGCGTATCAAGTTCAATTCATAATTTTTGGTCCAATTTTTATAATCGTCAATGTGTGTGAGAGAGTATCAGTTTGTAATATGAAAACATATTAAAATTTAAAGTTCGGAAGTCGGAGAATGGTCAAAGAACGCAAAGGTGTGCGAATGAGGAAGCGAGTGGTCAAAGGCCACTTGCCACCCATCCCCAATGAGGCACTTGGCCATCTCGGAGAGGAGGGCCTTCTGCCCCCGAGATGGCCACGCGCCTCCTTAGGGATGTAAGGTGGCTTGTTGCCATTGGTCCTCAAAAATCGCCTCTCTCTCCCTCTAATTTAAATACACTTTCCCTCTCTAATTTCTATTGTGAAGAAAACTTGAAAAACACTTGTGCAGAGTTTTCTCTCAAGCTTTCTCATCTTCCAAACTCCATAACTTTCTCATTTGAACTTCGATTCAAGTGATTCAAATTGGAGATTGTTATCTATCAATTTTCTAACATCTCCAAGAAGGTTTGAGGTCATTTGATCAATTTTTCTGATGTTTCTACATTAAAAAAAAAAAGACTGCACATTTGCCTTGAGGTATTGAATAAACTCTTGAATTTTGTTCTTCAAAGTCTTCAATTACATTGGGTTTTATTTTTCTATATGTGTATATTTTATGTGTATATTTTGATTAGATTTTTAGACTCTATAGTAGCTAGTTTGGACTTGATTAGATACTTGCATTTTAAGTTAGATTTTCTTAAGATCTATGTTTTCACATGCTTGTGAGTTGTATTGTGCTAGTTTTCTATTTATAACTATTTGTGCTTCAATTGTTTGATATTTGATGATAAATAGTCTCTACAAGTGCTAGGTCGTTTTAGTTGAACACATATAGGAATAGCACTTTTGATTTTATTTTTAGAACTATTTTAGTTTTAACGGACTATTGTGAGAAAAATATGCTATAAATATTTGCTATATTGTAATTGGTCATATCTTGTGAATCTATCATGTTTTTATTTTTTAACAAAACCATGAATATGTGCTTAATGTATATACTTTGATTCAAGTTTTAGTTGCATGAATATATCTAGGAATTAAATATGTTTTTGGTGTTTCACATGTTCTACAATATTATTCATGCATAGTAACGAGACAACTTTGATTTGTGTACTTACATGTGTATGTCTAGTTCCCATAGGATGTGTTGATCATTATATTTTATATTGAGTGTTTGTTTTCATTTTTACATTTATTGATCACACTAGGAAATCCTTGTAAAAGGCATGAAGTCTTGGCTAGAGCATGTGGTCCAAATAGCTAAGCAATGAGTCTTGATTAGGACATGTGGTCTAGATCATCAAGCACGAAAGACTCTTCTAGAGACAAGGGTGCCTTGGACAGAAAGTAAACTTTTTATTGGTGGACCCAAGATATTAAGATACGATGTAGCCCAATAGAGAGTGTAATTTGTTGATCACTCCTGAGGAATTTCCAACTTATTTATGGTGTTGTGTAGAAGTGGAGTCCAATAGAAAGTGTATCATTTGTTGATCACTTTTGAGGAATTTACAATCTACCAATAAGGATTGGGTAGACGTTGAGTCAAATATAGAGTATGTCATTTGTTGGTCACTTTTAAGGAATGTCTTGTCTACTTTAAAATAATAAAATTACCCAATGGTTGTATTCAACCTGTGGATTTTTCCTCTTAGGAGGTTTTACCACGTTAAAAAAAAAATCCTTGTGTTAATTCTTCCTATCTCTCTTTTATACTTGTATGTGTATGTTTATGTTTGTATCTTGTTTCACAAACTTCATTTCTAGATATTCTTGAAAACAATATTTTTGTAATGTGTGAGATACAAGCACTTCATTTGATCAAAGTTGTAAATTTCATTTTATTTGTACTTAGATTTATTTGTATAAATCATCATTGATTAAGTACTTGTTGTTTGGTTTTTTGAGTCTTGTGTTGGTATAATTCCATATCAAAACAATATTTCATTTGTATTGATTAGTTGTCTAAGTATCAAGGTTTATCAAGCTTCAAGGAAGATTGGACAATATATCAAGCAAAGTTGAAGTATTTAAAGAGGAACGAGCTCTATTGTTTGATAAAGGTATAATAAGACCTAAAACCTCTTACAAGGCTTAAGTGCACACACACACATTGCATTCATATATGACCCTGCATCGTTTTACCAAATTTATATTACACATACACACACTTATTAAAGTATGCACATGTATTAGATTTAATTTGACAATTTTATAAAATTGCATGTTCTATGACTATATCTAGGAAACGGTATACTTGTGTGTTATTGTGTATATTTGTTTGTAATTTTATGGTATTGAACTTGAATTTGTGCTTACATTATTCTTCATTGAGTTCGAGTCATTTCAGTTACTCTTTCGTTAAGTTTCAAGTTCAAAATAGGAAGTTACAAAACTTTTCGTGTTTTTAACATACTTGGTTTTCATTCTTGCTTTTCAAGTTGAATTCCATATTTTTTGTGAAAGTTATTTTGACGTCTTTGTTTATGAGGGAGTCCCAGTTCATAATCTGAAACTGATTCAAATTTAGAGTTCAGAGGCAGAAGAACGGTTGAAGAACACAAAGATACGTGGGGGAGTTGAAGTGACCAACGAAGATGGCCTTACACCTCTCCTCGTGGAGACACATGCCTCCATGGGAAGGGATTCCCTTTACCCCCATTGAGGCCACATGCCTCCATGGACTGCAGAGGTGGCACCTCTTGATTGGCCCTTCATTTTGGTTTTTGGTTCCCTCCTTTAAATGTCTCGTTTCCCTCTCATTTTATTTTAAAAAGATAAATGAAAAACCTAGGTGCAGAATTATTTTCTCTCAAACTTTCTCATCTTTCAAACACCATAACTTTCCCATTTGAACTCCGATTCAAGTGATTCTAATTGGAGATTGTTCGTCTATCAATTCTCTATCATCTCCAAGAAATCTTGAGGTCATTTGATCCCGTTTTATGATGGCTCTACATCAAAACAACAGTACTGCACAGTTTTCTTTAGGTATTGAATAATCTCTTGAGTTTTGCTCTTCAAAGTCTTCAATTACCTTGGGTTTTCTTCTTCTACATATGTAAGTTTATTGTATATATATTGATTAGAGTTTTAGGCTATATAGAAGCTAGTTTGGATTTGATTAGAAACATGTATGTTGAGTTAGGTTTACTTGAAACCAATGGTTTCATATGCTTGTGAGTTGTATTGTGCTATCTTTCTGTTTAGTACTATTTGTGATTTAATTGATTGATTTTGATGATTGATAGTCTCTATTTGTGCTAGATCTCTTTAATTAATCATATCTAAGATTATCGCAATTTCATGTATATTTAGAGCCTATTAGGTTTGTATTTAATACTTTGTGAATACATGCTCTAAATATTTTGCTAGAACTTTAATTGATTATATCTTGTGAATCTAGTCTGTTTTTGTTTGTTACTAAAATCTTGAATATGTGCTTAGTGTATATTCTTTGATTCAAGTTTTAGTTGCATGAATATATCTAGAAATTAAATGTGCTTTTGGTGTTTTCACATGTTCTAGGATTTTATTCATGTATAGTAACTAGACAACTTTGATTTGAGAACTTTTATGCATATGTCTAGTCCCATAGGATGTGTAGATCATCATATTCTATATTGAGTGCTTATTTGCATTTTTGCATTCATTGATCTCATTAGAAAGTCCTTGTAAAAGACATGAAGTCTTGGCTAGGACTTGTGATCTGAATAGCTAAGCAAGGAGTCTTGATTAGGACATGTTGTCCGAATAATCAAGCAAGGAAGACTTTCTAGAGGCAAGAATGTCTTGGATAGAAAGTATACTTTTTACTGGTAGACCTAGGATATTAAGATGCGATGGAGTTCACTAAAGAGTGTGTCATTTGTTGATCACTCCTGAGGAATTTTCAACTTCTTTATGGTGTTGTGTAGAAGTGGAGTCCAATAGAAAGAGTGTCATTTGTTGATCACTTTTGAGGAATTTCCAATCTACCAATAGGGATTGGATAGACGTCAAGTCCAATATATAGCGTGTCATATGTTAGTCACTTTTGAGGAATGTCTTGTCTACTTTCCAATTATAAAAGTACTGATAGTTATATTCAACCCATGGATGTTTCCTCTTAAGAGGTTTTACCACGTTAAAAAATCATTTTGTTAATTCTTCTATCTCTCTTTTATACTTGTATATGTATGTTTTTATCTTGTTTCACAAACTTTATTTCTAGAAGATTGTTGTAATGTGTGAGATACAAGCACTTCATTTAATCAAATTTGTAAATTTCATTTTATTTGTACTTAGATTTATTTGTATATAATCATCTTTGATTAAATACTTGTACACATTGAACAATATTGAGAATACACGTATTCTTTGTTTTTAGTTTTATTGTAATTATTTCACTAGCAACTTGTAAGCTTGTCTAACAATACTTTATTTGAGAATACATATCGATTGGCTACATATGCTTTATTAACTAATGTGTTGTTATTCATGCTAGCTAGAGGGAAAAACTTTTGTTTATTTCAAGGGATTGAAAAACGGTATAAAAACCTATTCACCACCCCCTCCCTTTAGGTTAGCTTATGGCAATTTAATTGTGTTTGTATATTTTCAATTGGTATCAAAGCAGGTTGTTAGACGGATCTTAACGAGATCTAGGATATGCTCACGGTTTATTGCAAGGTTTTTGAAGTCCTGGTCCTTCTAGAAGAGATAATGTCTAAAAGAGCTTCTAACTCTAGACCTCCGCTACTCAAAGGGCGTAACTATAGTGTTTGGAAATTTATGATGAAAGCTTACATCCGTTCCATTGATGAAAAAGCATGGATAATGGTATAGGAAGGTTATAATCCTCCTAGCACGATGCTCAAAGATGGATCTATAGTTTCTAAACCTAGGAGTGAATGGAATGCAAATGAGTTTGAGTTAGCAAAATGGCATCATCGGGCTGTGAATGCTATTTTTGGAGGAGTGGATAGTAGATAATTTTCCTATATCCAAAATCTAGAGAACGCCATGGATGCATGGGATACTCTCCAAGTAACCAATGAGGAAACTAAGGCGGTTAGGAAGTCGAGACTTCAAATGCTCACTTCACAATTTGAGATATAGTTTTGAGTGAGGTTAAAGAAATGATGATTTGATCAAGTTACAAGTAGATAAGTTTGTGAGCATTACTCAAAGGCTTTTATGTGAAAAGAGTGAAATTTCTGAAAAGCTTAAAGAGGTTGAGAAGATAGTCCTTGAAAAAGAAAAGATCATTTATGCTATGAGGGTGAATGAGCAAGAATATACTGAAGAGATCAACATTTATAAGCAAGCTATCAAAGACTTAGTCAATAATTTGATCAACATATTTCTAAGCAAGCTATCAAAGACTTAGTCAATGATTTGATCAACATGACGAATGTTATGAATCTTGCTAGTCCTGAAGGAGGTTCAAGTGGCTTGGTACACTAACCTGTTTGTTTCTAATCTTATTGACAAGTCTAGGCAAGGCTGGAATATAGAAAATATCGACCAAGCTTTACTCCCCGTTGATAGGGCAACAGTCCTCACTATCCCTATCAGTTGGCAGGGTGGCCACGACACCCTGAAGTGACACTATGATAAGAAGGGAGATTACACAGTGAGCAGTGGCTATAAGCTGGCTGTGGGGAATGGCCAACATGCTTCGTCCTACAACTCTTTCAAGATGTTCAAATGGTGGAGATATCTCTAGAAACTCAACGTCCCCCCAAAGGTCAGATTCTTTATTTGGCGGGTGTGCCTGAATGTAGTTCTCTCCTTTGAAAACCTATGTAAGAGAAAATTTTTACCTAATCCTTACTGCAAGAGTTATGCTTTCTCAGTGGAATCAGTTAGCCACGCTCTTCTTGGGTGTATACGGAACTCCGTTTGGCAATCTTCTTGACAATATAAGGTCTCTCCCAGTGATAGAAGTATTTCAGTCTTTGGCTGCCCAGACTTCTCTAGAGGATTTTGGCTTGGTGTGTATGACAACTTGGGCCATCTAGAAACCATAATTCTTTTCTAAACTGTGCAAAGAGAGAAACTTTGATTCTGTTGCTAATTGAGCCTCCGATTTTCTTTCAGAGTTCAAAAGTTCAAGGTAGGTTTTATCCCTTTTAAGGCCTCCTTCCCCCGCCAATTCCTCCCCTGTCTGGATTGCCCTCCCTCTTGAGTTACTAAAGCTTAATATTGGAGTTGTCTCCTGAAAGAATTCTTTTTTTTTTTTTGGTGTAGGTGTTATTATTAGGGATGACAAGATTATGGTGCTTGTTGCTCGCTCTGTTAGGTTGGTTGGTTCCTTCTCAACCGAGGTTAATTTCCTTCTGAACTTGTGAGAGGGCCTCATGATGGCAAAGTTCTATGATTTTTCCACATCTATTGTTAAATTGACTTCCACGGCGGTTGTTGCCACTTTGAACAGCTCTTTACCATCTGTAGGGGATGTTTATTTTATTGTTAATGACATTCAGGCCCTATTTTCCGAAGTTGGTATTTGTAAGTGTCAAGCCTCCCCTAAATCGGGGAACTCCTTAGCACATAAACTAGCTTCTTTGGCCTTCTTCTCTATTATGGAGCATTTGTGGTTGGATCTAATCCCTTCTACTATTTATATTGGTGTATAATCAAAACAACATCTTATTTCAAAAAGAAAAAGACGTAGTAATATCAGGTAAGGATTTAAAATTATTTTTTAAGAGTAAAGGAAAATCTTTGTAAGGATTTTACTATGCAGTTTACAACTTGTATAAGAATGAATAAGTTAAAGAAGATACATTACTTCTATAGATATTGAATAATTTTTTGAAAGAAGCAAGATAGGAATTAGGCAACTCACCCCAAAATTTGTCATAAAATAAGTCCAAATGAATGAGATTGTAAAGGTTGTCAAATGAAGATGGAATGGTTCCAAAAAAAAGAGCATACACAAATGTAAGGCAATAATTTAAGATTATTTTTTAAGGTAAAGGAAAATCTTTATAAGGAATGTACTTTGCAAATTGTAAGAGAAGAAATAAATCAAAGAAGATAAATTACATGGATAGATAATGATATGAACCTCACCAAGAGCAGTGAGACCCGAAACCAATATATATTTTAATGAAGGATCGTTTTCTAAATTTAGATTTATAAAAAAAAAATTAAAAGGACCGTGACCCGTTATCTATAAAGAGATTAGAACTAACGGTATCAGAAAGTTGTAGACACCACACTCAAGAAGTAGTGAGGATTGTGAGTGATAAGTCTGAGATTGAACGCCACAAGGTAGATCCCTTGATAGTTTCACAAGTTCTATGAAGAATCAAAGAGAAAATTCTCTCAATTTTATTTCAATTCAAGTCTGTCGAAAATTACTTCAATTGGTCCCTTTTATAATAAAAGATCTAAGACTTAAAAAGAGAATAAATATTTGGCAATTAATACCTTACAATCAGGAAAATAAATATAAATAAATTTAGGAAATAACTAAAGACTAAAACCAGTAACTAGTTGATTTGTTCCTTATTTGGAAAGTTGAATTTGGGAAACAAATCAACTCTTTATTTGGAGAGAATAAATAAATTAGAGAATACGCTAAAGTATGAAATATGCTGAAATTGTATTCTCCTCCAGTCATACGTCACCCAAAAAGTAGGAAATATGTTGAAATTCGGACTGCTCAGCTCAAGTCTTCGTGTAACAAGATAGATGATCAAATTTGAGTAGGTTTTGATCTATTACGGAGGACAGAGTATTCATAACATATGTAGGGCTCATCTTGGGCTTTCCGGAAATATATTATAATAGCTAATCCGACTTTATATTCCCTTTGTAGAGGCCCACAAAGTTCAGCTTGGATTTTGTCTTCATGTGAACCGAACTTGGACTTTGGCAACTTAAAATCAACCCATCATTAAATGTTTATTTGATCCTCTTGCCCTCTTGTAATTGGCCCAAATGAAATATGCAATGGATCCTTTGGTGATGCTTCTTGGTTCTCATCGTTTCCCCTCTCTTCAAAAGGATTTGTCCTCAAATTTTCACCATAGTGTTGTTGATAGCCTGCGACACTTCATCAAAGCCCTGTAAAAGAGAAACAACAACACTGTTTTCTCTCTCTTTTCTTCTCATCAGCAAAATTTTATTTTTGTTTTTCACTTTTTTTTTCTTTTTTTGTTGTTTCGGACTCTCTTTCTTTTGTCTCTCTTTCTTTTGAACTCTCATTTTTTTTACATCTTTTTTTTTTAACCTCACTTGATCTTCATACACTTATTTTGGGGTTAAAGGTACAAGAGTGATTGTCTTTTTACTGAGCACAAAAGAGTATTTATTGGTATACCCATCATGCGTCACATGCCTATCAAACTGCCATGGTCTCCCCAAAATGATATGGCCCGCATTCATTGGTACCAAGTCACAAAGGACTTCATCTTTGTATTTTCCAATTGAAAACGACATCAACACCTGTTTAGTCACCTTGATTTCCCAACTATTTGTAAAACGTATTTTGCAATCAAACCTGACTGGTATCAATGAAAACAGAAAGTAACGTTAGAAACAGAGTTTGATCCGAGGCTCGTGTTTCACACGGTGTCCTTAAGACAATTTCACCGGACAACACCGTATGTGTATTAGGCGATTGTCTCCCAGGATACAATGGTTCAACAGTGGTAGGACTAAGCACTATCCACTACCAGCGAACTCAAACCGAGTTTTGAACTTACCAAGAAAACCAGAGAAGAAAAGAAATCGGCTACTCAAAAGAAAAAACTGGAACTGTGTTTGTTCTGTGTGTGTTGAACAGAATATTAGAGATATTAAATACCCAAACCGAAACACTAGGGTTTTGGGATTAATTCGGGATTATATTTGGAAAATTTGTTTTTGATTTAGTAAGGAAATTATTTAATTAGATAATATTCTTCAAAGGGATTTATTTCTAATTAAAACCCGATTCTGTATTCTTAGTGATCAAGTAAGAAATCAGAATCCAAACAATTAAAGCTTTCCTTATTCATCACAATCAAAAACGTTGACTTAGGGAAGTGGCAAGAGGTCAACTGGACTCTCACGGTCTAATCGGAGCAGCATTCGTGTCTGCAGGTCGCGCCCACACACGAGTCTGCAGGTCGCGCCCACACACGAGTCGTGCATTCGAAGGTTCGGGGTCCATGATTTGCACCCCCCCCCCCCCCCACCCCCTGCGCGTGCGAGAGAGAGCCTCTATGCCACACACATGTTAAAAGCTCATATCACACATTCACTTATAAACTACTTATAAATGATTTCCCTAAGCAATGTGGGATTCCTTTTAATCCCTACACAATGGGTCCACTTTGAGACTCAATTTCTCATTCACCCATTAACCATTTTGTGAATTTGAGTATACCATTTCGAAGTTCTCACGGAGGAGAATTCGAATCCACTTTAATCTTCCATTTCTATGGAATTTATCATACTCAATTTTTGCTCTCAAAATAAGAGATTATCACAAAATTTCCAACACTATCATTTAACCATTGTAGCTTATAAGGTTATAGGTGCTTCAAAATGGCCAAATTCAGTTTCTCCATAAAACTAATGCTAACCACATTAGTACAACTGCCCTCATCAATGATCATGCTACATACCTTATCATTAATATGGCAGCGGGTGTGAAAAATGTTGTCATGTTGTACCTTATCATTTTGCTTGGTTTTAGCACTAATAGCTCTTCTTGCAACCAAAAGCTCTTCATCTACCGGATATTCAATGTCACTTATATCCTCCAATGGTGGCATGGACTTATCATCAGATTTACTCTCGGATTCAATATCACCATCATTCTTCAAAACAATTACTCTCTTGTTTGGGCAATGAGATGCAATATGATCTGCTCCCAAACACTTAAAGCACTTAATGCCATGGTTTCTAGAAGGTGGAGAATCTGATTTATCTTGATTTAATGTGCCTCAGGCCTTTTGATCTTTGGAAGGTTCGGTCTCAGCCTTAAAACTAGGTTGGTCATCACTTTCACTCTAATTCGGTTTCCATGATGATGAAGAAACCGGATTTCGCCCAACCCATGTGGAACTCTACCTCTTCATCTGTTGTTCCACCTTAATGGATATATGTACCATGTCAGTCAATTCAAAATAATGTTGTAACTCCACTACATTTGCAATATCTCGGTGTCGTCCACTTAAGAACCTAGCCATAGTAGCCTTCCGGTCCTCGTCCACATCAACTCGAATCATGGCTCTCTCCATCTCCTTGTAGTAGTCTTCAACACACTTAGACCCTTGAGTAAGAGTTTGCAATTTTTGAAACAAACCCTAATAATAGTGACTTGGAATGAAACGCTTTTTCATGACAGCTTTAATCTCCTCCCAAGTCTTAATAGGTCTTTCTCCATTCCATCTCTCACTCACAATCAGTTCATCCCACCAAACGATAGCATAATCAGTGAATTATATGGCAGCCAACTTCCCCTTCTTCAATTCGGAATAGTCGTGGCAGTCAAACACTAATTCTATTCTTTTTTCCCACTCCAAATAAGATTCAAAATCAGTTTTACTTTGGAAAGTTGGGATCTTCACCTTTATACTACCCAAATTATTATCAACCCTCTCTCCATACCTATCTCCTATATTCCTATACCTATCTTCTCTATTCCCATGCCGAACTTCTCTACCTCCCATTCCATGCCTTATCTGCCCATACCCACATTAGACATGAGATCATCCTCCTCTAGGTCATTCCCATAATCGTCTTTATAATCATCCCTAAGTGGGTTCCTTTCTCTTCGTTCCACATTAGGATCCCTGAATGGCTGCTCCCATTATGAACTAGACTCCACTTTGTCTATCCGATCATGCATCTTACCAAACTTAAACTCTATCTGCTTTATGTTTTTTTGTATGGCCATATACAAAAAATTGAGATTTACCATTTCTGGTGCATCGTCAGATAAGTCTTTACTCTTATAATGTGACATATTTTAAACCTGCAAAACAATGAAAGCTAGTAAGCCTCACAAAACACTCCCTCATGTATTTACCCTTAAAGATGGTTGCACTCACACTCGTGTTTCACTCAATCTTTTGGCTTTTTCCCTCTGATGAGCTCACACTCTTTTGCTTTTTCCACTCTTTGTTCACTATTTCAGTTCCTTTCTTTTTTACTTAGATGGACACACAAGAAGTTCAAGAAATAAGATGTAACAAAAAAAAATATAAGACAAGAATAACAAAGACGAGATCCTATTGCGAGTTTTTTTTTTTAATACCAAATATTTTTTTTGGAAATAGTTGATATAAGTTCAACTACACGACCTTAAAAAAAAAATTACTCTATTTTTTTTTTGGGATCTTTTTTTTTTGGATATCCTTTTTTTTTGTAACGGATCTGATTATTTTTTTTTTAAAGATCAAACAGAATAATAGAAGAAGAAGAACCATGATAGATTAAACCTGAGTTTAGAAACCAGACTCTGATACCAACTGGTATGAACCTCACCAAGAGCAGTGAGACCCCAGAACCAGTATATGGTAACGAATGATTGTTTTCTAATTTCAGATTTATAAAAAAAAAAGTGATTGTGACCCGTTATTTATAAAGAGATAAGAACAAACAGTATCAAAAAGTTGTAGATGCCACATTCAAGAAGTAGTGAGAATTGTGAGTGATAAGTCTGGGATTGAACGCCACAAGGTAGATCCCTTGATAAGTTCACAAGTTCTATGAAGAATCAAAAAGAATTCTCTCAATTTTATTTCAATTCAAGACTACAAAAAATTACATCAATTGATCTCTTTCATACTAAAATATATAAGACTTAAAAAGGGAATAAATATTCGGTAATTAATACCTTACAATCAGGAAATTAAATACAAATAAATTTAGGAAATAACTAAAGACTAAAAAACTAGCAGCTAGTTGATTTGTTCCTTATTTGGAAAGTTGAATTTGGGAAACAAATCAACTATTTATTTGGGGAAAATAAATAAATTAGGGAATATGCTAAAGCAGAAAATATGCTGAAATTGGATTCTCCTCCAATCATACGTCGCCCAAAAAGTAGGAAATATGTTGAAATAAATTATGCTAAAATTTGGACTATTCGGCTCAAGTCTTCGTGTAACAAGTTAGATGGCCGATTTTGGGACTGTAGTGATCTATTACGGAGGACGGAGTCTTTATAACATATGTAGGGATCGTCTTGGGTTTTCCGGAAACATATTTTAATAGACGATCCGACCTTATATTCCCTCTGTAGAGGCCCACAAAGTTCAACCCAGATTTGATCTTCATATGGGCCGAACTTGGACTTTGGCAACTCAAAATCAACCCATCATTAAATGCTTCTTTGATCCTCTTGCCCCCTTGTAATTGGCCCAAATGGAATATGCAATGAATCCTTTGGTGATGCTTCTTGGTTCTCATCAGATAATAACCATTTTTTCAAAGATTCAATATCAATGGAAGAAGGCAACTCACCACTAAATAAAGTTGTTATTATATAAGTTCAAATGTACTCAAGATTTTTTTTTCTTTTGGTGAAGTATAGTGTATATAAATGCAATTTTTTAAAAGGAATTTTACCTTCCAAGTTGCAGGATTGAAGAGACAAAAAGTTGAGAGAAGATGAATTTGTCAACACCTCAAGTATTGAAAAAGAAATGTTGATGTGACTAAGATCAAGAACTTTCAGGTTGGTTAATTTCACTACTAGACATTTTAGATCTGGCTACAACCAATTGTATGATAGATCAAGGGACTCCAAGTTGGAGAGCTGTAACTTCTCTTGTGGTATCTGACCAGAAAATTAAGAACAAGAGAGGTTTAGATGTACTAACCTTGAAAGATTCATGATTTCTGAAGGAATTTTGGAATCATTGAAGTAATTATCAACAAGGCTAAGCCATTGAAGATGGAGAAGGTGGTAGAGGGTGCAAGTAGAGTTGATAGAACCATAGAGATAGCTACTACTGAGCTCAAGTTTGATCAGATAACCAGTGTCTTCGTTGCATTTGATGCCACCCCATGAGCAACAGGTACCATTTTCTTCCAGATTCTAGAGTTCAGTCTTGGCCGAACAACCAAAAGGAACAGAGTAGTACTCATGAATATTGAAGACTTTCCTTGAATCGTAACAGAGCAGAATGTTCCTTGTGATGACAAAGTGGTTGTCTAGAAGAAGTAAGCTGAAAAGAGAAGAGCAAAAAAGACAAGTACATAAATGTGAAGAAACTCAAGGATGACTGTTAGTTGCCAAATAAGCAAACAAAAATAATAAACACCTTGTAAGTGCACAAATCGTAAACGATAGCATAACAGTGAAGCAAGGATCGTTCCCATAGAGAATTAATTACCTACTAAAATAATGAGTTTATATCTACGTCACTCTAGGACTTTAATCTGACTAAAAATATAAAAACAAAGACACTTAATACACACACACGAATGTGGGTTTTGATTTGATTATTAAAACTAAAGAAAATTGAATAACAATAACTAAAATGCAACATAAAATGTAATGAGAAAAAATATGTAGAAAAACACTAGTTAGAACCTCCTATCCACCACTAAATAATTATCCAATCTACAAACAATAATGAAGTTAAAGATATCAAATATGATGAAGATATTCACAACAAAGCGGTGGGTATTCCACACAAGTTGTATCGATTCTCTCTTAGTTTGTATGTTGATTGCATGGTATTTGCATAAATACTTGCATTCTAAATTATAACCTAGCATGAGTATTTACTAGATTTAATCATCAGAACCCATTAAGAACCAAGAGAATATGATTATCACATCAAACCTAAAACATGGTATTTATTCTAGGCTATTCATGAATCAATTTCCCTTAATTAGGTCTTATTCCAATTAATTTTTGTATGCAAGAATATGTTCGTATGGTATTCGAACTCTATCCTACAACATAGATCCTAAAATCATGCTCCTAAGATTCCCAATCAAAGAAACAACGATAATAGAAAAAACAATTCTTATAGAGAAATTGAAATCATCACGTATGGAAAATAATAGTTCATTAAACAAAACGTATCTGTAGAATTGAAATCATGTCTAAGGCTTCAAGTTAGCCCTAACTAATAACAAAATTAGCTAGAAAAATCAATAAAAACATCTAATCTAAAGAAAGGTAGAATAAGAGAATGTTGATGGAGTCTTCAATCTTCAATCTTCAACTCTTCACACTTCTCTTTGTAGAAAACTCATGATATTTATATATGACTTCTCATTGTAGATACTCAATTTGCTTTGATGTATAAAACACACCTAGTAGGAAAGTAGAATGAATTAAGGAATAAAAATCCTTTCCTAACTTTGAGTTCTTCTTTGAAAATTAATTCATAATTTGAGTTTATGAAATTTCTCAAACATGTCTTGATTTCTTAGAGTCCTTTAGGAATTGATTTAAGAAATTCTAGGACAATTCTGGATCAATTCATATTGAAAATTTGCCAAAGATAAACAACGAATGATATGGGGACCGCTGCCAAAATATAGAGCGTTAAAAGCACTAGAAAAGCATCACTATGAAAAAATGCAGTGGTCTAATAGCATAGGTACAACGGTACACATTCTGATAGTGAAGCGTTGTGTGTACCGCTGTCAAAATACATAGTACTATGATAGCGGTCCACACTAATATTGAATGTTGTGGACCATGCCATGAAAGTAGACATGCCCAAGGTTCCGGTCTGGTTCGGTTTCGGTTTCGGTTCATAACTGTCGATTCTGATTCTGGTTCCAGACGGAGCCAGAGTCAGAACCAGAACTGTAGATCGACGGTTCAGGTCCGGTTTCGTCGGTTCGGTTCTTTTTTTTTTTTTACTTATTACTATTATACTAATTTCAAAAAAAAAAAACCAAAACATAAGACATGTAATAATGTGAAATGTTAAATGAATTTTATTGAGTAAGGTCGTAAGCCGAAATTAAAATTGAAAAAAAAATACTAAATACATAAATTGAAATAAATGTATAAAACTAAAAAATAAAAATTGGTCTTGCACTTAATTTGTATCAAAATTAAGTTGCCTATGTATCCTCTTAGGGTTTAGAGGAATCAAAGACCACGTAATTCGTTTACATTTTTTTACCTTTTACATATATAAGTCTATAACTAATCGCTGCCTTTTATTCCGGTACCGGTGGTTTGATCATCATCGAAGAAATCGTAAATCACTTCTGGCTCCATTTCTTGTTGTCTATATTCAGCCTTTGTCCAATAATCAACACACATTTGGACTTGAATTGATTCTGAACTCAAAAGTGACCGTCTTGCGTTCAGAATATTTTCACCCGCGCTAAACTCTTGTTCCTCAGCCATTGTAGAAACCGGTGTTGTAAGAATCTGTTTGGCTATTATAGACAAGATTGTGAAGTCATTTTGGTGTTCTCTCCACCAATGTAGAATATCAAATTGATCCATATCACCGTCTCCTATAAACTTAAAATTGGTACTGTGATAAGTTTCAATCTCATAATACGAGACCGAACTTGATGAAGAAGAAGAACCTCGTAATCTTTTGATCTTTTGGGATAACAGTGCAGACCCTGCCCCTAACACTCCAGAAGATCGAGTAGGGGAGACATTTTCAGTTTGTGAAACACTAATGTTCAATGATGGACTATAAATTCTACGATATTTATCATATAACTGATAAAATAATGTCTTAATTGTAGAACAATAATTATTAATATCTACTTTTATACCTAAACAATCATAATAAAGAGTTAAATAATCTGTCAAATTTTCTAATTTACAATGTGGGTCAAAACACAATGCAAGCAAGTAATAGTTGGAAACTCCCTATAATAGTCTAACCATTTTTTCTTAATAGCTTTAATGCATGCTTGGGATGAACAGTCAGCAAATACACCAGCAATATTATAACCCTCAATAATAAATAATTGAGTAGTAGGATAATAAATACCTGAAAAATTGTTAGTAGTACTATTAAAAACTTTTAACAAATTACAATTTTTTGTACAAACACCCCAATGGTGTTCATATAGATTGATTTGACTAACATTATATTACATAAAAGAAAATAATAAATCCCTTTATTCATAACTTTCACAAAGAAATTTATAAGTAGAGTTCCAACATATTGGAACATCACGAGAAAATCTAATGAGATGTCTACCTGTCTGTTTACAAAATCTTACCCATGCTTTCATAACATTAGGATGTTTCCACAAATATGAGAGGGCATCCTTAATGGTTTTAATAAACGCTTGAAGAATTTCCAAACCTTTTTGAACGCATAAATTTAAAACATGACAAGCACATCTTTGATGAAAAAAATTTACTATTAAAATAAGGCTTGCATAATTCAATTAAAGCAGAAATAGTTGACGTATTATTAGAAGCATTATCAAAACCAATTTAAAAAATTTTGCTTTCAATTTTATACTCTTCAAAAATCATTTTTATATTTTTATAAATATTATCAGCAGTATGTGCATCATCAAAAACTCTAAATGCAAGAATTCTTTGTTGTATTGTACATGCTTTGTACATATAATGACAAGTTACACCCAAGTATGAATGCGCTCGCCAATGGTCAGTCCATATATCGGCACATACGGAAACACGACCTTTATAGTTCGTAAAATATTTTCAAAATCCTTTTTTCTTTCTTATAAATATCATACATTGTACGTATGAGAGTGGTTCTAGGGACACGACATGTAATAGGATTTAATGTTTTATAACAATATTTAATAAAACCAACTTTTTCACCAAAACTAAAAGGTAAATGTTCTACATCTACCATCCTAGCTAATTCTTCTATATTAGTTTGATCACTATATTTAAATAATTGGGTGTTAGAGGTAGAAAACCTGGAAATTTGAGATTGTGTACTCCCCTTAGCATGTTTTGCTGGATGATGGGTCATAATATGCTTCCTATATTTGCCGTATCCTCCTGATTTAGTCCACTTATATTCTTTAGGGCAGTAATTGCACACTGCCCAACACGTTTCATCCAGTTTCGTAACTTTCTTCATGTGGAGAATGAATATATCAGATTTGGTCTGTTTCTTATCATTCTCTAACGCCTCTTCAAAATCTGGATTTGTAGTGAAATCGGGTATATTTTTCTGATTGGCTTTTCATATTGTCATGGCTAGGGCTAGGCTGGCTAGCATTTGGTTCATAAATTATTAAATGGGGATTTGGATTGGCTGGATAGTATATAGATTCAAGATAAGCTTGCCGTTGTAGGAACTCATGGTAAGCGGTGTTGTCAAAATCGATATTATCCGGCTGGACCGGATCCGGCTCCAACATACGACCTTTATCGGTCCTGGAAATGGAATGTCTCATACTCCACTTCCACTTCCACTTCCACTTCACTTGTCATTAAAAAAATTAATTTGTAAAAAAACTCTTCAACAAAATTAAAATAAATGGATGGAAATAAATTTGAAAATTTTATTGGAAATATATTTGAAAAAATTGTTGACAGGAATTTTTAAATGATTTAAAAAAAATTGCAATACAATAAATATAAACAAATAAACAATTGACTAATTTAAAGATAATTGAAGAGAATTATGAGAATTGAGAGGGAGTTGAGAGAGAAATGGTGTGAAAAGATATTAATTGGGGGTGGGGGTGGGGGTGGGGGTGGGATAATAAAATAAAAAACAAAACAAAAAAATTGTCATTGGGCCTAACGGTCTGCTATCCGTTGGGCCCAACAATTGTTTTTAAAAAAAAAACAATTTTTTTTTAAAAAAAAAATAGCCTGAAACCAAACATTCAGTCCCACGGTTACGGTTATGGTTCTGAAACTAGTTCCACGGTTTCGATTTTAGTTACGGTTACGGTTACGGTTACGGTTCATTTCACACGTTTACGGTTCGAACCGAACCGTGGTCATGTCTACGTGAAAGTCGTTGTGAAAGTGCAAAGCGATTGCAATTTGTTGTAAATTGGTTAGATAATTACGTTTTATGCCCTTCTTATGACAATTACACTTTAATTCCTTCAATCTTTTAAAATCATTTTTTTATCTTCAAATTTATTCCAAGAGTTATCTTCTACACAATCTCAACAAACACATTAAAATATTCAATTTCATCCAAGAACATAGCATAAAACATAGGAATTAGGGATCTCAGATATCAGGATTTATTAACCTAATGTAGCTAGACCCATAGAATAAAACCGATTAAGGATTTGTTTGATCATCACACCTACATCAATGAGAGAATCCGATCCAAATCATGTACCCAAACCCTGTACCCAAATCCCAAGTGTGATAAATCTAGTAATAATATAACATTAAGAAAAAATAATCAAAAATATTAACTTTTTATTATTATTTTCTTCCCCTCACACCTACGTTATGATCGTGGATTCGAGTTTTTCTCTCACTCTAGAGCCCAAATTATTTTAGTTTTAAAAAAATAAACAAAAATTTGTGGTTTTACAATTTACTAGAAAAGCATGGGAGTTGGGTAATTGAAAAGTGCTGTGTGGACTCATTCTATTCCCGACTTGAATTGCCTCTAATATAAATCTATATAGGGCCAAAACCATAAATAGCCTTAAAATTAAGGGAGTATTCAAAAATGTCATTTCTCAATAATTTCACTATTTTTATCCAAGAGAAATAATTTTTGGACAAAATTACCCTTAATGCATTTATGACATGTGAAAGAAAGATTTTTCTTTAATCATCTTCATCTATCTCCATTGATGGAAGTATAACAAATTGGAGGTATGTGATAGAGGGTTGTTCGACATTTACCGATGGAGGTTAGTTCGACCTCCATCAATGAAGGTCTGCGAACAAACCATCATTGAGACCTCCATTGATGGAGATTTGTTCGAACTCCATCTAATTTTTTTTTCCAGATCTTCAAATGCAGATCTGTTTTTAGAAACGTTACACGATGAAATATCAACATTATTTCACGATGAAATATCAACATCTGCGAACAAACCACTGTTGATGGAGGTCTTGATTTTTTTTTTCCAGATCTTCAAATGGAGATTTGTTTACAGAAACTTCACACGATGAAATATCAATATTATTACACGATGAAATATCAACATCGTGTAATGTTGTTAATATTTCATCATGTAATCATACTAATATTTTATCGTGTAAAGCTTTTAGAAACATTTTTAAATGACTTTTGAGTGGAAAAACGATGTCAAATTTTTGCCCATAATATTCCGTTTGAATCCTTTCAGCTATGAAAACAATATTTCGAATATAAAAAATTGTAGAGAGAGAAACACAAATGAACGAGAGAAACAAGAAAAATCTATGAAGAGAGAGAAAGTGTCAATGGAGATTCAAGTTATTAAAATTGATAAAAGTAAAATTTTAAAATTGGTGAGAGAGAACTTGAAAAAGAGAAAAAAAAAAGTTATTGAAGATGAGGATATGGAAGCCAACAAAAGAGTTTTAAAGGGTATTTCTGTCAAACCACTTATAAATATGAATAAAAACAGTTAATTTATTGAAAATGGGTAAATGTGAACAATACCATATATATATATAATTCTGTTATTTATCCTATTTGTTCTTCCTCACCTCCCATGCACCTCCTTCACTCACAAAATAGACAGTGAACTAGAACATCTCCAGGCTCTAGGTTTCTTTGGCACCATCAAAGAATCCTTCAAAATATTATTTCCCTGGAAAAAAATCTTCACCTACATCACCCTAACCCTAATCCTCCCTCTTTCCATCTTCTTCCTAGTCCAAATAGAGATATCAGACCTGATCTCCTCCAAGGTCTCTAACACTCCAACCACCCTACAACGCCCTAAATCCGCCGATATGATCTTGCTCACGCTCATCAAATCCGTTGGTTTCTTCTTCTACTTGGCATTCTATCTCCTCTCCACCGCTGCCATCGTCTACACCATGGCCTGCCTCTACACAGCCAAACAAACCACTTACAAGAAAGTCATGAGCGTCGTCCCCAGAGTCTGGAGAAAACGTCTCCTCGTCACTTACCGTTACAGCGTCCCCATCGTTTTAATCTACACATCGTCGCCGTCGGAATAATGGTCTTCTGCTCCATTTTATTGTCGTCGGAAACCTGGTCATTGTATGGATTCTGATCTTATACTTGGCGGGGATTCTGTATATCAGCGTAATTTGGCAATTAGCGTGCATTCTCTGTCATCCTCGTGACAAAATCTTCAGCCTACTAGTGCACCCGACCACTTATATGCCGACAAAAATGTGAACTCATCAAAACCTTTGGAATGTTAGATTTTTTTTGCTAGCCTTTATAAAAAATATTTATATACCTATAAAATATTTGATATTCTCAATTCTTGTAGAATGAATCCCTATTTTCAATATATATATATATATATATATATTAGAGACAATGAAAGAAATAGCTTTCAAGCTTAAAATGAAGATTTACCCGATGTTGAGAATGGCATATAAAGGTGTCACTGATGCACAAAACAAAGAAATTTTGAAAGAAAGAGTTGAAATGTGATTAAAGAGAACGTTGGTTGGTGGGAAAATTAAATGAGTGGGATTATTTATAAAAATAGTCCCCAAATAAAGGGAAAGTATCATTTCCCCCCTGATGTTAAGACGAGGACAATGTTTCACCATATTGACCGGTCTATCCCCTCAAATGGAAAGAATGTATTAGGGCACGTCTTGTAAGCGTTTTTCAGTTGCTGTTTTTTGAAAATAAAAATAAAAATAAAAATGAAAACAGTATTTTTGGTTTCAGTTTCGAATTATGAAAACGCTTCTGAAAACGCGTCCGGTAACTTAGGGCCCATCCTGTAAACGTTTTTCAGTTGTTGTTTTTCTAAAATAAAAATGAAAATGAAAACAGTGTTTTTGGTTTCAGTTTCGAATTCCGAAAACGCGTCTGGTAGCATATACTGAAGACTGTATTTTGAAAATGAAAACGAAAAAAACGCGTCTAATAGGATAACCGAAAACTATTAAAAATCGATTACATAATTAACCAATATAATTTTTAAATTAAACAAAAGTAACACATCAAAAATTAATTCAAAAAAACATATCAAAAAAAAGAATTAATCAAAACTAAACTCTTAAATTATAAATAAATAATTACAATATATATATATATATATATTACTATATAATAAAAATATAACTGTATATATGATATTAATATATATATATATATACATATTATAATAATATATAATAAAAAATATATAATTTATATTATAATAATATATTACAATATTATATATTATTTTATATATTAAATATTATTATATTTTTATATTATATTATATTATATTTTTATATATTAATACTATATATATTATGATATATTTATTTATTTATTTATTTATAACTATATATTATATATTATTATATTTAATAATATATATTATTAGCAGGCCCTACAACTATAACCCACACACACATCTTCTTTGGACCTCCAACATCTGCTACGAATGGGATACATCGTATGACTACGAAAGGCTATACCCTACCAATATCCAGATACCCCTCCTCAACTTCCTATATTATAAGATATATTAATATTATATGATATATTAATATACATAAAATATATTATTTTATAATATATAATATTATAATATATATATATATAATAATTATAATGTATATATATATATATTATTGTATTAATTGATAGGACCCACCCTGACTACTCTCTCTTGAGTGCGAGGGAGACTCTGTGGGCTGAACTTTTACTATCATGATAAAAGGGACTTTCTACTAAGATTTCCATAGGAAATACTTGCTATTAAACAAACAAAATGTAATGAGAATATTGGAGAGAGTGAAAAATGTACATAATTACAATTTCTTTTCTTATTTTCGTTAGTTACAAAAAGTTTGTCAAAAGGACCGATCGGACGAAGAACTGACCACTTTAAAAACTAACACATCAGTCCGTCCCGACCAGAAATCCGAGCAGACCGAGTAAGAAACCCGAGCAGACCGAATAGACCATGTGGGCCGAGTAGGTCAAGTGGGCCGAATTGGTCAAGTAGGCCGAACAGACCGAGTAGAATTCTGACAACGTTCTGACCATGCCTACCCTCCCGACCACTTTACCGTCCCGACCATACCTACCGTCTTGACAATGCCTACCTCATATTTCTAAATATGTACATGACAATTTAAAATGCATGACTTTTATGCTTCATGATGTCATCGAGTGGCCCACCTCAAAATTCTGAGTCCGCACAACCGAGCAGCTACTTGGATAAATATTTAAAAGTGAAAGGATGAGCGCTAACGCCCAGTGAGTGAACGAAAACTTTTAAAAACACTTTTCTAAACCACTTTACAATAAGCATTCAGTAATACATGGTATAAGATAATATATCTACTTTCGAACTTAATAAACTGAATAAGCTTAATGCTTCTCTTTACTGAACAAGAATTAAATACTTTATAAAATCTTAATCTACACCAATTCGTACCCAGGGATATCCTCCATACGTAAGCCTAATTACTTCAGGCAAACACAGAGTTATGAATAACTTCTGGTCATACCCTTGTAGAGCGACTCAATTACTCTTTCTTTGGTCATGCTCGGGCAGAGCGACTCTCTGGTCATACAAGTGCAGAGCGACTCTATTTCTCTTTCTCTGGTCATGCACTTGCAGAGCGACTCATGACATACACGTGTAGAATGGCCCCAAAAGCCAACCATAATCATAACTGGGGAAGGGTACATACATGGTGCTTTTGTAGAAATCATAATCTCTTCTTGATAATTCATAAAAATAATATAACTGATTCTGAATGCTAATATAAGCATAAAACATATACTTTCAGTTCTGTATCATCACCATCAATTATAAAAAGCAATAAAAAGCTTAAATGATTTGCAACAATTAATCTTAATCATAAAACTGGAAACGTTTGAGTTAAAAACAAAACTGAAACTTAATTCACTCACTACTTAGACGTCAAGCTTAATTCTGACTGAGTATGCTAGGTTCCATTCGTCTTCTTTCCCTAACAATCACAAGATCTAATTAGAAAATGGATATCAAAGAATAATCAACTGAAATCTATAATCACGAGAGAGAGTTTCACTGACTTCTTCTCTTTCCTTTCTTCTCTTTCCTTTCTTCCGGTGGATTCTACTGTTTTCTAGCTCTCACAACGTTTATCCTCTAATATATATACTTATGGAAGGACACAGGTGAAGTTGTGAGCTAATTAACCAAGCTCACAGCTGCCTGTCAGCCATACAATTTACTTAGGCTTACTCACCTGATGCCTTTTTTGCTTCACGCTTATCCCATTTTGTTTCATTTTTTTTTAAAATTGGGCCTTTCAATTGGGCCTAAAAGACATTGGGTGTTGCAATTCACCCCTCCATAAGAATTTCGTCCTAGAAATTTACTTTCTTAGCTGAAACAGATGGGGATACTGAGTCCGCATCTGATCTTCATATTCCCAAGTCGCCTCTTCCACTGCATGATTTCTCCATAACACTTTTACAAGAGGAATAACCTTAGTACGTAATACTTGTTCCCTTCTATCTAGAATCTCAATAGGTTCCTCTTCATAAGTTAAATCTTCTCTTAACTTCACTGGTTGCTTGGTTAAAATATGCGTAGGGTCGACTATATATTTTTGAAGCATAGAAACATGAAATACATCATGAATTCTTGAAAGTTCTGAAGGCAACGCTAAACGGTATGCCATTGCTCCTACTCGGGTAATGAACATACGGACCAATGTATCGTGGTCTTAACTTACCAAGTCTTCCAAATTGAAGTATACCTTTCCAAGGTGATATTTGTAGGAATACATAGTCACCTACTTTAAATTCAAGTTCCCTTCTCCGCTTATCTGTATAGCTTTTCTGCCTATCTTGAGCAACCTTTAATTTGTCTCTGATTATTTTAATCTTTTCTGTTGTGACTTGAACAAGTTCTGGACCTAACAACTTTCTCTCGCCTATTTCATCCCAACACACCGGTGTTCTGCATTTTCTCCCATACAGAGCTTCATAAGGTGCCATTTCGATGCTAACTTGATAACTGTTATTGTAGGCAAATTCTATCAAAGGTATATGTACATCCCAACTACCTTTGAAATCCATTACACACGCCAGAAGCATGTCCTCTAATGTCTGAATAGTACGCTCCGATTGACCATCAGTCTGCGGGTGAAAAGCAGTACTAAAATGCAATCTAGTTCCCAAAGCTTCTTGTAAACTGGGCCAAAATCTAGATGTAAACCGAGGATCTCTATCTGACACTATAGATACTGGTGTGCCATGAAGACGAATTATTTCATCCACATAAATTTTGGCTAATCTGTCAAGAGAGTAAGTAATACCGATTCGTAGAAAATATGTAGACACTGTAAGTCGATCAACGATCACCCATACACTGTCGTGACCACTCTGACTATAAGGGAGTCCTACCAAAAAATCTATGGTAACATGTTCCCATTTCCATTCGGGAATAGGAAGTGGTTGTGATAGTCCTACTGGTTTCTAATGTTCTGCCTTGACTTGCTGACAAATCAAACATTTAGAGACGAATTCTGCTATCTCTCTTTTCATACCTTGCCACCAGTAATGCTCTTTCAAAGTACGATACAGCTTAGTACTTCCTGGATGCATTGCATAAGCTGAAGAGTGAGCTTCTTCTAAAATTTCATTCTTGAGTTCCTTAATGTTTGGTACACACAGTCAGTTACCTAGAACCAATGTACTATCTCTTCTCACTACAAAATCAGCTCGTAAGCTTTTCTGCACTTCTCTCTTCAATTTAACTAAATAAGAATCTTGAGTTTGTAATTCCCGTATACGATCAATCAAAATAGGTCTAACCTGAAAGGTAGCCAGTAATGTTCCACAATCTCATGCTTCTAGCTTAACTCTCAACATTCTTAATTCAGCTAATAATGGAAGCTGAAGATGATTTACCTTCCAATTCATCCTCAAATGAGCCATAGAACTTGAAGACTTTCTACAGAGTGCATCTGCCACCACATTTGCCTTACCAGGATGATATTCAATCATACAGTCATAATCTTTAATCAACTCAATCCATCTTCTTTGTCTTAAATTCAGTTCTTTTTGAGTGAAAAGATATTGTAAGCTTTTATGATCTGTATAAATCTGACAAGTAACTCCATATAAGTAATGCCTCCAAATTTTCAGTGCAAACACCACTGCAGCAAGCTCTAGATCATGAGTTAGGTAATTCTGTTCATGCTTCTTTAATTGTCTTGATGCATAAGCTATCACTTTCCCATGTTGCATCAAAACGCAACCTAAACCATGTTTAGATGCATCACTGTAAACAACAAATCCATCGCTTTCGGTTGGAAGAGCAAGTATTGGAGCAGAAGTCAATCTCGCCTTGAGTTCTTGAAAACTCTTTTCACAAGCTTCTGACAACTCAAACATCACATTCTTCTAAGTTAATCTTGTTAATGGTGAAGCTATTTTAGAAAATCCCTCTACAAATCTTCGATAGTAACTTGCTAAACCCAAGAAACTTCTAATTTCGGTCACACTAATTGGTCGTTCCCAATTCACTATAGCTTCAACTTTTTTAGGATCAACATAAATACCATCACCAGAAATCACATGGCCCAAAAATGTAACTCTATCGAGCCAGAATTGACACTTGCTAAATTTGGCATAAAGTTGATTCTCTCTCAGGACTTGTAGAATAATCTCTAAATGCTCTGTATGCTCCACATCATCCTTAGAATAAATCAAAATGTCATCAATGAATACGATAACAAATTTGTCTTGATAAGGATGAAATACCCTATTCATCAATTCCATAAAAGCTGTTGGAGCATTTGTTAATCCAAATGGCATAACTAGAAACTCATAATGCCCATAACGAGTTCTAAAAGTGGTCTTTGGTATATCACAGTTTCTAATTCTCAATTGGTGATAACCAGTTCGCAAATCTATCTTGGAGAACACCTTTGCTCCCTAAAGCTGATCGAATAAGTCATCAATACGTGGGAGTGGGTATTTATTACGCACTGTTGCTTTATTCAATTGCCGGTAATCGATGCATAAACGTAACGTTCCATCTTTCTTTTTAACAGAAAAAACTGGCGCTCCCCATGGTGACACACTAGGTTTAATAAAATTCTTGTTCACCAATTCTTCTAATTGAATCTTCAACTCTTTCAATTCTGTTAGAGCCATTCTATAAGGTGGAATAGAAATCGGAGTTGTGCCTGGGACCAAATCTATCACAAACTCAATGTCTCTATCTGGTGGTAATCCATGACGATCTTCAGGAAATACATCTAGAAATTTTCTTACCACTGATATATCTTCTAATTTTACCTCCATATCCCGAGTATCAATTACATAAGCCAAATAAGCTGAACATTGTTTCCTGAGCAACCGTCGGACAGTGATAGCAAAAATAACACAAGAAGGAAGAATCTGACGTTCACCACAGAAAATAACATCCGACTCTACTTGAAGTGTAAATTTTACCTCTTTTCGAAAACAATCTACAATAGCATGGTGTATAGCCAGCCAATCCATTCCCAAGATAACATCAAAATCATGTATATCAAGCGGAATCAAATCAACATATAGCTCATGCTTACCGACTATGACCTTACTGTTTCTATATATATTCTCAGCCAATAAAGATTCACCAGTAGGTGTAGCCACTACCATACTAGAATCTAATGGTCCTAATTCTATATCCGCATACACCATAAAAGATCGAGATATAAAAGAATGAGTAGATCCAGGATCAATGAGGACATGAGCATCGTGGCCAAAAATTGTTAACATACCTGTAACGACATCTGGCGTGGTCTCGGCATCTTGCTGAGTCATAGCAAAAACCCTTGCCTGAGTACGAGGTCTACCCGACTGACCTCTCTGTTGGTTGCCTCCAACCCCTGCTACACTAACTTGGGTTTTCCCTGTAATTGTAGATCCTCCTACTCGGGATCCCCTTTGTCCTTGAATCTGACCAGCGCCACTTTGCATTGGTTGAAAACCTATCTTTCTTTCTTCATTGCCTCTCTGAACTAACTCGGGGCAATCTCTTTTTAAATGTCCAGGTTGCCCACATTGATAACAACCTGATCTCCCTAAATAACAATCACCATCATGGTGTTTTCCGTAAGTCGAACATAGAGGACGCCAACCTCTACCCATACTAACACTCTGTTGCCGACTACCCATTGATTGCTGGACTGAGGCTTGGCTAGAGCCAGGTCCACGACTTTGTTGATAATTACTAGTCTGACCTGAAAAACTGCCTATTGCCTTAGGCATTTTGCCATAAGAGCCTCCTACTGACCGGTTACTACGCTTTTGCTTCTGTTGTTCAAATCTGCGAGAGTCATTAAGGCCTCTATCCACTCTCAATGCAGCTTCAAACAACTTACCAAACTCAACATGTCCAGAAGTAGTCACTATTGTCTTAATTTCCGATCGAAGTCCATCTTCGAATTTTCTACACTTATTTTCTTCATCAGCGACTACATAAGGAGCAACCCTCGAAAGTTCTGTAAATTTCTTCTCATACTCTTCTACTGTTATAGATCCCTGTACTAGTTTAAAAAATTCAGCTCTTTTCAAATCTTGATAGAAACAGGGATAATAATGATCATTAAACTGCTTCTTAAAATCCTCCCAAGTAATTCCTTCAGGAGTTCTTCGTTGAACTGAGGCCCACCAATCAATTTTTCCTTTAATAAAAATGTAGCAAAAGAAACCTTCTGTTCATCGGTGCACCTCATAACTTCAAATACACGTTCTAGTTCATTCAACCAAGAACTAGCACTATCTGGATCTCCTGTTCCATCAAAATTCGTAGCTCCCAACTTTCGTACACGCTCAATTGAATTTTCAGGCACTAGCGTTTGGTACTGGACCATCGCAGTCAACAGTTCTGCAATTCTATCCATTGGTTCCTCCCTAGGTTCCGGTACATATGGTTGAGCTATAAGTGGTTGAGGGTGTGATTCTATCTCGTTTCCACCTTGGTTACCACTTTTCTCTCCAAGGTCAGCTACCGGTCTTGTGCGTGGGCGGCCAACTCGACGCATGATGCTATTACAAAATCAAAATTATGCTTAAATGCATGAAACTAAATGCAAACAATTACTCTGTGGTCTAAGAAATTATAAACCGTGGCTCTGATACCAAGTTGATAGGACCCACCCTGACTGCTCTCTCTTAAGTACGAGGGAGACCCTATGGGCTGAACTTTTACTATCATGATAAAATGGACTTTCTACTAATATTTCCATAGGAAATACTTGCTATTAAACAAACAAAATGTAATGAGAATATTGGAGAGAGTGCAAAATGTACATAATTGCAATTTCTTTTCTTATTTCCGTTCGTTACAAAAAGTTTGTCAAAATGACCGATAGGACCAAGAACTGACCACTTTAAAAACTAACACATCAGTCCGTCCTGACCAGAAATCCGAGCAGGCCGAGTAAGAAACCCGAGTAGGCCGAGTATACCGAATAGGCCATGTGGGCCGAGTAGGTCAAGTGGGCCGAACAGACCGAGTAGAATTCCGACCACGTTCTGACCATACCTACCCTCCCGACCACTTTACAGTCCCGACCATGCCTACCTCATATTTCTAAATATGTACATGACAATTTAAAATGCATGACTTTTATGCTTCATGATGTCATCGAGTGGCCCACCTCAAAACTTCTGAGTCCGCACAACCGAGCAGCTACCTAGATAAATATTTAAGAGTGAAAGGATGAGCGCTAACACCTAGTGAGTGAATGAAAACTTTTAAAAACAGTTTTCTAAACCCTTTTACAATAAGCATTCAATAGTACATGGTATAAGATAATATATCTACTTTCGAACTTAATAAACTGAATAAGCTTAATGCTTCTCTTTACTGAACAAGAATTAAATACTTTATAAAATCTTAATCTACACCAAATTCATACCCTAGGGATATCCTCCATACGTAAGCCGAATTACTTCGGGAAAACGCAGAGCTATAAATAACTTCTGGTCATACCCGTGCAGAGCGACTCAATTACTTTTTCTCTGGTCATGCTCGGGCAGAGCAACTCTCTGGTCATACAAGTGCAGAGCAACTCTATTTCTCTTTCTCTGGTCATGCACTTGCAGAGCGACTCATGACATACACGTGTAGAACGGCCCCAAAAGCCAACCATAATCATAACTGGGGAAGGGTACATATATGGTGCTTTTGTAGAAATCATAATCTCTTCTTGATAATTTATAAAAATAATATAACTGATTCTGAATGCTAATATAAGCATAAAACATATACTTTAAGTTCTGTATCATCACCATCAATCATAAAAAACAATAAAAAGCAATAAAAAAATTAAAAGATTTGCAACAATTAATCTTAATCATAAAACTGGAAACCTTTGAGTTAAAAACAAAACTGAAACTTAATTCACTCACTACTTAGACGTCAAGCTTAATTCAAACTGAGTATGCTAGGTTCCCTTCGTCTTCTTTCCCTAACAATCACAAGATCCAATTAGAAATTGGATATCAAAGAATAATCATCTGAAATCTATAATCACGAGAGAGAGCTTCACTGACTTCTTCTCTTTCCTTTCTTCTCTTTCCTTTCTTCCGCTGGATTCTACTGTTTTTTAGCTCTCACAACCTTTATCCTCTAATATATATACTTATGGAAGGACACAACTGAAGTTGTGAGCTAATTAACCAAGCTCACAGCTGCCTGTCAGCCATACAATTTACTTAGGCTTACTCACCTGATGCCTTTTTTGCTTCACGCTTATCCCATTTTCTTTTTCAAATTGGGCCTTTCAATTGGGCCTGAAAGACATTGGGTGTTACATGAATGCTTTTAGTTCTAGTTGGAAATAAATTATTCTGTAATATATATATATATATATATATATATATATATATATATATATATATATATATAGAGAGAGAGAGAGAGGCACTTTGGTCATTTAAAAATCTTGTCCCGTCTTATCCTAATCATATGAAATGCATAATAGTACAATTAATAGTTTAAAAATAATAATTTTTTTATATATAAAATAATAATTTTTTTATATATAAAATAATGATTTTTTTATATATAAAATAATAATTTTTTTATATATATAAAAAAAAAAAAAAAAACAAAAAGAAAAACGAAAAACAAGTATTTTGTGTTTTTCAAATCTTTCACTTTTAACACTGGTTTTGCTTTTCATTTTTTTTTCGTTTTTAGAAAATAAAATGAAAAACGGTCAACGAACGTGTTTTCAAAATCGTTTTTTAAAAATAAAAATGAAAACGGATTGAAAAACAGCTGCAGGACGGGACCTTATACTGAAATCTGTATTTTAAAAATGAAAACGGAAAAAACGCGTATGGTAGGTTAACCGAAAATTATCAAAAATTGAAATATCAATTTTGACATTTTGTTTAATATTATTACAACTATAAACAAACTGATTAAATAATTAACCAAAATAATTTTTGTATTGTAGTTTTTAAATTAAATAAAAGTAACACAACAAAAATTAATTCAAAAAAACATATCAAAAAACGAATTAATCAAAACTAAACTCTTAAATTATAAATAAATAATTATAATATATATATATATATATATAATTATACAATAAAAATATAATTGTATATATTTTTTTAATATATTATAATATATATACATTATTTTATATATTAAATATTATTATATTTTTTTATATTATATCATATTATATTTTTGTATATAATAATACATAATTTATTACATTATAATATTTGATATATCATATATATATATATATATATATATATATATATATATATATATATATGTTAACGGGAAATTTACTCAATACGAGAAATTCCGACTAACACCCTCGAGACCACTACCACGGAGGTGATGGCCGGGGTCAGTACTTTTGATACCTAACCTGTTTGGATAAAAATGAATGTTTATATAACAATAGCAAAGGGGAGGCTTTATTATTGATTATTTGTGATATACAGGACTCTCTATCTCATATGTTCACAGTCTCTTTAGAACGTAGAAAGGTGGTAATTTTTTGCTAGTCGAATAGTAGACATTACGGTGACCACGTTCTATTCACATAATTTTGGCCCCCTTCTCTTTCTGTTTGTCGATCTCTCCCTTTGATTCTATCTTCTCTCTTTTTCTTTCTCCATTTGGTTCTGTCGTCCCTCATTTTCTTTCTTCTCCTTTTTACCATGCTTGGTCCTACTTATATTTTGTCCAAGTAGGTTCGAATTCACAGATATCCTGACACAGATATCCTGTCACGATCCTATGAATTCATTCCCCCCTTATCGGGCGAGATCCTTTATGTAAAAGTTGTTGACTCCTAGTAAATAGCGGAAACGATGATAATGTTGACGAAGATAAATTTGTTTCCTTTTTGGGATCAAACTCTTGACTTGTACATAAATGTTGGTTATTACGTGGATATGGTTCTGTGTGTACTCATGGCATGATTCTTTATGGAGGTCACTAGACTAGTTGTTCGTAGTCTTCGTAGAGTGAGGCAGATCTATGCTTTGGTTCTATTCTCGGAAGCCTGGAATGGACATTCTGGTAGGCATTCCTAGGGGGTAACACGGATCTGATTCGCTTAGAGACCCTCTTCCTCCTCATATCGCAGAGGGGACAACGGGCTTCTGAAGAGATTTGTAGGCTTCTCGTTCAGGCTATGAATTAAGTTTGACCTCTAAGAGTCTTAACTTGGAGGGGGCTTACTTTGCTTGTCAGGCTTCTTTCGACTGTTTCTTGAGCATGGCGACCCCCTGGCTTTCACGAGGTGGTTGAGAAGCCCGACCCCAGGAACCGAGGTTCCCAGATAGGTGGCCTCGAGAAGCCCAGATTCCAATGTTCATGTGGGGGCTCGTCCTAGTCGTGCCTAGCTTCTTTACTGATAGTTTTGAAGCCCGGCGATCCCTTCGCACTTCCGCAGGGTAGTTTTATGGTACATCCGGGATTTCATGAATGTCGACTTCGGGTCTCGATTTGGGCTGGGAGAGTAGGAAATTTCTCTTTGACCCCTAGTCAAATTTTACTATTAACAATATATATCATATAAATATATTTATATATATATATATATATAATATAAATTTTTATTATATATTATTATATTTAATAATATATATAATCATAATATTATATATATTGCAAATATTATAATATATAATATTTATATATATAATATTATATATATATTATTATTATATATAAGATATATTATATATTAATATTATAATATATATATAATAATATTTATTTTTATATATATTATTGCATGAATGCTTTTAGTTCTAGTTGGAAATATATTATTTTGGTATATATATATAAGAGAGGCACTTTGATCATTTGAAAATCCTGTCCCGTCTTGTCCTAAGCATAACAATACAGTTAATAGTTTTTTAAAAATGATTTTTTATATATAAAAAAAGTGAAAAACAAAACAAAAAACAAGTATTTTGTTTTTTTCAAATCTTTCACTTTTAACAATGGTTTTGTTTTTCATTTTGTTTTTCGAAAATAAAATGAAAAACGGTTAACAAATGCGTTTTCAAAATCGTTTTTGAAAAATAAAAACGAAAATATACTGAAAAACATTTGCATAACGGGGCTTTATATACCCTTTATGTTTCATTTTTTATCCATAAAATGTATTTTATACCCCTTGCTCCATTTAATTACCATTTTACCCTTAAAATATTTATTAAAGAAAAAATATATCAAAAAATAAAATCCAAAAATAAAATAAAAAACAATTAAAAAAACCATAACTCTATTCTCTTTCTCTCTCTCTCTCTCTCTCTCTCTCTCTCTCTCTTTCTTTCTCTTTTCTTCATCTCCTTCATCTCCTTCAACCCACCACAACTCACCAACACTAACCCTAGCCAACATACAAATCAAACCGAATTTAAAATGAGTTTTTAATTAAAAATAATAATTCTTCCAATTTCTCTCTTCATATCATCTCCTAACACCCAATCACTGAACCTTAACCACCAAACAAAAATCTCATCATCTTATCTCCATCTCATCAGCATCATCAAACCCTAGCCACCCAAACCCCCTGCCGCCACCACCCAAATCCACCTCCAAAACCGTGGCCGCCCAAATCCACCACCCTAACCCGCACCATCGGGATGAGATTTCAGATTCGGATATCTCTTGTCAATTTTGTGAAATTCCAGTCAGATGTGGAGCAGCGAAATTCTAGTCAATCCCCTTGGGTTTTGAATATTTGTTTGGTTGTCGATGAGGATTCGAGAAGAAAATGGTTTTTGATTAAGCACTAAGTTCTGATTTTTTTTTAAATTTGTTGTTCTGAGATATATATATATATATATTAATTTGGTATTATGGATTTGGTGGTGGTTATGTGGTTCGATTGTTGGGTTTAAGGTGGTGTTTGGAGTTGACAATGACAGTGGTGGGTGTTTGGGGTTGGAAATGGTGGTGGTGGTGGTGGTTTGGAGTTGACGATGGTGGTTGAGAGAAAGATTGTAATCTAGATCTCCACATAATAGATTGGGTGTTGGTGGTTGGAATTTGATTGTAAAGGTTTGGTGAGAATAATGGTTGTTTGATGTTGTTGTTGATGATGATGATGGTATTGGTGTCTGTATTTTTTGGTTTGATTTTTTTTTTTTTGGTTAGATCTGGGTTTGACTTTTTTGCTGTTTGAGATATACATGAGTTGTTAAGTTAATAAATGTGTTTGATGCGGGTTTTTTTTTACAGATCTAAGTTTGGGTTTGAATTTAAAATTTTCACCAAATCCATTTTAAAACAAGGGTAAAATAATATTTTGGAGGGTAAAATAACATTAATACCCTTCTTATTTAACAGTCAACGTCCAAATTGAACGGTAAAGGTGGCAAAAAGGGATCTTTTAATATTTCTTTAATTTTAGGAGATAAAACGACTAATATAATGAAGCCATGTTCTTGTTTTAATAATTAGACAAATGTTATGAGGAAAATGATACGTTTTTCAAAATAAATAAAGGTATAGTATGTCGAGTTTATTTAATCACATAATCACGTGACTATTTTACTTTTTGGATTATTAAACTTGTAAGACTATTATTCTCATGTTTTAAATATCTCCCAACATCGAACAGAGATTAAAATAGTCCAACCTCAAACCTCTTATTAGTCATATAACAAGTCAAATAGTTTAATAATTAATAGTATCGCTATCTTAAACTCTCAACAGCACTGATATTTCAGCAAAATTGTCGATGTTATTAATAATTATTAAACTGTTTCGAGGCAAGTGAGAGTGCGTAGAGGAGTCAACTCAAGTCCATGAGTGTGAGACTTGTAAGACACGTTGGGATATGTTAAAAACTAAAATCCATTTAAATGAAAGGAACTCGGGTTGAAACTTAGCCTATGTTGGTTGGCTACTTGGCCACGTTATTATAATAGTAGGGTCTTGATAATGAATAATTATTAGCATCGGTTTTAAACCTAATTCAACTGATAAATAGATAAGTTTTAGGGTTTAGATAGATAAGTTTTAGGGTATTGGTCCGAATTCTATTATTAACAAAAGTTTAAAAAAAAATCTGAATATATAGTTACATAAATAATATTAAACAGAAAATAATGGGACAAATCCAACCGTTGATACTAACATTCATACAAACCGATGGATAGCAAATCCCCTACGCTTTTTTTTTTAATTACCGAACTGTGTTATTTTTATATTAATTTTATCCTGCTAAGTAATTTCAACTATTGTATTACCTAAAAAATCCCCATCGCTTTTTTTATAATTACCAAAAATACTAAATTAATTATGATACGTGTAATAGGTGGTAATAAATACTATCAGTCAAGCTCTTTAGGTCTTCTAATCTTGTCATGTACAAAAATGTTTAGATGGAAGACTTATTATAGTGATCGGTTCATCATTTTATATTAATTTCTAACAAGGCTATTCAAAAATGAAAAATATTGATTCTTTTAACAATTACATCCTTTAAATAAATACTAAAAAGTTGTTGATCTTACAATTAATTACATAGAGATTTATTGATGATTGATATATATAGACATTGTACTTGTGGAATTAAAGAGTAGTGTTCAGAAAGAAAAACGCTTAAGTATGTACACGTCATCACAAATGACTGATGTGTATTGCTATTATGTAGAGACATATTAACTAAGCTGATGACATGCCTAAGTACGTCAACTGAGGTTGACTGACGTGTTCGGCTATGTGAACCATTTTTGTGCTAACGTGTTCGGATTCTTCAGCTATAGTTGATTAAAATGGACTATATGTCTTGTGAATGTAAAGCTTAAAATGAAAGAAAAAATATTTTTAAGAAAAGGAATGGTCTTTCTGAAAAAGCTTGTTGCTTTGAGAAGGAAGAAGACGAGATTAGTCAGTTGCTTAAGTGGAGAGAGATAAAAGGGCGAACTAATTAGCACTCAAACCAAATGATTGATTTGTGGAGAGAGAAAAGGACGAACTCATTATCCATAGTTTGGGTTGCTGATTAAAAATAATTCAATTAGCACTCAAACCAAAGATTGATTTTGGTGTGGTGAGAAATCACGAAAGAGGATTTGAGTTGATTTTATAGGCATCTTCAAATTATTTTATATATATATATATATATATATGTAACAATTAATAAGTTATCTTAATATGATTGATCTTATAATTATATAGAAGATTAATATAACAGGTCAATTAATTCCGACAGATTATATTATTGTTTACCTTTTTACTTTTATTTTAGATGAGATTTATATATATATATATATTTGAAAAAAAACCATTAGAATGTAATCGAGTTTTTTTTTTTTTTTTGAAAACAAGAGTGTAATCGAGTTGATATTATATAAGTTGACCACTTAACAAATTAAATTATTAATTATTGAGCCTTTTATTGCTTTACCCAAATTTCTTCTTACCAAAATAATGTTCAACTAATTGTAATTATTCAATATGTTATCATTATATACGTAATTATTCCACTGAAAGATACATTATATAAATCATAAGAATTGGTTTGATATTCATTATTAATTAACATTTTTTTAAAAATAAATAAATTAATTAAAGCATTGAAACAACAGTAGCACAATATTAGTGAGGAATTGTAAATCTGATTAATAAAAATAGAAAAATCATTATAAGTGTCGAATTACATGCACTAGTAATAAATTAAATTATATTTTTCTAAGATAAATACTAAATTAATCATGCTATATAATGTATATATCAGATGGAATGTACTCTTTATCAAGCTATCTTTAGATCATATTGTGTTGTGTGCGGAAATGTTAATTGTCATAATTAGTACATCGATTCATTAATTTTTCTAAGAAAATTAGTAAAGGAAGAACACTATTGATCATTTTGACAATTACATGCATTTAATTATGCTTGAACTTTCAAACTTGAAATGTGGGTTAGAAAATGTTGCTTGGCTCTTTAATTCGGGTCATGGAGCAGAAATTTCAAACTTGAAATGTGGGTTAGAAAATGTTGTTTCGCTCTTTAATTTTGCTCATGGATGTGAGAGATGGGGCAATCATATTTGCATTCCAAGCAACACTCTGGAAGAGAGCAATAATAGAGGGACATATATAGACGTTTGAGGTCATATTTGCATCGGAAAACGAATGACATATCAAATTCATATCAGAGATAATCTTACAAGGGACCATTGTGAAACCGTCGTAAAAACATCCTTATAGTGCTTGTGGAAGGATATTTTTGTTTATCAGAGTCCAGCCCTTGGCTCTTGTGGATTTGTACCATTTATGGGATCTTTTGTATAACTCAACTCTATAATTATATTGGGCTTCAGCTTGATAAAATCTACATCCGACTCTTCACTAATTAATGATAAGATTTTATTGAAAACTAACTTATTTTGAAGTGTCAAGTTATAACTTAAGTCGTTTTTGAAAATTTTGCAATAGTAACTAATTTGGTACAGTATTGCCCTTATCAATTTTTAAAATTACTCATCTTAGGACGATTAGTAAATAGGACAACTTTGCTTACCCAAATCCCTAACTCAGTAAAAGTCTTCTAAATTCCTAACCTATCTCAAATTCACCAATTCAAAAATCTCTATAAAATCTCTTACTCAATAATCCCTAAATTGAAATCCATAATCTCTAAAACCCTAACCTTACTCAAACAGTCAATATTGCTCTCCTCACAGGTTCTTAGATAAACCTGAATTTTATGACATTGAATTTACTATATCCATTAAAGTTCTATTTTATTTTTCTCTTGGCAACATCATTGTATTGCAGTGAATTAGGAGGAGTTATCTCACGTAGTATAATACCATTTGATCAAATGCCAATAATATTTGGGCACTGAAAATGAAAAATCATATCAAGTGTGTAATTACCTAACGAACAATAAAATTGCCTTTTGGAAGCGCCCCGACCATCTAGAAGCCTCCTTAATGCATCATTCCAATTTCAGGTTAACTTAGGCTCAGTTTGGCATTGCTTCTCCGGCTGCTTTTGGGGTTAAAAGTGATTCTGGACCTCAGACAGGGTGTTTGGTAAAATCGTGGGGAAGTGCTTTTAGTCACTTTTAGCTTCTCCCAACTGAGTTTTTGAGAAGCTACAAATACATGCTTTTGGATTTTGGCTTCTACTTTTAGAAAACGCGCTACAGTGATATTAAATGAAATTTTACTAACTTTCCAACTTTGTCCTTACTTTTAACGAAATTTAACACAAAAAAAATGGGCTTATATTTTTATACAAAAAAAAAATGTTTCCATAATTAATTCAATAAAGTAAAATAAAAATAAAATAAAAAATAAAGTATAATAAAATAAAGAAATAAAGAAATAAAGAAATAAAGAAATAGTATTAATTAATTAAATAAAGTAGAATAAAAAAATGGGACTAATTAATTCAATAAAGTACCATAATTATATAACACTTAACACTAAATACAAATAAACAAGAAAAATGTAAAATATATCAAATTAGTACAATTTAGATGTCTTTATCCTTTTAGTAATTTTACAAACTCACAACACTTTTTATATCAGTTTACCAAATACATTGAAATTGCTTTTAGTTCTTACAGCATTTTTGAAAATCAGTTTACCAAACACTCAACTGATTCTTCCCACAGCAATTTCCCCCACAGCAATTTCAAAAACACTTCTCCTTACAGCACATCAATACCAAACTGAACCTTACTCATATCATGAGTTCCTATCTTGACTACTTCTTTTACAGAGCATGACAACTCTGCTGCATCAGAATATCCGTAATTCTTGAAATTATTTTTTATGTATGCATAACAAGTCGTCTTGATGTGATTGATCCTATGATTCTATAGAAGAGTAATATGGCAGATCAATTTATTCCTACAGATTATATCATTGTTTACCCTTTTACCATTACTTTAGATGAGAATTTATATATATATATTAGCAGGATTGTAATCGAGTAGATATATATTTATATATAAATCAAGTTGATAATGTTGATATTATATTATATTATATAAGTTGGTCACTTAACAAATTAAATTATTCATTATTGAGAGATGAAACAAAAAGAAAACAAAAGAGCATAGATCATTAGTTAGAAGAAACATGAAAACGATAACCCCATAATCAGGGCAGATCCACGTGGGGCCCATACCTCATCTCAATTTTTTTTTTAAATGATTTTATGTTTATGTATTTATATATATTATAAATAACACAATGCATTTATTATTATCGGTCAGTACAGTTGGTATGCTTTTTTCATTTTTCCTATGAAATCAATGGTTCAATTCTCGATACAAAACAAATATGCATTTTAATATCTATTTTTATTTTACAATCTTTTTCAATTCTTTTCTCAAACTTCCGTCTTCTTCTACAACAAAATAATCTATTTTCTTTTTTTCGTCATTGTTAAATTCCTAACTACCCTTAATTTATGGTTTACTTAATTCAATTTTATTATATAGTAAATTATCTATTATTGATTTTATTTTCATATTTATAATATTTTTAGCTTGATATAACTAACGCATCTCATCAATAAACCTTAAAATATCAAATTTCAAATTATTTTATTAAAATATTTCATATATCATTTTTTTATCATTCATATTTTTACTTATTTTATTATTTTAATTGATTTAGAATTAATAATTAGAAGAATAAAAAAATTAAACACATTTATAGTAATATATGTTAATCAATTATTTTTGTATAAATTTAAAGTGAATTAATTATAAATACAAAATAAAAAATTTATTATAAAACTATATTTTGATTTTTTTAAGAATAAATATTATAATTTTCATTATTTATGTTGCTTTTCTTGTTATTTTTTTTTATATAATATTGTGTTTTTTGTTTTTAGTTCTTTTTTATGTAAGATTATTTAGTTCATATTGAACAAATATTCTATGTTTAAAAAAAATTCATTATACAGTCAATTTTTGTGTATAAAAGTACACATTTTATTGATTTAAAATTTTTTATTATTTTTTTATATAATTTTTAGTTTGTTCAAATGTCCCACCTTATTATAATTTCTGAGTCCGTAACTGCCATAATGGTTTTGAAAACAAATTCTATTGAAAACTAGCATAGAAAGGCATATGGTAGAAGATAGAAATTGATATGATTTTTATAGGCGGTTTTGCAATCGATAATAGTCGTTTAAATATATTAATTTAAGATTCAAATTAGTTGTCTAAAAATAGTATCCAAATTTATGTTTAATCGACCAAATTGAGATATGTGTTTATATTTAATTATTATTTTTTCAATTTTTTCCACATATATAATCACATATCACAATTGATTGATTATATACAAATTAAGACATCATTTTTAGATAGCTGATTTAAGTCATTAATTTTAATATTAAATGGAGCAAACATAAGTACTCCACATCAAATATTAAATGCATTAATTTCAGGCCTTTGTCAATCAACTATCAAAAATGTAAGATGACAATAATCACGACTGAAAAAGGCACTAGTAATTAATTTTAATCAAATTATCAAATGGAGTAAATGCCAATAATATTTGTGTACATAAAGTGAAAAATTATTATAAATGTGTAATTACCAAACGTAAAACAACAAATTAAAGTCTGGGAGGAGAAATTTTAACAATAACCAATGCTAGACAACAAAAATAATTAACCAAAAAACTAACTCAAAAGATATGGCAAATATTTTGACATTTATCAAATTATCCAATGATTTGTATAGTAAAGACAATTCATTTGTGACATCATTTATTTTGAATTTTGGATTAAGTTTTGAGTTTGTATAGTATTCGCTCGAAAGTTTAATTACGTTCAAATGATAAAGTGGTTAGTAAGTTATCTTTTGGAAGCTGCCCTGGACGCCTTGTCAATGCATCATTTCAATTTAATGATTAGTTGGGGGGTTCAAAAGGGTTTTCTTTTAAGCGTTAATTGGGTAGATATCTCTCAGTTATGAAAGTAGCAAGGGACAATGCCAGAAAATTTAGTTTTGGAACTTGGGGGGTATTTCCTTGTATATCGATTGTCTTGCCTTAGGCTTTTGTGAAATTTACATAAGGGATTTGGGCCATTATTTATGGATCCATTCTTCTTCTTTGGGATTTTAGATTTGGTAATATTTTAAGTGAAAGGGCAAAGTGGGTATTTTCACAAAATTCCCTTATATAAACACTTTTGGTTGGTGACTCAACCGCAACAGCAAGAGACAGTGAACGGAGCTGCCTGTCACGGGGTTAAAGTTTGTGTAGCACACCCGTGCGACACTTAGGCAAATTCTGTGAGAATGTTGCTAAGTAAGCCTTACAAAAGAGATTTGAGAGAAGATAGTAGAAGAGCTTGAATGGAAAACAAAGATTGTATTGCTATGAAGCTTTACAATGCTTTGAATACTAGAATGCTTGAGTTTCTAGGATGATTTACAAATGAGAGGGGTTGGCTATTTATAGGTGAGCCACCTCCTTAAGGAATGCTCTAGATTAATCTAGTATAATAGTAGAGATTAAGTCTCCAGAATATTCTACACCTAGATAGAATACTCTACATGTATTTACATGTCTTTACAAGGTTCTAGATTATTCTACACCTATCTAGCTAAGTACAAGAATGGTGTAGAGATGATTGGGTTGCTAAAGACTTCCAAAAACTTGACCAATACTGTAATTGTGGAGAAATCTCTAAAATCTTCTAGGAACTTGGTATAGTTGTGGCCTTTGTTGGGTTTCTGGGCTTGACAGCTTGCAGGCCGTGACATGCTGCCAAAAATCGGAACCACGCATAAGGCACAACAGTCTGTCGAAAAACCAATAAAAAGGTCGGTACTTTGAACTCTTAACTGCAACATATTTTCATTTGCTGTCTTGTTTCAATAAAGAACAGAACCCATCTTCACATTTACATGTTAGAACATCATGAGTAGCTTCCGAATTCGTTGATTTTCAATTCTGGTGAAAAAAACCCACCTTTGAAACCCTTCAATTTCTAGGAATTCGATGAAAAAAAAAACGGAACCCAATTTCAGTTCCTCATCGGACAGTCCCAGCACCAAAAGGCCAAGACCTTGATTTTGTCAACATTGCTTATAGTCATTTGGTTCAGTCATTTGGTTCACTCTGATTGGGAACAATTGAATTTATTGATAACCCATTTGACACCATTTAGAGTGAAGCATGTTCTATTGAAACTTCAAAAAGATTCACTCAAGTTCTTCAATTGGGTTCATACCCACAAGCCCAGTTCACATACTCTCGAGACTCGTTCGATGATCCTCCATATTTTGACCAGGAGCAAGAAATTCAAGTCTGCAGAATTCATTTTGACAGGTATTCTTGTATCGGGTTCGATTGATTTTCCTGCTAAGTTGTTTGATACCGTTTTGTATTCGTATAGAATGTACCTCATCTCGTGTTTTTGATTCGTTGTTTAAGACTTATGCTCATATGAAGACGCTTAGGAATGCAACTGATGTTTTTGTCAAATGAAGGATTATGGTTTTTTGCCAACTGTTGAGAATAAGTATATTAGTTCATTGCTAGATTTGAAAAGGGTTGATATCGCTTTGGGATTCTATAAAGAGATGCGGCGATGTAGGATTTCACCGAATGTATATACACTAAATACGGTTATAGGTGCTTTTTATAAGTCAGGGAAGCTTGAAAACGTTGTTGAAGTGTTTAAAGAGATGAACGCTTGGGTTTTTGTCCAACCATTGCATCTTATAATACATTGATTGCAGGGCATTCTAATTAGGGTCTTTTGAGCTCAGCTGCGAAGCTTAAAAACTCGATGGTGAAGGACAGTTTGCAGCCAAATGTGATCACTTTTAATACGCTTATCATTGGTTGTTGCAAGGAAGGAAAGTTGCATGAAGCGAACAGGATGTTAAGTGAGATGAAATCCGTGAATGTGATTCCTAATATTGTGACGTATAATACTTTGATAAATGGATTTTGTCAAACCGGGAATAGTGAGATGGGCAGTAGGCTTTATGAGGAGATGGTGAGGAATGGAATTAAGGCCGATATACTAACTTATAATGCCTTAATACTGGGTATGCAAGGTGGGTAAGACAAAGAAAGCTGCTTATTTGGTTAAAGATCTTGATAAGGGAAACTTAGTCCCCGAATGCCTCGACCTTTTCAGCTTTTATCACTGGGCAATGTGTGAGTAAGAATTCTGAGAATGCCTTTCAGCTGTATAAAAGCATGATAAATAGTGGTTGTCATCCGAACAAACATACTCTACAGGTGTTGATATCTACATTTTGTGAGAACGAGGACTTTGACGGTGCAATCCAGATCATGCAGAAAATGCTTGAAAGATGTATGTCACTGGATACAGGTATCTTCTCTGAGCTTTACAATGGACTTTGCCGGTGCGGATAAGATCAATTGGCTATAAAGCTACTCAATGATATGGAAATTAGATGCCTTTTGCCATAAGGGTTTGACAAAGCTAGAACTATCAACTCTAAACCAGAGAATCATGACAAAGATATTGGAGATAACACTTAAGGTTATGTAACTTGTTGTATCCTTTTAACTGATAAGCTTTTCCAAAGGACATTCCTGTAGAACAAAGTTCAGTAATGCAAGTGAGAAGGTAGGTACACCGATGCATTGTTGTTGATCTTGCATGATTAGCCTAATATGCTGTAGTTTATTTTCAAATGTTTACTTTTGATTCTTTTAGCATATGGTGCTTAGAAAACTATCTAGTTACTTGAATATAACCATTGATATCATCCCATATACCGTCAACATCCAGTGTTTCGTCAATATCTTATAGGTTGATTATTTGATTTGCAGTTTCATGTTGTTGCTGCACTCATCTTTATTGATAATTATTTTGATAAATCATTTTCACTTAGTGATACTTGAGGGTTGTAGCCAAGCCTTGTCATTACTCATTAGTTAAGCTGTTGTTCTTGCTAACATGGGAGAATGTTAAACTCTTTGATGGTATTTGGGCGTGTGGATGATTTCACACATGATTCTTTAAATAGGCTTCCCAAAAATAGCTTTGAAATGTTGATGTGGCCGTCAAGACGCGTGAAATGCATGGGTAGTGCGCCGGTAGGTACGTGCACATATACCAGCGCAGTGACATGATTGCTATCTTTTCTTCTCCCTGGTTTGGCAAATGCGTTGGTTGGTGCACGACCTTCTGCATTGGTACCACCCGCGTATTGACTTGATGGTGCTTCTGATCTGCTTCCTCGTTTGGGAATTGTACGGGTTGGTGTGCGGCCTTATGTGCTAGTGCTACTCGCGCATTGACCTGATGGGTCTCTTTTCTGCTCCATGTCTTGGCTAATTGCACGGGTTGGTGCACCAGCTCATGCACTGTTAGCAACTCGTGCACTGTAACTTTTTTCTTGATTTTGGCCTGATTCTGCACAATCTTCACGCATTCCTTCCCGACTTTTGAAATGTACCTAATTGCCTGCAAACATACCAAAAGAGCCATAAGATAAACAAAAACGCATGAAAACGAGGCAAAATAAATGGAATTGAGGGCCAAAAGGTATGATAATTTTGGCAAGATCAGTCCTGACTCTGGACCGTAAAACAAACAGTTAATTCTGGTCTATACCTGACCTGGTATGAGTCCCGATTTTACCCGATCTAGTTTATGTTGCTTTCTTGACCCGGATTTTTGACTCGAATATTGTTTGGACCATTTTTATTTTTTTTTGGAAAATGGACCATATTTTTGAATATATTTCGGGCCATATTTTGTTGGACATACATTTTTTATTACCAAATCTATTAATCATAAGAGTGGTGATAATGACACTCCTCGAAAACTGTATTTACACCACTTTCTCAATCATACCTATCAAAGTTTTTTTAAAATCTCTAAATTTTAAATAAACCCTATTTAATGCCAAAATTACCCTTTCTTTTAATCATACTGTATTGTATTTTTAGAAATACATACCACCTATTGACGGTGATTTTTGGGATTAGGTAAAATCGATCACGCGTCCAACAAACTATTACAGATTATCAATATAGTCGTGAAAATAGTAAGGAAAATAAAGCATGCAAAAATATAGTTTTACATGGTAAAACCCCAAGTTGGGGAAACATCCACAGTTGCCGGTGACGATGAGAAGAAAAAATCCACTATATGTTAACGGTTACACACTCATGTTATCTTTTAACGTAAAGATTTTCACTAACTCTTACTATGGTGCTTTTAGGGTCTATTTATACGTATATAGAACCTTAATTCTTGGTGTACAAGTAAGGAAAAGTGGTGATGTTTAATTAGGACTTGTTGTCTTTGTCTTATTTCCTGTTTCGCATTTCTCACGCATTAGACTTCTTGCCTAATCAGGATTTCGATAACCTTAAGGAGGTTTGCTTCCTTATCAGAGCGTACTTCTATACATCTTGTTCTAATAAGATTAATTCTCTACGTATCCGAGTTGTAATTATATTGAACTTAATATTGTCCACGTGTCATTTAGTCGACCATCTACTAAAATTGTTTACGTGTCGCTTAGTTGACCATCTACCAAACCCGACCAAACTTCATTCACCCCTGACCAGTTACTTGATCCCGACCAGAGGTCTTAACACGACCATTTAGGTTATCTCGACCTGATCATCTTTATTTATTAATCTAATTACCTTAGTTGAGTTGCTTCCATCCGACCATCTCGGTAACCCTGACCAGGTATCATGAAATTATCCTCGGCCATCTCAGGTTGGTTTAGTTTGGTTGACTTTTGGTTTCATGTCATCTTTATTTTCCGTGAGTCATGGCGACCATGTTGATTTGTCATTCTTCCGGATTTTACCAACAACAATACCCCTCTTAAACATTTGATCTGAGCATCTCGTTCAACAAAAAAAACTGGCTCGGTGAAGTATGTTTAATTTTGCTTTTATTTGTCTTGTTGCTCATTAATGCTGCTTAATGCTAAACAACTAAGCATTTATTTTCAACCACAACTTTCGATTTGTCCAACTGATAGGACATGATGGCGAAATAGTGGCGAATTGCTTATCCCTTAAACTTCACCCATCGCATAGTTAGTAGGCACGTGGCCTTCGAACTTCATGTACCAACCCCTACTTTCACACACGTATTTTCAGTTAAGAGATGATGCCATCCTTTGCTATATGTTTTTGTAAACTCTTCGTTCACCCTCTCTCATAGACTTCCTTTACAATACTTTTATTTAAAAAGAAACTACAACCTTAGCATTTCTTTCTTACTCAAGTCTCTCTTCGAAGCTTTCTGTTGATCAAATCCTTTCAAAACCATTCGTCTCTCATCGGCTTTTTGATTCTACTAGCTTCAACGTTCACGCCACTTTCGTTTACTTAATCATTTTGGTATGGATTCTACCCTTCGCCATCGTTATACCAAATTATATTAACATGCTATTGAAATTGGTGATAAGGAAAATATTGTCAGACTCGAATCCATGTTATAGGGTCAACCCTACACCCTTACTCCTCCAGTTCAACCCACACCTCTCAACGTGGATTATTCGACTCTCATCTTGAATTTCTACCTTCTCATTCTAACCCCTATGTTTCTTCTGTTAATACATGCCCAGTGATATCAAAGACAACAAGTACTAGTCGGGGTAGTAGGGCTACCACTAAGAATTATCTTTCCCCATCAAACGATTTAAAGATTTCCTCTCAACTGTTAAAGTTGATTGATGTCCCCATGAGGCGTCGAACGTATTTTCTAAGATTTTTCACTGACCAACCATGTGCTTTCGATTTCGAGGTGAATATGGTGACTGACCGGGAAATTGTGAAATATACTTTCAGATTCGTCATTTTTTAGGTGATAAAACTTATCTCGAGCGGTCAACGTGCCGTTTGGAATCCTCCTAGAGGTGTTATTGGTATTTACAGAGCCATGCTTACTTATGGGGTGACCCTGCCCATCCAACCATTTATCGCCAGATTTTTGGTTGAGACTAGGATTGCTCATGTGCAGCTAACTCCCGACTCTTACTGGGTCATGATCATCCTGTGGCACTTGTGGAACTGATCGGGGCAAAAAATCCCCCAACCACTCAAGAAATTCAGAACTTTTATACCCTTGGTCGATCGGATGATAAAGCACCTTCCACCTTCAATCTAATTCTCCTCACCACTGGATTCCTCAAGACGAGAAGCCCACTCCCGTGTCTAGCAGGGAGCATAAAGGTTTCATCTGGGGCTTCCCGTCATAGAATAAATACTGGAAAAATAGTTGGTTCTTCGTTAGGGGTGATTGAGGTAAGATGATCGTGGCTTATCCTCGCCAAAACTTAGCTGGAAATGATGTCCCGATGCACGTTTGTAGTCTAGAAATTTGGAATAAATCCCCGCGGAGCTGATCCGGGATCAAGAAAATTTGATCATTGTAACCACTCAAACATCTTGGGAAGTTAGAGATCGTCACAAGTTATTCGTGGTGAAAGATCTTATCAAATTGGGACTATTCCCTGTCATTTCCAATCGGCACAAACATTGAAAGTTTAGAATTTTTCCCCTACTTAGTTTAAATCAGTCATATCTATTTCTTATGATGTTCCTTGAATTTATCCTCCAATGTACGAGATAGACGTTGTTGCTAGAGATCAAGCCGAGAAGGCTAAGAATTTGGATAGGCTTAGTATGTGAGAGGTCGCCGACCAAGTGGCCAAGAGAATCGCTCCGGCTCCCCCCGAGCAAGATTTGGTGGAACATACACACGAGCTTGATCCTAACACTTCTCTATATCCAGCTGGGTAAGCTCAGGGAAGCAAGCATGACCATCACCCATCCCCCCTCCCTCCGCCCCTTAACTGAAGGAAAGAGAAGATTTACCTAGGAGACAGCTGCCATGAAAGTGGCCAAGATAGTATAAGGGACCTTTGCCCCCAACGCTGCTTATGGTAGAAAAATAACTCAACTCATAATGGGTCTAGAGGCTTTTCATGTGGAAGTCAGGTTAATAGATCAAGAAGAAAATGATGATGACCATGAGACATTGACTGACTTGATCTTAAGAAAGCAACGTTCGAAGAAGAGAGTTGATCGTACATTTGTGACATCTATTTCACTTTCATCCGAACATACCAGAATGGACGATCAGAGCTCTGCAAAGGTTGACAAATGAGTTGGCCTTCAATAGACTGTACTTCCCCGACTGTCTGACTAACCTACCTCGTCTCATGCCCAAGCTGACCTTTCTATAAGTAGGTATTCATCTGATATTCATGTCTAGAGTGTTGGTAAAGCCCCGATGCAGTTCGCAGTTAGACGTCAAATAGTCTTCACTGACTCTGATTTTGATAAGGATGAGGCCGACCTGGTTGAAATTGTTGTGGAGGACAATGTATCTAGCCACTTTTTGGATCATTTTGATAAGGTATCCTTGTGATTAGGTTGACCATCCAAGGTTATGGAAAATCCTGAGGTGACCCCCATGATATGTGCTGCAGGGAACAACCTGGCTGAGAGCACTCACAGAGGACGATCTACCCTTGTGCCCTTAGAGGCAACTCCTGAAATTTCCCTTTTCGGTGAAGGTGGTGATACCCGGGTAGTTGGTGCAAAAGAGAAGCAGATCTTTCATTAAGCATTCAACCTAGAGAGGTCGAGAGAACTATTGGTAGGCCGTGTCATGGCGGGCTCGACCTCCACGAGCTTGTCCCCGGTCAGTCCTTATCTTACAGGGCTTGAAGAGACAATCCCGCCATATTCACCGAACATAGTGTTATCTGGACCTTTTCCCTCTTCAAGCTCAAGCGGGCGATTGGTTTACTCCTTCTCATGATGTGTTCCATGTCCACCAACGAGAGGTAGATCGGGGAAGAATATTGGAAAAAAGCTAGAACTCCTAAGTGTTGCTGATTTTGTCGCTCAAGTTGTGCGCAGAATTGAAGATCAAGTGGCGTCGCAGTCATGATGTCGTATTGGAAGGCAACGACTTCCAAGACTGCGACAGTCCGTTGGCTCGAAATTCTAGGTTTATTTTTGCCCTTTTTGGAAATCATATATATGTTTTTTTTGTTCTATGACCTAAGCATCCAGCCACATAGAGAATATTCACCCAACAACTTTTCATTCTCTCACATTACCATTTTCACAAACCTTTCCTCTCATTTATCTTCCATCCATCTTTGAAGTCTTGAAGCAAGAAGAGGAAGCACACTAGTCAAGGAACCTTAATGATAAACTTTTGTTTCTTTTTAAACTCTTATATGTTTTCTTTAATTCCTTTGATGTGTAACTAATCTCCTAAGCTAGGGGAGTGATGTAACCGATTGAACAATTCATGTAATCCTTGGTCTAATATTTTAATTCAATTCTTTATTAGTCTTTTTTATTTATATGATTGTTATAATTCCTCACCTTATATTCACTTGTAATCTCAATGAATGTGTGTGTTATGATTAGTTTATACATGAGGTTGATGATTAAGTGTTGAAGACCATCCCATTTAAGCCTTAACCACTAGCTTAGCAATTGAGAGAATTTCCATATGCATGACCTTGTTATGTTAATTTGGCTTAGAGTTTTAATTGAAAATTGGTCCTAACCTTTTCTCATTACATGACCTTGTGTGAGTTTTGGGAAGAACTAAGTACTTCATGCTTTATTATCCTAAAACAAGCTTTAACAATTGGATTGAAAAGCTTTCATAAGACTTGAGGATTGCATTAATTCCCTAGTGTTTCTCTCCGTACTCATCTCTTTGTGTGTGCTTTTGTGTTAATTTAGTTTATTACCTTTTTCACAATTTAGCCAATCAATTGCCTTTTCTAAAAACAAGCATTATGCCATTTAGTTTTCATACAATTAGATTGGTCTTTAATTAGTTTAATTAGTTTTCAACCAATAGAATCACCGATCCCAGTGAACGAACTTTATTTCAAATTGAGTAGAGATAAAATACTGCATCAATTTTTAGAGTTGCTGTTAGGGATCGATGTAGATTCATTAGTTGAATCTAGTTAATTGGTTTAAATAGTTTGTCATTTTTATTTTGTTTGTTAGTTTTATTTTTGTTTTAATTTCTTTTTACTTTGTTGGCATTTGTGTTTTTGATGTTTCAGGGCCACAGGTGTATGCACGAACATCGTTCACTTGGAGGAAATTTGTGGCCATTAAAGGTTTTGACATCTTTGTTGACTTGAAAGGTAATTCTATTCCGGAAATGGATGAACAAGAAGAGCAAATGAGTCCGTCGGGGTCACCAACACATGAGGTTGATGTGGGCATTATAGCAATGAGAGAGTTCGGTTAACTGATGATTGAGAATCAACCATCACCTACTGGTAGAAGTTATGAGTTGAAGGGACATCATATTGACATGCTTCCATCCTTCAATGGCCTTCCAAATGAAGATTGTTTGCAATTTTTGAAGGATTACCAATCCATTTTAGACACATTTCTGATAGGCCGACTCACGGAAGAACAATTGAAGAAGAGATGTTTCCAGTATTGCCTAAAAGATAGAGCCAAGGTGTGGTTCACTCTTTGAAGATGGGTTCTTTGAGATCATGGATTCTTTGAGATCATGGGATGAGGTGTGCCAAGCTTTCTGTAATAGATTCTTTCAAACTGCAAAGACAAAGGATATTCGGATCCAAATTGTAAGTTTCACCGAGGAAGATAATGAACCTTTTCATGAGGCATGAGGGAGATATATGATGCTCTTGCAACATTGTCCTCCTCATATGGTAACAGATGAGTACAAGGTCCACACCTTTTATGATGTATTGATGGCATTCACACAAGCTTTGGTAGATAATGCATGCGGTGGAGCACTTATAAACAAGTCTGCATTGGAAATTTTCGATATATATGAGACATTGGCTCTCAACTCCCAACATCGAAGCTCAACTTCAATACGGGGAGGAAAGCATGGTGTTAGTCAAGATACGAATATGGCAATTCAAATGGCTAGGCTAACCAAGCAAATAGAGGCAATGACAAGAAATATGGGTCAACAATAAAGAGAAGCAAACTTGGTGCATGATGGGGACCATCAAGGTAGAAAGATGGTACCATTTGAGACGGAGGATGTCCAAGCCCTAAACTATCAAAGAGGGATAAATGATCCATATTCCAACAAATACAATTCGGGGTGGTGCAATCATCCCAACTTCTTATAGTCATATTCTAACAATGCTTTGAACAACCAACCACATACTCAAGGAACAAATCAGGGTGGTTTCAATAGGGAAAATTACCAAGGTCAAGATCAAGTCGGCAGCAGTGGAACAATTCAAGAAAAATAAAAATGTCTTCATATCAATCTAGGAAGTGTTCTTTGGAGGATATAGTGACTAATCTTGCTCAAAGTTCACAGCAGACGAATCAGAACTTGAACAACTTCATTCAAGCAAGTGGGCAGAGATTTACTAACCTGTAAGCATCTATAAAGAAGTTGGAGGCACAGTTAGGGCAAGTAACTGACACGATTCACAAGAATGAGCCGGATAGATTTCCTAGTCAATCAGAGCAAGCTAAGGCAATGACAATTTTGAGGAGTGGCCGAGTCTTAGACACCGGAGATGTTGAAGAACCTAAAAAGAAGAAAGCCAAGGTTACGGAAGAAGAGATTGGGGGAAAGACTATTGTTGACGGTGATTTTTGGATCATGTAGGATTGATCACACGTCTAATAGGTTTTTGTAAATTGACAACGATGTTATGAAGAAAATAGAAAAAAGAGAAGAAAATATGCACACATAATTTTACGTGGTAAAACCTTAAGGTGAGGAAACATCAACGGTTGCCAGTGGCGGGAAGAATTCACTATAATAGAATGATTACGCACTCAATTTCTCCTTCTATTTTGACGTCTCTCTCTCTTTCTTTCTATGTATCTTTTTTTATGTGTTGTTCTATATCTTTCTACAATAAGATTATGGGTCTAATTATATGTGCATGGAACCTTAATCCTTGTTATACAAATAAGGAAAGGTGGTAGTATTTAATCAGGACTTGTTACTTGTTACTTGTTACTTGTTGAAGTTGTCTTTGTCTTCTTTCCTATTTCGGAGATCTTGTGCATTGAATTAGAATCTTCGTAGGATTCTAGTTGAATAGTCCGTTTAGGACTTATTTCCTGATCGGTGTGCAATCTTCTAGAAGAGTAGAGTTATTTCTTTATTTGGACTCATTTTCTGTTTAGTGTGTAACCTTCTGGAAACTTTGAGTTCTTTCCTAAATATAATTCTCTGACATTGAAGAGGAAATATGGATATTTCCTTAATTTGAGTATGATTCTAGATTCCTTGTTTGAGTAAGATCATTCTTCTTCGTATTTGAGTCGTAGTTGTCTTTAATGTCTCCTGCATGTTGTCCAACTATCCAATTGTCTAATCCTGACCGGACTTCTTTTATCTTGACCAGGTGGCCCTGACCAAGTTGTCTCTACTCCGATCGACTCATTTCCCCGACCTGGTTATTTGTGCCCGATCGGTTAGTTTTTCTGACCATCTTAGGTAATCTTGACTAGGCCTTGAGATTATTTATTAATTGCCTTGATATTTTCCGACTGACTTTTATGACGTGGCATATCTAATCACCGTGCATCCAGGTGATCATGCTAACTTGTCATGCTATCAAAAAATATCTACAATAATACCCCCTTAAATCCACGATATGAGCTTTTGACGGTTCAACGAATGTGATTTGGATAGTTTTGATTTTTTGATGCTTCTGAACTTATCGCTTTAACCCAATAAAGTGTCTTGTTTAATTGGTCATTTTTTTGTTGCTAAACTGATCAAGTATTTTATTAAACTGATTATTCTTAGACTTCTTAATTTTTTGCTCTCGTATAGCTGGACCGGTCGGTGTCCCAGCTCTCTGCTCAGGATTATTCTCGACTGTCTTGGTCTTTGGTCGGTGTCCAAGCTCTTTACCTAGGATAATTCCCAACCGTCTTGAGTCTTCAATCGGTGTCCAAGTTTTATGCCTAGGATAATTCCCGGTCGTCTTGATTCGGTTGTTGTCTCGGCTTTTTGCTTAAGATAATTCCCAACCTTCTTGAGTCAGTTGGTGTCCTAGCTTTTCGCTCAGGATAATTCTCAACCGTCTTGATTCTTCAGTCAGTGTCCTGGCTTTTCATTCAGGATAGTTTTTGACCGTCTTAAGTCTTCAGCCATGAGGTATTTTGGGAACCTTGCCCCATTTTCCCCTATTTTTTCCATGTTAACAAGTCACCAATGACGTCTCACTGTTAGTTTGTTTACAAGGGTTTGGTTGAATCGTTAGTGCAATACTAACACAACCGAATGAATCTCCCTAGGTTTTCCCCGATGACGTACCCGAGTGTTTTTTCTTGGTAAACCGGCATCTCGGGGTGATCGGATTGCTGACAGTGCTTTATATGCACCATGTCAGTTCGAAAGACGTGTCGGATCTCTAACACCCGATTTCTCAGCCTCTCGGGCACCTTTACCCACCATGGCAAGTGTCAGCGCTACGAGTTTATCGTTGATAACAAAGATTATTAAAAAAAATCAAACACCATTTTAGCTTCCTTATTATTTGATTTGAAAATTAACATCAAAACATCAAAAATTTAGAAAAAACTGAAAAAATAAAACAAACTAAAAATATCTTAAACAAAAACTAAAAGCAACTAAGCTATCTCTATCAAGAGAAAGGTTTTTTTGTGACTAATGACACGTCCTAAAGAAGTGTTCCTACTCTCAAGTATAAGAGTGTCAAAGTAATAAATTAACCGGTAAGACCGGGTCAAACCACATGGAGGTTGTTCACTTGTCCTTGTAGAATTAATTATCTAGATTAATTACTAAGCTTAAAAAAATGTAAATCAATTAAAATTAAAACTGGGGCTAAGAGATCCACTGTTGGTAATTCGAATATGATCTAATTATAAATATTTAGTCCAGATTAATTGGGATGGTATTCCACTCCACTGACCACTCTCCAATAGATGTGGATAAAAGTACTCACTGTACTAGACAATATCTGTCTATCTATAGTGAGTTAAAAACTCCACAAAGAATAGAGGGGATAACCACTCTCTGATAAATATGGGTAAAAGTACTTACTGTGCTAGACAATATCTGTCTATCTACAGTGAGTCAAAAACTCCACAAATATCAGAGGGGAGAAAGCATAAAATAATAAAATTACCAAAATTGAATCATATTTTTCATACCAACAGTATCATCTTTGGCCCCAGCTATATAAAATTAGCCAGACATAATTTAACTAGAAAATAACTATATTATTTAAACTGAGAATTTGAGAACAAAAGAGAGAGAATTTCATAAATCTAATATCAGATTTGGATTCAGAACATCAAAATTAGGGGGGAGAGGCCCCCTATTTATACAAAATATGGATGAAAATTGACCATCTGATGAATTTAGAATGGAGCGTCCAGATTTCGCCATGTCATCAGTGAACAATAACTCATCCATGAGTGAACAGTAACGAATCTAAGAGTGAACAGTAATGCATCGTGAGTGAACAGTTAAAGTAAACTGTGAACAGGGAAAGTCAACTGTAAATCGTGAAAGTCAACTGTGAACCGTGAATAGTCAAAATTATGAAAATGCCCTTCGTGGTCTTCTTAAGGTTTTTTGACGTTCTAAACTTGAAAACGATGTTTGTTTTTCCATCTGACTTCTCCATGATTCTGAATTGATCAAATTACCTCTGAAATACAAAGAAAAATACACTGATTATTACCCAACACATTTATTTAAGCGAACAAACGAAATTATATATGAATTGGGGAATTAATCATATTGGAAGTGTAAAATGATGATGTTATCCCTTAATAAACATACACTTTTCAGTGTTAATCACACCCCCCCAACCAGCTTATTGCTAGTCCCTAGCAATTAAAGCGAAAATAGTAAAAACTCAAATTCAAATCTCTAAACTACCAAATAGACAAACTCTCCCATACATCTTTTCTCACCCTTTGACAACCAGTCATCAATTGAGTTATCAATCAAACTTTCTTGTGCTCAATAAAGATCAACACGATAACTATGAGATTCAATTGAAATCAAACAACATTTTCATTCTGAAATCTCACCAGGGCTTTTTCCTTAGGCAGCAGTTTTATTCTCTTCTTTTTTTTTTCTTTTTTTTTCTTTTTTTTTAATACAACAAAATTGGAAACAAACATTCCATCTTTAATCCATGTAGCGAGCTTTAGGCCAATGACTCCCAAACCGGTTGGCTTTAGGGCATTAAGTGTTAAAACACTCCTACAGGCTTAATTACTCGGATTGCAGATGTTTTTTTTTTAGTACAATTCCCTTAAGCTTTCTCTTTAACCCGTGTAACCAGCTTTTGGTCAATGACTCCCAAACCAGTTGGTCTTAGGGCATTAGGTGTTAAAGCACCCCTCGAACTTAATTGCTCGAGTTAAAGAGGCTATGGAACTGCACTTTATTTTATCCAGACTCCACCGTTTTGCACGAACACTCTATGCTTACTGAGGCATGAGGCCCGACTACTAAGTAAGAGTTTTGATCACAACACACAAAATTATTATTATTATTATTACTATATGAATTTTTAAACAAGACCACTGCCTTCGGTTGTTACCCTTGAATGATGATTCAGAACTCAATATCGTAAAATCTCAACTTACTGCACATAATCACGTGTCAATGTGCGTGTGTCTAGAATAGTTCGAAAAATTTCTCAAAATGACTTAATGAACAAAAGGATTAGTCAATGATATCACAATGGAGAGTTTATAAATTTGAATAGTCAGAAGAGAGAAAAAAAATGCATCAGAACTACAAAGATGCGTCTCAGAAGTATCTAAAAGATCTCCTTACTCCGCCATCTTTACAAAAAAAATGGTCAAATGTTAGTTTTTTTTTTTTTGTAAAACAAAAGTTATTGAATCAACTATCCCCTCCCCCCAACCAGAATGATACATTGTCCCCAATGTCTTTGGAAAGAGTTAAGGTTTAGAAGATATCACCTGAACAACTTGAAAGACAACAAAATCCTACAAAACAACAAAAGAAATACAAAATATAGAAAAATAAAATGCATAAAAACCATGGGACAATCACAAACTGAGATCCAGATCAATTCTGCGATTCTTGTTCTCTTCATCAGTGGACCAATCAATTTTGGAGGTTGAAGGATATGGCTCATAATTGAAAGCTTGTAACTGGTCAATTAGCTCATGAGGACTTGAAGCAAAGATAAAGATAATAAAAAGATAACAAAAACAAAAACAAAAGGATATTTACTGGTAGTTGTGATTGTGGCTCACATCTTCCTCTGGTTTTACGTTCAGAAACAGCATCAACGCCCTCTATGGGTCGAGGATATGCTTCCCATCCAATTTTCTTATAAATTGGCAAACAGGATCTTTTAAAGTCAGATTCCCAATACTATATTGTGCATGTTCTTTTTGAAATTGTGGCCATAATCGGTCAATTGCCATTTGCACATATCCACTAGAATGTGCATCAAGAGTCGTTAGGATATTATCCAATGACTCCCTACGTAAACCATGACTAATGAATAAAATTTTTATCTTCCCGATTATTAGACACCATTCCTAAAGAACGACAACGTGTGTTGCAAGTTGTACGTGCACATTTGTGACAAGTAACCCCTAACTTCTTAGCTCTTTATTTTTTTGCAAGGTTACTTCTTCCAAAACCAGGCATGTAAGATATAAATGAATCAACAGACTCACTTGCTAGACGTACCTTAGTTTCGATTAACCAGCGAATTTCAACAGGAATGTTGTTTATCATCAGTAAGTGTAATCTTTCGAAACGTGCTTTGTAAATCTTTTTCAGAGCATTTTAGGGCAACGATGGAAAGTGTTTTCACAGGTTTGTGAAAATTTTGTCCATGCCTTGTTTTGGGGATCAGTTATTTGGGAAACTGAATTAAACCGACTGGAATTGTCACAGAGTACCGTTATCCGCCACTTAACCGGGGTTATATAGCAAAACACACCAAACAAAAATTGAACCTAGAAATTAATCCTGCAAAAATTCAAAACATAAAAGCAAACAAAAACAAAATTAATAATTGCAAACACAAATAAAGTCAAAAGCAAAAGATTTGTTTACTCACCTTTGTAACAAGGGTCAGAAAGGACGGCAGAGTCTTTTTGAAAAATCTGTATTTTCTAAGAATGGTTTCACACGTTGTCCATTTACTTTAAACACATTACCATTCCTAGGATTCTCAATGTCAAGGGCTCCATATGGATACACATGTTTCACAACAAATGGACCACTCTATTTCGATTTCAATTTACTAGAAAATAAATGAAGTCCAGAATTATAAAGCAAAACCTTTTGACCACTTCAAATGATCTTCTTAAAATTCTTCTGTCATGAAAGGTTTTAGATTTTTCTTTAAGAATTTTTTCATTTTCATATGCATCATTTCTTAATTCTTCAAGTTCATTTATTTGCAACTTGCGCAATTCACCAGCATCATTTAGGTTAGAATTGAAAGCTTTAAAGGCCCAATATGCTTTCTTCTCAAGTTCAACAGGTAAGTGGCAAGGTTTTCCATAAACTAAACGATAAGGAGACATACCCAAAGATGTTTTGAATGCAGTGCGGTAAGCCCAAAGTGCATCATTTAGTCTAAGAGACCAATCTTTTCGATCATGGTTAACCGTTTTTTGCAAGATATGTTTTATCTCCCTATTTGCTAACTCAACTTGACCACTTGTTTGAGGGTGTTATGGTGTGGCAATTTTGTGTGTGACTCCATATTTCTTTATTAAAGACTCAAAAGGTTTGTTACAAAAGTGTTTGCCTCCGTCACTGATGATGGCTCGAAGGATTCTAAATCGACTCAAAAGATTTTCCTTTAAAAACTTAATCACTGTTTTGTGATCATTATTTCGACAAGGAATTGCCTCAACCCATTTTGACACATAATCAACGGCAACTAAAATGTACAAAAATCCAAATGATGGTGGAAATGGACCCATAAAATCAATTCCCCAACAATCAAATATTTCGATGTCAAGAATGGGGTTTAAAGGCATCATGTTTCGCTTGGAAATGGATCCTAACTTTTGACATTTTTCACAGGTTTTACAGAATGCATGTGCGTCTTTAAACAAGGTGGGCCAATAAAATCCACACTACAAGATTTTTGTAGCCGTTTTCTTTGACGAAAAATGACCACCACATGCTTCAAAATGACAAAATTTAATGACACTACTTACCTCATTGCTTGGAATACACCGTCGAACAATTTGATCAGGACAATACTTGAATAAGTACGGGTCATCCCAATAAAAATGTTTTACCTCGGTCAAAAATTTCTTTATGTCCTGTGCATTCCAATCGAGTGGCATCATTTCTATTGCAAGATAATTAACAATGTCAGCATACCAAGGCAAAGTTTTGATAGAGAATAAAAGATTATCATGAAAAGAATTATTGATGGGTGCTTTTTCTTTTGGCTCATCATCTTTCCGTTCCAATTCTTCAAAATCTAAAGTGTCTCTTTCTTCTTCGGCAACCTGCAAACAATTATCAAGATGTGAATGCGAGCTTGACTCAGGTGAATTGATCAAACAAATTTCAGATGAGTTAAAAGAATTATTTTGAACATGATCTTCAACAATGGTTTCAATAATTTCTACATCTTTATCTTCATTTTCATCATCAAATGGTTCATTAGACATGTTGAAAACATTAAGCTTAATTTCCATATTTCCAAAAGACATGCTCATTATTCCATTCCTGCAATTAATCAAGGCATTAGCAGTAGCCAAAAATGGTCGGCCCAATATAACAGGAATTGATTTGTGCTCATTAACAACAGGTTGTGTTTCCAAGACAATAAAATCTACTGGGTAGAAAAATTTATCGACTTGTACTAACACATCTTCCAATATTCCTTTTGGTATTTTAATTGACCTATCAGCAAGACAAAGTGTGGTTGAAGTCGGCTTTAACTCACCAAATTTAAGTTGCTGATAAAATGAGTATGGGAGCAAATTTACACTAGCACCTAGGTCAAGCAAAGCATACTCAATTTTACAGTTACCAATTGTGCAGGAAATAGTGGGACAGCCCGGATCTTTATATTTCAAAACATTTTTATTGGAAAGAATGGAACTTACCTGTTCAGCCATAAAGGATTTCTTTCTTCCCTAATGCTTCCTTTTCACAGTGCACAGATCCTTCAAAAACTTGGCATAGGAAGGTACATGTTTGATTGCGTTCAACAAAGGGATATTGATCTTTACCTGTTTGAAAATTTCAAAAATCTCTGGGGAATTCTTCGATTTCTGTGAATTTTTAAGAGCCTGAGGATATGGGAGTGTAAGTGGGGATTCAATTATTTCTTCGTCAATAGTGGTTTCATTAACCCCTTCCTTACCCTTGGAAAGTGACTCATCATCATTTTTACTAGATTCAAGAATAGGTTTTTTGATGACCTTACCACTACGAAGAGTGATAATTGATTTGACTTGATCTGGGCATTGGTTATTATCATAGGAACTTGACTGACTCTTGGGATTTGGTTGTGGTTGAGATGGAAACTTACCTTTTTCGTGTGTGGTGAGTATAAAAGCAATCTTTGCAAAAGTATCTTTGACATCTATCAAGGTTTGTGCAGTTTGGTTGTTAATGGATTCTTGCTTCTCAATGAATGAGTGCAAAGTGTCTTCAAGGTTTTTCCTAGCTTCTCAATGAATGAGTGCAAAGTGTCTTCAAGGTTTTTCCTAGACGGTGGGATATAAGGCGCATAACCTTGAGGGTTTTGGAAATTCTGGTGTGTTTGTGGATGTGATGGACCTGGTGGTTGTGAGGACTGGGCTTGATTGATGTTCCTCCAACTAAAATTTGGGTGATTTCTCCAACCAGGATTGTAGGTTTGTGAATATAGGTTGGAATTTGGCTTGTTGAAAGTGTGCAAAACATTGGCTTGTTCATGAAGGTAATCTTTTATGGCTGGCAAAGTTGGGCAACTATGAGTGATATGATCATCAGAATCACATACATGGCATGCAATTTCTTTTACAGATTTTACATGTTCACTCTTTTTAGTTTCTAAAGCTTCAACTTTCCTAGCTAGGGATATGAATCTAGCTTGAAGGTCATGATCTTCTCTAAGATTGTAAATGCCTCCACTAGATGGAGATGGTTGTGGTTTGCTCATGGACTCATAGGAACCAATGGTGTCCCAATTTTTAGCACTTTCGACAATATGGTCAAGGTATTCAAGTGCTTCTTCGGGATTTTTGTCACTGAACTCCCCATTACACATCATTTCAATGGCTTATCTACTTTGGGGTGTGAGTCCCTCATAGAAATGTGACACTATCCTCCATGTTTCAAAACCGTGATGTGGACAGACATTTAACAACTCTTTGAACTTATCCCAACATTGGTAAAGTGTTTCCCCAGGTTTTTAGGCAAATGAAGTGATTTGCCTCTTAAGAGAGTTTGTTCTATGAGGTGGGAAAATTTCTTTAAGAACTATTGTTGCATATCATTTCAAGTTTGGATTGATCCTGACCTAAGGTTTGTAACCAAGTTTTAGCTTTATCTTTTAAGGAAAAAGGGAAAAACTTAAGCTTGATTATATCCATGCTAATATTTTGGTCAGTGCAAGTGTTACAGACTTTCTCAAACTCTCTAAGATGCAAATATGGATTTTCAGATTCAAGACATTGAAAATTGAGTAAAAGTTGAATGATTCCCATTTTAAAATTAAAGTGTGTTGCATTTGGTGGGAAAGATATGCATGAAGATGCTCCAGTACATGTGGGATTCATGTAGTCTCTAAGAGTTCTAGGTGGATTTGGGTTAATGTGTTGGTCATGGTCAACATAAGGCGGATGGTTACTGTGTTGAGATATGTTGTCAAGGGTGTCTAAAAGGTTCTCGGCTTGGTTTCCTATTGGATGTCTATGTAGGTTTTCAGCCATGTTGTTGGTGAATGTGGGTGATTGTGATCTCCTAATTAATTTACCATTAGATGTTCGAGACCAACGTCTCATGCAAATTTAATAAGGGTTAATGGAGATGAAATACACAAAAATGAAGAAAATGAAAGAAAAAATAATAAAAATAACAAGATGCAAAATTATATGGGTGTAAATGCAAATATGCACAAGTGTTGGGGTAAAAGTGTAAATAATTATAAATATAGGGACTAAAGTGAAAACATGATAATTACAGGGACAGGTATGTAAAAAAAAATGACCTATATGGAAATACAAACTAGATCTAAACTAAAAAGCAAATAAAAAGTTAGAGGACTAAAATACAAAAATGTGATTAAAGATAACAAGTGAATATAAAATAAGAACATGGAAGATTAGAGACAAACAAAAAAAAATAATAAAAATAATAATAATAATAATAATAATAACAAAACTAAAAAAAAAAAAATTACCTCTACAAAGAAAAGGCAAACTTACCTCCCCGGCAACGGCACCAAAAACTTGATACGTCCTAAAGAATTGTTCCTACTCTCAAGTATAAGAGTGTCAAAGTAATAAATTAACTAGTAAGACCGGATCGAACCATAAGAGGTTGTTCACTTGTCCTTGTAGAATTAATTATCTAGATTAATTACTAAGCTTTAAAAAATGTAAATCAATTAAAATTAAAACTGGGGCTAAGGGATCCACTGTTGGTAATTCGAATATGATTCAATTATAAATATTTAGTCCAGATTAATTGGGATGGTATTCCACTCCACTGACCACTCTCTAATAAATATGGGTAAAAGTACTCACCGTGCTAGACAGTATATGTCTATCTACAGTGAGTCAAAACTCCACAAAGATCAGGAGAAAGCATAAAAATAATAAACTTACCAAAATTGGATCATATTTTCCATACCAACAGTATCACCTTTGGCCCCAGCTATATAGAATTAGCCATACATAATTTAACTAGAAAATAACTATATTATTTAAACTGAGAATTTGAGAACAAAAGAGAGAGAATTTCACAAATCTAATATCATATTTGGATTCAGAACATCAAAATTAGGGGGGAGAGGCCCCCCTGTTTATACAAAATATGGATGAAAATTGACCATCGATGAATTTAGAATGGAGCATCCAGATTTTGCCACGTCATCGGTGAACAGTAACAGTGAACAGTAACCCATCCATGAGTGAACAGTAACGAATCCGAGAGTGAACAGTGAAAGTCAATTGTGAACAGTAAAAGTCAACAGTGAACAGTGAAAGTCAACTGTGAACCGTGAATAGTCAAAATTATGAAAATGCCCTTCGTGGTCTTCTTAAGGTATTTTGACGATCTAAACTTGAAAACGATGTTTGTTTTGCCATCTAATTTCTCCATGATTCTGAATTGATCGAATTACCTCTGAAATACAAAGAAAAATACACTGATTACTACACAACACATTTATTTAAACGAACGAACGAAATTATATCTGAATTGGGGAATTAATCATATTGGAAGTGTAAAATGATGATGTTATCCCTTAGTAAACATACATTTTTCTGTGTTAATCAACTAATTTCCGTCATCCATGAGCTTGTGTAAGGTTCTCAAAAGATAATTTTGAACGTGTCCCTTCGCCGATGTCTCGGCACAGGCTTCGTTTCTTATCTGGATTTTCCATTGGCTTATTGTCCCAGTGGGGATCCTTCAGCTGATCATCTGTCCTTTTAAGAATTAAATATTTGAGGTGACCTTCCCTAATAAGTGTCTCTATATGGTCTCTTAGTTAGTAGCGCTTTGATGTGTCGTGACCACCTTCCTTGTGGAATCTACAGTATTTTATCGTGTCTCTTCGGGCGTAGGTTGATAGTCTATGAGGAAATTTGACTAGCTTGTGGTCTTCTACAATCCCCAAGATTTCCTCTTGTCTCTTAGTGAGAGTATAGTTAGTGTATTGACCCTGAAACTTTTTATCATTTCGGTTGTTTCTACGATTGTTGACTCGATAACCATCTTAGTTCCCGTCACCCTCCTGGTGATCACCCTTCTGGTTCTTTACATAGCCATCACTTATTTTGGTGTTCTCTCAAGAGCGACCCCCTGCACAAAACTACCCCCTTGAGCTAGCTCATCTTCTTCAGGAATTGCGTAGCTGTCTGCCACATCCATCAGGTCGGTATATGTATTTGGTCATTCCCTCCTCAAACCGAAGGAAAACTGACCCTTCCGCAGGTTGTTGGTGAAGGCGGCCACCACAGCCTTATCATTGAGATTATGGATCCCTGACATTTCATGAGATATCATTTTTAAGTAATATTTTAATGACTCATTCTTTCCCTGTTTGAGGGTGGCGATGTGAGCTATTGATTTCCTCATTTGTATATTTCCCAAACATTCTCGTGAAAACGCCCGAGTCAACTTTAAAAAATTCTTGATTTTTCCCTGAGGGAGCCTTCCAAACCATCTAGACCCTAAGTCCCCGAGCGTTAGTGGGAATGTCAAGCACACCAATGGGTCATTATAAGTGTATTATGCTATCACACTTTGGAAACGTCTCATATGTTCTTTTGAATCCGTGTTTGCTTTAAATTGTTTGACCTGAGGCATTCTGGATCTTTCTGGGAATTGGGTTTGGAGAATGTTGTTCATAAAGGGGCTTTCTGAATCATCGTCCAGAAAATCTTTAAGCCTCTAGCGATGTTCTAATGCTTCCACCTTCTGGGTTAATTTCTGTATCAGGATATCTCGCTTATCTTGCGGCCCGTTATCCATTCCCGATCGTTGATGGCCAATGGGCTCTTGTTGGAATTTTAGCAGGGACTTGCCCCTTCGGCATGTTCTACGGAGTGGTTGGTCGTTGTCATCTAATGAGCTAGATCGATCCCGTCTATGAACATTACTACGAATCTCTTCTGGCTCATAGTTCACTTGATATCGATCGTGCCTTCCTCGTCCGCTAATTCCTTCATCTCCCCTTTGGAAACGTTCCTCTTCTCTAAGGTGATCCACTATTTCACTACTAGTTTTACAGGGGGCATCAGGGGTCACATCCACTATTTTATAACGCACCTTGGGGTCTCTGACCACCATAGGTGTAGAAAATTGATACGGCTAGGTCAGATTAGCGGATGCTATTATATTGATACCCTGCCTAGCAGCATCTTCAACGACTCTGCGCACGGACTCTTGGATCTGTTGGAATGCATCAGGGGAAATTTCTAGGGGAGTGTTTGTGGAGGCTATCATAGCTTGACCAGTTGAGGTTTTAGTCACTGAGGGCAACATCATTTGGAGACTGGCTTTCATTTCTGTTGTTTCCCATGTTACTGCTTCAAAAGTTCTTTTTTTTTTAGAACTCTGTTTCTTAATTTGCTTGCTTGCTTATATTCTTACACTGGTAGAACAGATAGTCCACCCACTAGCATTTTTTTTTCTGGCTTGCTAGAGTATCTCAGTGTTTCGTCTGTTTATCTTGGTTCCTGAAAGTTGAGTTCTAGTCGCCCCTCCTTCTAGTGCTAGTTGTTGACAGTGTTTTTTGGTTCACGTAGGATTGACTACGCGTCTAACATGTTTTTGTAAATTGACAACGATGTTATGAAGAAAATAGAATAAAAAAACATGCACACATAAGTTTACGTGGTAAAACCCCAAGGTGGGGAAACATCCACGGTTCTCGGTGACGGCGAGAAGAATGTTGGACGCCCGTACACCAGTAACACGGCGGAAGTAGCTTTTAAAATTTTTATACAGATCATAAACAATCTGGAACCAGTGAACTTGGGATCATAATTCTTTTTCGGAACTTATAAATATAAATTATTACAATAATAAATAAATATGTAAACACAGGAAATTGTAATCAATATAATCAGAAGATAATAAAACCATACCAACGTTTGAAGGCTCCTTCACTTCTTGTAATGCTTCTTGTCTGAACAAATCTTATCAACGTTTGGAGACTCCTACACTTTATGATATGCTCATGTCTGAACCACTCGATTTTCCTCTCTATCTCTCGAAACTGGTAACTACGTGTGGGTGTGTCACGTACTCAGGAACTTCAATGGATGATGTAGAGAGAAAACTAAGAAGAAACTCTTTCTTCCTTGTTTATTGTTCAACACTAACACTTTCTTTTTGTCATCTTATGTGTGCAAAACAATTGCATATAATTTGTGAATTGTTGCCTATTTCTCATGCACTATGTTGCAATTTTAATTCACGGAGCAAAAACAACACTTTGTCTTTGTATGCATTAATCAATATATATCTATTTTCTCTCTTTTTTGATAATCGTACAGCATCTTATGCTTGCAATTGCTATTGCAATTATTCTTTGTTATCAACGCAGAGCCGATTTGCATCACATGTAATTGTGATATCTATTGATTTATGTATACCCATTTGTATCCCATACAAAGTCTTGTATTGTTTTATATGCATACATAAATTACATCCGATGTAAATTCTTGTGTTATTAGTTGATATATATCCTTTTAGTTAAAAATATATCATATATATTTTGAATTAAAATCTTTTAATTATTATTTTCAAGTATATCTAATATATTAAAAGTGATAATAAGTATTTTAAATTTAAACTTAAATTCAAATACTTAAATAAATGATTTAGAAAAAATAAAATAATTCTATTATTTTATCTTCACCTAAATCCAAATATCAACTAACATCCTCTAATTAATAGTTAATTAATAATTCACAATTATTAAAATAATTAAATAATCTAATTATTTAGTTAATTTAACTATTAACATTCATTAATTAAATAATCTTATTATTCAATTAATTCCTGAATAAATACGTGTCAGTTTCGTAACACTATCAATTGGACAATCCAATTAATTAACTGTGACCCTAGTTACCTAAATCGATCGAGCTATCAATAGGAGCTAATGGACCCATAATATTTTGATCTCCAATAATCCGCAGAATCAATAATGAAAATACAAACACGGTTAAATGTTCAAGGCTAACCTAGTGGGGGGTGAATAGGTTGGACACCTTTTTCGACCCTTAGAAACAAACAAAAGTTTGTCCCTCTAGATTGCTTGTATCACAATATATATATATCAATTAAAGACACTTAATCAATATATAAAATAAGTAAAGTGTGATACAAACAAGTAATAGTAACACATACACAATCTATATCATAGAAAGGAAGTCAACTTACATAAAGAGTTCTATCCATAGTATTCAAATAACAAGTACAAATATAAGAGAGATAGGGATAGAGAAAAGTTGACACAAGATATAACGTCGTAAACCTCCGAAGAGGAGACATCAAACAAAATCCACTAGTAGATAAGACAAATACAATCTCTCAAGTGACCCCTTCACCTAGAAACTACCCTCATATCTTACTCATGAAGATGTCGCCCTCTTGCTCAATAATCTGAGGCCTCACACCTCTTGTCAAAACTTCCTCGCTCACCCTTCTGGATCCTCACGACCCTAGGCAAGACTTCTTGCTCAACTATCCGAGTCCTCCCGACTCTAGTCAAGACTTTCTCGCTCACCCTTCTGGATCCTCACGACCCTAGGCAAAACTTCTTGCTCAACTATCCGAGTCCTCCCGACTCTAGTCAAGACTTTCTCGCTTGACAATCCAATGTCTCACACCTCTTGCCAAGACTTTCTTGCTCAACAACATAGGTCTCACACATATTGTCAAGACTTCCTTCTCACAAGGCATCTAGATGATCATGAATCCAAAACGTAAACAAGCACGCAACATAGAATGTTATGATCAACACATCCTATAGAAAATACTACACATGAGCATGAATGCACAAATCAAATGTAGTCTAGTCAATCATGCATGTTTAATCCATCTAGATCATATAAGATATGTTCAACATTAATTACAACCTAGATACATGCATAGATCTAAAACTTAAATCACAAGATATGTTCAATTAACATATAATCAAGTTTAAATCTCATAGACCAAAACATGCTAAAATCATATGACAAAGTCATTTAGATTAAAGCTAAAGTTCTAGAGCATATTCCTATTCATAGATTCAATAAAACACATGAATAGCTCAAAAGAACATAAGCACATGTATCATTGTGAGAAATCGGCCAAAGAGAGCATAATACATGTAAGGAACTATTTTTCACAAAATCAATCAATCAAAGATCATCAAATAGTCCTAGAATCAAAGCTAGCACAATACAATCCCAAACATGTGAAAACATAGGCAAAATCAAAACATAACTCAACATGTAAGATTTCAATTGAAACTCAACCTAGCTTTAAAAGAGTTCAAAACTTAAATAAAAACAATCACAAGACACATATATATGTTGAAGAAGAAAACCCAAGGCAATTGACCAAGTTTTAAAAGAAAACTTTGAGAGAAAATCAATACCTTAGTTGATTTTAGTGCAGTCCCGTTTTTATGAGTTTAGACTCCAAAAACAGCAATAAAACTCACTCAAACCTTCAGAGAAAAGATGGAGAATGAATGGACAAATACTCTCAACTTTGAATCACTCAAATCGAAGTTCAAATGAAGAAGTTATGGTGTTTGAAAGGTGAGAAAATGTAGAGAGAAAATTTATGCACTCAAGTTTTAAATTTCTTCTTAGAATGAAATGTGAGAGGGAAGGGAAATATAAAGGAGAGGGAAAGAATGAAGCAAAAGGACCGAAATGCCCTTCTTTGTTAATGCTTCCCCGAGATGGCGCGTGGGCATCTCGGGGCAGCAAGGAGTTGCAGCCGAGATGGCCACGCGCCATCTCGGGCATGCACCAATTGATGGCCTTTGGCCATGGTGCAACTCCCTTGCACTCCTCTCACGTTCTTTGATCGTTCTTAGGCCTCCAAACTCGGAATTCGAATCCGTTTTCGGATTACAAACCATAACTCTCTCATGGACATGGACATATAAGATGCTCAACCCAGAAAATAATAATTCGACTCAATATATGAATACGAAGATAATATATGCAACATGAGTTGAAAGTATAGTATCTTTTGACTTAGAACTTGAAATCAATAGCATGAGTAACCGAAATGACCGGAACTCAATCAAGAATGATTTAAGACTAAATTCAAGTTCAATATCCATGTTATACAAACATATACATATACAAACACAATTCACACTAGAATGCAAACTACATAGAGATAGTCTCCAATCATGCATTTTCCAAAACATGTTATTTCCATACCAATGCATGAGCATTCATCTTCAAGTGTGTGAATGTGTTATACATGGTGCTCAACAATGCAGGGACACATATGAATGAATTGTATATATGTGCCGATAATGGTCACAACGATGTAGGGACACAAATGTATGAATTATGTGTGTGTGCCTAAGCCTTGTAAGAGAAAGATAAGGTCTTAGTATACCTTTGTAGAACCATATTGCATCCTTTCTCTTTGAAGACTTTGAACTTGCTTTGACTTGTTGTTCATTCTTCTTTAAAGCTTCAATCATTATGAATCTAAACAACTAAATCATTACAAGTAAACATCATTTTGATATGGAATTAATGCCAACACAATCTAAAACCTTACAAATAATTAAACTCTTTAATTAATATCCATTGATTATTAACTCCGGTGTTATTCCACTAAAGACCTAAAGTTGCACTCTCTCAACTGCAGACACTTTTACACAGACCGATACAACTAAGTGTCTATCGATATAGCTATTACACATGGTGTGTCCACAGTAGTTCATAATTAGAGTTGGGTCATAATGTTCGTTATACCCCTCTAATTACGTATATCCTTTAAGTACCGTTGATTTTCTATTAGACAAAAAATCTTATTTCCTTATGAAATTAGAAGAGTACTCATATTATCCAAGCCCCGTCAACCCTTAAGGAACTACCATCTACTTCTCACAAGAATAAGTGGATTTCACTATTGTGTACAAATCTTCCTAGCCACATGTCAAACCGCAATCCCAACATACGGATTATATTGATGAGGAAATGCATCTAACCCCACCCATCGTATATCAAAGACCAATATCTAACCTGAAAGAGTCGATAAGACACTAAGGATTAAGATCACTCACATATAGCTATCATTAGTTGATATATATATATATATATATATATATATATATATATATATATATATATATATGAATCCTATCGATAAACGGATCTTGGTGAGAGATTCATACAGATCATGGCCCAGTCCTATATGATCACATCATACAAGGTGCCTCCATTCTCATATCTCATATGAATGATTCATGATAGAATCACTGTACATTACAGAATGGACTGCAACTATAGATCAACTACAAATAAAGTATCCAACTTTATTTGCTATCTATGGACTCTTTAGATTGCACGTCTCTTACTGTATTCATCTGTATATAACACTCATATACACAGTTAGATATTACATCTGGCAATCCAGGATGTCAATATGTGCACAAGTTATAAAATAAACAGCACAACAAGAATGAATTGAACTTTTCTTTTATTTATTTCATAAATCCATTTACAAATTACATCTTTAGAGCATAAACCCAACAATCTCTCATTTGCACTAAAGCATGTGAGGCATGTTTTGTAACCCTAGACCTTTTAGGTGACCCGTAAACACTTTAGCCGGTAAGGTTTTCGCAAATGGATCAACATGATTGTCCTGTGAGGCTATCTTTATGATGATCACATCTCATCTCTGCATTATCTCTCTAATGATACTTTCTCTCTTTATGCTTCCCTCTCTTTTGGCTTCTTGGTTCTTTACAATTAGCCACATCACCATTGTTATCACAATAAAGTGTGATGGGCTTATCCAGATCTGGAACAACTTTCGAATCACTCAAGAACTTACGGAGCCAAGCAACCTCTTTAACAGCTTCACAAGCGGCTACATATTCGGCTTCTATGGTGGAGTCAGCAATGCAAGATTGCTAGATACTTCTCCACTCAATAGCTCCACCACCTAAGGTAAAAATGGATCTAGATGTGGATTCCCTAAAATCTCTGTCTGGCTAAAAATAAAAATTTGTGTATCTTAACGGGAATCAAATCCTGTCCGAAATACGCTAGCATATAATTTCTCGTTCTCTAAAGATACTTGAGAATAGTCTTGACAGGAACCTAATGATCCAATATTGGGTTGGATTGGTAACCCTAGACCATCTAGGTGACCCGTAAACACTTTAGCCGGTAAGGTCTTCGTAAATGGATCAACGTGATTGTCCTGTGAGGCTATTTTTGTGATGATCACATCTCATCTCTGCATTATCTTTCTAATGAGATGATACTCTCTCTTTATGCTTCCCTCACTTATGGCTTCTTGGTTCTTTGGAATTAGCCACAACACCACTGTTATCACAATAAAGTGTGATGGACTTATCCAGATCTGGAACAACTTTCGGATCACTCAAGAACTTACGGAGCCAAGCAACCTCTTCAGCAGCTTCACAAGCGGCTACATATCCGACTTCCATGGTAGAGTCAGCAATGTAAAATTGTTTGATACTTCTCCACACAATAGCTCCACCACCCAAGGTGAAAATGGATCTAGACATGGATTCCTTAGAATCTCTGTCTAGCTAAAAATCAAAATCCGTGTATCTTAAAGGGGATCAAATCTTGTTCGGAATACGCTAGCATATAATTTCTCGCTCTCCAAAGTTACATGAGAATAGTATTGACAACAACCTAATGATCTAATCCTGGGTTGGATTGGTACATTTTGACTACTCCCACTACATATCAGATGTCCGGTCTCGTGCATTACATAGCATACATGAGACTACCTACTACCGATGCATAGGGTACACGTCTCATATCCTCAACTTCTTGAAGTGTCTTAGGACACTGTTCCTTAGACAAGTGAACTCCATACTTGAAAGGTAAATTACCATTCTTTGAGTTCTACATCGAAAATCGCATAAGAATCTTGTCGATATATGATGTCTAAGACAGTGCTATGAGTTTGTTCTTACGATCTCTTATAAGTTGGATCCCTAAAACATAACTCGCCTCTCCCAAATCTTTCATTTGGAATTGGCTAGCCAGCCAGCCAGCCCGCCCTTTTACATTAGACAATACTCCCATATCATTCCAAATGAGTAGGATATCACCTACGTATAGAACCAAGAAAACTTCTTTCTTGTCAATGATGCACTGTAGACACAAGGCTCATCGACGTTCTGCTCAAATCCATAGGTTTTGATCACATCATCAAACCTAATGTTCCAAGATCTAGATGCTTGATTAAATCCATAGATAGACCTTTACAGCTTGCAAACCTTTTGCTCTTTATCTGGAGACATGAATCCCTCTGGTTGTATCATATAGATGCTCTCGTCAAGATTGTCATTCAAGAATGCAGTCTTGACATCCATTTACCAAACTTCATAATCGAAATAGGCAGCAATGGATAAGAGAATCCTAATAGACTTAGACATGGCTACTGACGAGAATGTCTCTTCATTATTGACCCCCTTTTTCTAGGTATGACCCTTGGCCACTAGCCTTGCTTTGAAGGTCTCTACCTTCCTGTCTACTTCTCTCTTTCTCTTGTATATCCACTTACACCCTATGGGTTTTACCCCATCCAATAAGTTTACAAGATCTTAGACTGAGTTGGAATGCATATACTCCATCTCAAGATTTATGGCTTTAAGTCATTCCTCTTTATCAGGATCTTCCCATTGCATTCTTAAGTGTCAATAGATCATACACATTATCAGTAGAGATAACATTTTATCCTCACATATACCTAAATAGAGTTTAGGTTGACTCACAACCCTCTCACTATGTCTAGGTGGTAGTGTATCCTGATCAGGAACCATCTGACCCTCAAATGCCTGTGGATCAACAACTCTTGTTAATGAAGCACTAGTCTCACTAGGCTCCAACTCATTTAATACAATCTTAGAATGAGGTTTATGGTCACTACTATAATTGTCCTCAAGAAACGTTGCATTTGTTGATACAAATACTTTGTTATCTTCGGGACTATAGAAGTGTCCACATCTGGTCTCCTTGGAGTATCCTACAAACAGGCAGACCACGGACTTTGAGTCTAGCTTTCCACTTTTGTTCTTTAGCACGTGTGCTAGACGCCCTCATAAGTGAAAATGCAGTAAACTAGCTTTACGACCATTCCACAACTCTAAAGAAGTCTTAGGAACAGATTTGGTTGACACTACATTCAAAATGTATGCCGCTGTTTGTAACGCATATCCCTATAAGGAATTTGGTAATGATTAGAAACTAATCATATATCTCTCAGTTTCTATCAGGGTTCTATTTCTCCTTTTCGCTACACCATTTTGTTGAGGTGTACCGGGAGCTGTGAGTTGGGAAACTATCCCATGCTCGACCATGAAGTCTTCAAACTCTTGGTCAAGGTACTCACCTCCATGATCCGATCGTAGTGACTTGATAGTCCTACCTAATTGATTCTCAACTTCAGCTCAGAATTCTTTGAACTTTTCAAATGTTTTCGACTTCCGTTGCATCAGGTAGTCATATATGTATCTTGAGTAGTCATCTATAAAGGTGACATAATACTCATAGCCACCTCTAACTCTAACATTTATCGATCCGCAGACGTCTGTATGTATGAGCTTCATTGGCTCTATAGTTCTACGCCCTTTTCCAGTAAAATGTCTCTTAGTCATCTTACCTTCTAAGACAAATAAGGTGTCAACCTTTAATCGCTTAAAGGTCCGCTTTTTACAAGTTTTTCTATCCTTATATGACCAAGTCTTAGATGCCAAAGATACGTGTCATTGTCTAGATAAATCTTACGTCATTTAGTTTTTGGTATTTCAACCTTAAACATTTTGGCGTTGAGCAGTATAGTATGTATTAACGGTTAACACATACAAATTTGTTTTCAATAATTCCTGAACAAATATTCATAGCATTCTTTCTAATAATAACAGACTTATTATTAATGGAAACAAAATAATTTTGTTCCAACAACTTAGAAACGGAAATCAAATTCCGTGTAAATCCAGGAATATAAAATATATTTTTCAACAATATATAATTATTACAAAAACGTAATCTGATTATGCCCACTGTTTGTGCTAACACGACATCCCCTGACCCCACATGTATAGAGAAGCTTATATCCTCTAGCTGTGTCCAAGAATCAGTCCATTGTAAAGAAGAACAAACATGGTTAGTGGCCCCCGAATCAACTACCCAGGATGAAGAATTATCTTCCACTAAACATGACTCAAGAACAATTAAATCATATTTACATTTCTTAGACTTCTTCTTCCTTTGGACTTTCTTGGGTTTGGGTTATCCTTCACCTTCTCAGCAGACCTCTTCGCCTTATTATTATTGAAAGAAGATGGTTAGGCAACATTTGCCTTACCAGTCTTTCCCTTGCTGTCCTTAGTCAATAACTCAAAGGTACTGAGCTCATTGAGCAACTCTGTGAGACTGAACCTTAACTTGTTCATCCCATAATTACTCTTAAACTAATCAAAACTCTTCGGAAGAGTCTTCAGTATGATGCTCACTTGACTGGGTTCATCAATGACCCCGCCATTGACTTCTGTCGTGTTGAAGTAGGACATCATGCTCAGGATATTTTCCAAAACTGATGTTCATTCCTCCATACGAGCGAGCATAGCAGAACGAACAGCTTTGTGTCGCTTTTGCTTGGAAGGCTGCCCGAACATAGCTTGCAATGACTCCATGATATCGAATGCCAAAGTCATTGCTTCGTGCTTTGTGACAAGCACGTATGTTATAGATGAAAACATATATGTTCGGGCCTTCTCATCAGATAACACCCATCGCTCGTATGCCTCACGAACAGTTCATGCGACATTGGCAGCAGGCGCTGCAGGACATTCCTCCATACGTGAAAACTTGAGGTCTCTGGTGACCAATATTGCATTAATATTAAGTTTCCACTTAGTGCAGTTATCACCTGTTAATCTGTCGTTTGCGAGAGTTTGAAGTAATGTAGAAGACATAATTGCTCAAATAAACAAAACATTAATTCAATCATTTATTAAAAACAAGTGTGAGTGCTTTGGCATAAATTTAAACATGATGCATGAACATGTTTAACGAACTAGAACTACCCTAAAACTAGTTACTATACCACAATAATCCAACATACCACAAAGAAGTGTCGTCTTATGGTCGGTCAAGTCTTTGCAAGTTGGACCGAGACATTCTTAATCAAATGATATTCTAGAATAACTCGTATTCCATATCATTCAATCATCGTTTATTCAGTCAGGTTTTTAATTGAAAAAACTTAATCAAAACCTTTGTGAGTGTAACCCACCATTTGAGATCTCATGAGTTTAACTCGAGAATTGCCGCCTTAGTGTCGGTCAATCCTGAAATACCCTTAAAAATTCTATCCGTTAGGAAATCAACCTTGATATTGACCTTTGTGGAAACCCTCCTTAGGGAGGACGAAAGCAAAGCCGTCACGAGGCCCCACTCGAATCTCACGGTGTTGAACTAATGATGGAGACCGTGGGATATATATGTCATATATCATTCTCCCACTAACTATTTTAAACTAGGGTTTTCTATTATCCGTTAATGCACCTAGACTTTACAAGATCAACGGCTAACTTTAATCAAGTTATCTAGCGCATTAACAAATTCATTATTATAATCAAATTCTAATTAACCAATAAATTATTTATGATATTTAACTATTAAAAGTCTAATCTATTAGTGAATAATCTAAGCCTTTTTAGATAAGATTATTATGGTAGTGTTTACCAAGTTTTAACTATTAAAAAGTCTAACACTTTATTCAGTTCATTTATTTTTAGGAAATTAACCATATTAATCCTAATTACAATAAATGACCATATTAATATTACTTATTAAACTCTTTAATAACTAGATTAATATCAATGAGAATTACCAAGTTTTCTAACTATTTAAAAACTAATCTCATTTTCATAGTCAATTATGTATTTACCCATTTTAATCATATTAAAAAAAATACATAAAATATTATGCTATGATGCATGTATGACATATCAAATATATGTGTGTAGGCACATTTAATCTAAATGGCATACGTATACATGACAATGTTTTTATCATCATATAATATAAAACATATATGAATTGACCAAGTACTCTGAATTATTTAACCTAAAAAAATTAGAATCTAAAATTATAAAAATACCCCCAATGCATTCTTTGGTCTTCTTATAATTTTTGAGTCTTCCAGTCTCTTTCGATCACTCCGATTCATCTCATGAATCCGAAATGAGAAATTTGCACAGAACGCACTAGGCAACACTTGCCAACGGAACCGTACAAGACGATGTGAACAGTGCGTGAACAATACCGTATGAACAATACCACGTGAACCGTGTCATGAACAGTACCGTGTGAATAGTACCCCCGTCACCCGTGTTTCCAGTTCTTCGTTTACAGGTTATAATTTTTTTTATTTACAATACAATAACAGTAAAAATAAAAATAAATAAAAATAAAAATTTTATACAACCCATAAACCCTAAATCCACAGTACCATAAAAGTTTATGATCAACCATGTTTAAATTAAAAAATTTAATTATAAACATTCATACAATGATATAGATGATGCATACACATTCATACATACATGAGCATCAAAAACGATTTCCTATTCCAAAAAAAAATTGGCTCTGATACCAATTGTTGGAACCTCGTTCACCAGTAACATAGCGGAAGTAGGTTTTAAAATTTTTATATAGATCATAAACAATCTAGAACCAGTGAACTTGGGATCATAATTCTTCTTCGGAACTTATACATATAAATTATTACAATAATAAATAAATATGTAAACACAGGAAATTGTAATCAATATAATCAAAAGATAATAAAATCATATCAACATTTGAAGGCTCATTCACTTCTTGTAATGCTTATTGTTTGAACCAATCGTACCAACATTTGGAGACTCATACACTTTACGGTATGTTTTTGTCTGAACCACTCGATATTTCTCACTATCTTCTAAAACTGATAAATACGTATGGACACGTTACGTACTTAGAAACTTCAATGGAGGATGTAGAGAGAAACAAAGAAGAAACTTTTTCTTCTTTGTTTATTGTGCAACAGTTACACCTTTTTTTGTCTTCTTATGTGCGCAAAACAATTGCATCTAATTTGTGAACTGTTGCCTATTTCTCATGTGCTACGTTGCTTGCAATTTTAATTCACAGAGCAAAAACAACACTTTGTCTCTTTATGCATTAATCAATATATATCTATTCTCTCTTTTTTGATAATCGTGCAGCATCTGATGCTTGCAATTGCTATTGCAATTATTCTTTGTTATCAACGCAGAGCCGATTTGCATCACATGCAATTGCGATATCTATTGATTTACGTATATCCATTTGTATCCTATACAAACTCTTGTATTGTTTTATACGTATATATAAATTGCATTCAATGTAAATTCTTGTATTATTAGTTGATATATATCATTTTAATTAAATATATATCATATATATTTTGATCTGAAATCTTTTAATTATCATTTTTAAATATATCTAATATATCAAAAGTGATAATAAGTATTTTAAATTTAAATTTAAATTTAAATACTTAGATAAATGATTTAGAAAAAATAAAATAATCCTATTATTTTATCTTCACCTAAATCCAAATATCAACTAACACCCTCTAATTAATAGTTAATTAATAATTCATAATTATTAAAATAATTATATAATTAGATTATTTAATTAATTTAAATATTAACATTCATTAATTAAATAATCTCGTTATTCAATTAATTCATGAATAAATATGTGTCACTTTCGTAACACTATCAATTAATTTAAATATTAACATTCATTAATTAAATAATCTCGTTATTCAATTAATTCATGAATAAATATGTGTCACTTTCGTAACACTATCAATTGGACAATCCAATTAATTAACTGTGACCCTTATTACCTAAATCAATCGAGCTATCAATGGGAGCTAATGGACCTACAGTATTTTGAGCTCCAATAATCCTCGGAATCAATAATTAAACTTTTTAATTATTATTCCTTGATTATTAACTCCAGTGTTATTCCACTAAAAACTTGAAGCTGCACTCTCTCAACTGCAGACGTTTTTACACAGCGATTACATCTTTAGGGCATAAACCCCAACAAAGAATTCACTATAATAGAATGATTACATACTCAATTTCTCCTTCTTTTTTGGTCTCTCTCTTTTTCTTTCTATGCATCTTTTTTTATGTGATGTTATTATATATCTTTCTAAAATGAGATTATGGGTTTATTTATATGTACATAGAACCATAATCCTTATTATACAAATAAGGAAAGGTGGTATTATTTCATCAGGACTTGTTACATGTTGAAGTTGTTTTTATCTTCTTTCCTATTTCAAAGATCTTGTGCGTTGAATTAGAATCTTCTTAGGATTCTAGTTGAATAATCCGTTTAAGACTTATTTCCTAATTGTTGTGCAGTCTTCTAGAAGAGTAGAGTTATTTCTTTATTTGGACTCATTTCCTGTTTTGTGTTTATCATTTTGGAAACTTTGAGTTCTTTCTTGAATAGAACTCTCTAACACTGAAGAGAAAATATGAATATTTTTCTATTGACGTATGATTCTATATTCCTTTTTTGAGTAAGATCATTCTTCTTTGTATTTGAGTCGTAGTTGTCTTTAATGTCTCCCACGTGTTGTCCAATTATCTAATCTTGACCAGACTTCTTTTATCACAATCGAGTGATACCGACCAAGTTGTCTCTACCTGATCGGTTCATTTCCCCGACCAGGTTATTTGTGCCCAATCGGTTAGTTTTTTCGACCATCTTGGGTAATCTTGACTAGGCATTGAGATCATATATTAATTGCCTTGATATTTTTCTGCTGACTTTTATGACGTGGCATATCTAATCATCATGCTTCCAAGTGATCATGCTGACTTGTCATACTACCAAAAAATCTCTATAACAACTATAGTAGAAGAGGAAGAGATAGTAGTTGAGAAGGTTCCCGAGAAGACCTCCATTTTTACACAAGTCACCTAACCCGTATATTCCATAGGTTCCATTTCTGGGAAGGTTGAAGAAGGCCAAGATGAACTAGGTGTTCAAGGAGATTTTTGATGTCCTTTCCATAGTTCATGTGAATTTACCTCTATTAGAGATGATAGAGAAGCTGCAGGCGTATGGCAAGTTTTTCAAGAGTCTTCACACTAACCGGTAAAAGTTAATGTCAAACCACCAAGAGTACATAGCAGGTAGTGCTAGTGTAGTCCTACAAAAGACACTTCCACCCAAACTCAAGGATCCGGGTATTTTTTGCATTAACATCACTGTTAGGGGCACCAAACTTAAAAGGGTTATGTTAGACTTGGGTGCTATTACCAACTTGATGCCCTTCGCCATTTGCGAGCAGTTGGGATTAAATGTGGTGAAGCTAACAAAAATGTCACTACTTCTAGCAGATGGTTCAGTAAGATATTTAAGAGGGACTGTGGAAGATGTGTTGGTACTGGTTGACAAGCTGATTATTTCGGCGGATTTTGTGGTGTTAGATATGGATGATGTTAGTGGGGAAACTAACATGAGACCTAACCTTCTACACAAACCATTTATGGCTACAACGAGAACTTTGATTGATGTACATAATTGGAAGCTTTCTAGGACAGTTCTAGATGAAACTTCTTATTTGATGCACTATCTTATCCATTCGGAGTAGATGATTATTCATTTATTGACGTGTTAGACCCGGGGCTTGATGGTGTGTTTAGAGATGAAGACATAAAAGAATTGTCGGATTAGGATTGGGAAGGTCAAGACAAGCAAGTAGAAGACATTTCTGAATCAGATAAAGAATATAACAATAAAGAAGAATTTGAGGAACTTATGGTGTCCTAAGTGAGTCTTGTAAAGGAATCACCACCGAAGTTAGAACTTAAGGAATTACCAACCACTTTGAAGTATGCTTACTTAGGTGAAGATAAGACATATCCAGTGATTTTTGCTTCAAAGTTGAGGAATAGTGAAAAAGAGAGACTGCTTGAAGTGTTACAGAGGCAAAAATCGGCTATTGGATGGTCTATTGAAAATATCATAGGGATTTGTCCGACTATTTGCATGCACAAGATCTTTCTTGAAGACAAAGCCAAACCTATAAAGGAAGCTCAAAGGCGGTTGAATCCAATCATGAAAGAAGTAGTAAAGAAAGAGGTCCTAAAGCTTTTAGAGGTTGGGATCATATATCTCATATCAAACATTAAGTGGGTCAGCCCGTTCCATGTTGTTCCTAAGAAATAAGGCATAACAATGGTCAAAAATGAGTAGAACGAGTTGGTCAGTCAGAAGCTTCAGACATGCTGGAAAGTGTCTATTGATTACTGGAACACTTGGCAAGGTACAATCACTACTGTTTCCTTAATGGGCACTCCAGATAAAGTTAAATTGCCATAACGCTGGAAGATCAGGAGAAGACCACATTTACATGTCCATTTGGGACATTTGCCTACAGATAGAAGACTTTTGGTCTTTGCAATGCTCCAGACACATTTCAGAGATGCATGATGTCTATATTCTCAGATATGGTAGAAGAGATTATTGAGGTGTTTTTGGATTAATTTTCAGTCTTTGGAGACTTCTTTGAGCTCTATTTAGAGAACTTAGCCTCAGTGCTTAGACGATGTGAAGAGAATAATTTGGTGTTGAACTGGGACAAGTGTCATTTTATGGTGCAATAGGGGATAGTTCTCGGGCACGTGATATCAAAGAGAGGAATTGAAGTGTCAGAAGTCTACAACCTCCTAAGTCTATGAAAAATGTGAGATATTTCCTTAGGCATGTAAGGTTTTACAGGAGGTTCATCCAGGATTTTTCAAAGATAACAAGACCTTTGTGTGAACTTTTTCAGAAAGAGACATAGTTTGAGATGAGCAAGGAGTATTTGAATGCTTTTGACACTATGAAAGATGCCTTGACAACTGCATCTATCATGGTGCCACCAAATTAGGAGTTGCCCTTTGAGTTGATGTGTGACATTTCAGATTATGCCATTGGGTAGTTTTAAGGCAGTATGTTGATAGGGTCCCACATGTTATTTATTATGCTTCTAAAACCTTGAATGACGTCCAACTGAACTATTCAACAACTGATAAGGATTTTCTAGCAGTGGTATTCACCTTAGAGAAAATCAAAGCATATTTGGTAGAAGCCAAAGGGATAGTCTTCTCAGATCATGCATCTCTTAAGTATCTCCTTCAAAAGAAAAAAAATGTCAAGCCAAGATTGATTGTGTGGATACTACTTTTGCAAGAGTTTGGTTTGGAGATACGTGACAAGAAAGGTATGGAGAATGTGGTAGCCGGCCACTTGAGTAGACTAGTGCAGGAAAATCTGGAGGAAGCGGATGAATTGCCTTTGAGAGAAAGCTTCCCGAACGAGCATTTATAGACCGTGCAAGAAAGAGAGCCTTGGTTTGCAGATATAGTGAATTACTTGGTTAGGGGGTGATTCCAATAGAGCTAAACACCTAATGATGAAAAAGGTTCATATCAAAGGCTAGGAAATTCTTTTGGGACGATCTGTTATTGTACACATATGGTCCCGATGCAGTTATTAGAAGATGTGTTCCTGAAGCTGAACAAGGAGACATACTTAGGTTCTGTCATGAGCGACATTATGGAGCGACATTGGGTTTTTATTGGGAGTCCTTGTTTAAGGATGCATTCCGGTTTTACTTAGCATGTGATAGATGCAAACGGACAGGGAACATAAGTAAGAGGCATGACATGCCCATAGTTGGTGAATTGGTGTTTAAAATTTTTTATGTGTGGGGCATCAATTCATGGGTTTATTCTCATCCTCTTGTGGGTATAGTTACATCCTCATGGCCATTGACTATGTGTCAAAATGGGTTAAAGCACGGACTATAAGGACCAACGATGGACAGAGTGTGGTGAAGTTTGTAAAGGAGACCTTTTTTGCTAGATTTAGGACTCCTAAGGCTATTATTAGTGATGGGGGAACACGATTTTTAAACAAGTCATTTGTTGCCCTCATGAAAAAATATAGTTTGAGGTATAAGATAGCCATCCCATATTACCCAAAAACATCGGGCCAAGTGGAGGTTAATTAGTAATAGGCAAATCAAGAGCATCCTTGAGAAAATAGTGAATTGAACTATGAAGGATTGGGCATTGAAGTTGAATGACGCCTTATGGGCATATCGAATGGATTTCCAGACACCTATTGGGATGAGTTCATATAGGTTGGTTTTTGGGAAAACGTGTCACCTTTCAGTTAAGTTAGGGCAGTGGGCCCTTTAGGCGGCTAAGAAGTTGAATTTCGATTATGACAAGGTTGGTGAAGAGAGAAAGTTACAACTTTGTGAGCTTGATAAATTTCGGTTGGATGTTTATGAGAGCTCAAGGTTATATAAGGAAAAGACCAAGTTGATTCTTGATAAGTTGATTGTTTGTAAGGATCTTTGCCCGGGTATACTACTTCTCTTATTCAACTCTCGCCTTAAGATATTTCTCGAAAAATTGAAGTCTAGACGGTTTGGATCATTCCGATTGACACAAGTGTTCTCAAATAGAGTAGTTGAGGTGGAAACTGAGAAGAATGGGGAAAATTTTATAGTTAATGGGCAGAGGGTGAAGCCTTATGTGAAAGAGATGGGAGACATTGCTTGGTTGGAGGAGAAAAAGATTAAAGAGTCGTAGCACTCTCATCACGACTTGCCTAGACGTTAAATAGTGTGTTTGGTAGGAGGAAACCCACCCAGGTACCTTTCTTTTCAATAAATTTTTCAATTTAAGTAATAAATGTGAATGGTAGTGATTCTAATTCACTTCCAAGTTGAGGTTGATCCACACCTTATCTTTTGAATCTAAATTTGAATTTTTGTGCTAAGGTGTGGAAAAATTTAGGTTTTGAGGTGATTTCATTTTTGTTTTCAAGTCTAGTAGTTAAGTTCAAGCTTACCAAACTCAAGTTTTTTTCAAACAAATGCCTTTGATATGTTTTATATTGAGTATGTGTGCAGATGAGGCACATTTGGAATGTTGGCAGCATTTGAAAGAATTTTTCTAGGCTTGTCGCGATTATGATGATGTCCTAGAAGACATCCACACTTCAATCGTGAGAATTGTTGTAGCTCGAGGTGTCGTGTTGAGTGTCGCGAGGGATAGACCACGACAATGCAAAGAGGCTTGCTGAAGGAAAGTGTCGCGAGAAGCTGTCGTCCTCAAAGATTGTGACACTTAGACCTTAAGAATTGTTGTCTCGTTAAGTGTTGTGAATTTGTCGCGTGGAGTTACGACCGTGACACTTGATCAATTAAAGAAAGAGACGTCGTTTGGACGTCGCGGTCACAATTTCCATCTTGGAAGATAGCGATATGTCAGCCACGACACAACGATATTATAAATATAGCAGTTCATGGTAGGGCACCACTTCACCAAAATTTTCAAGTTTTAAACGGCCCATTCTTCCCTTCTCATGAATCGAAGACTTCCACCACACGTAATCAGTATTTTCATTCCATTTACACTTGTTTTAGTTCATTGATAGTTCCAAATCCCTCTTCTCTTTTCATTTACATATTCTAGGGTTAGTTGGGATGATATTGTGGAATTTTTAGGGGTAAAGAAGTCACAGTGCATATTTGTTCAAATTTATGTGTGTGGTTTGTGTTTGTGGTGTTGATTGAGGTATTTGAATTGTTAATTTTGTGATTTTGGAGGATATTGGTTTATTATAGTGGCATTAGGGCAATTTTTGGGGTTAATTCATGATTTGCTTGATATTTGGTATTTGTGATATTATTTTTGCATTGTGATTATGGATTGTGGTTGTGTTGGTATTTGTGGTGTATCAGATTACCGAGGTTGTGCCAAAGTGTTGTCTGTGTTTGTTGAAATTATTGAAGCGACACAGTTTTTTGAGTGTCGGGAATGGCAAGAGAAAAACAGGCTGACGGGGTAGTCGAAGAGGGGGATTCTAGCCGGAGAGAGAAGCCAAGAAGAGGCCAAGACAAGGGAAAGAAACATGTTCCACCATGTGTTGAGAAACCAGATTTTTCGGCTCGTATAGCAAAGTTCAACAAGAAAAAGATAATTCTGGAAAAGGGGATCAACAACAGTGAGTTGGGTATGACTCCGATACCGCATATGGTTCAGAGTAGGGATTGGCAGGCATATGTCCAAAGGCCTCCTCATTATTGTGCCCAGATTGTCAGAGAGTTCTATACTAGTGTGATTAAGTAGAATTATAGCCTAGGGAGCCTAGTACTGGTTCGTGGGAGAGAAGTGTCGATTAACTCAGATGACATCAACAGGTACTTCAGGACTGCACTTCTACCGCATGAATCGGGTGCCGCAATCAGAATATACAAAAGGATCCCGAAGCTTGATATCTTCACCAAGATGAATATTTAATTGGTGAACGACCTAACAACGGAGCAGATGGAATTTTGGAACTCTAGGTCTAGCCCTTTGAAGCAGGTCAAGTTACACATTGAGCTCGCCTTTCGGTATATTTTCATGTCTCACTCATTGAGACCCTGTAGTCAACGGACCACTATGGCTTATGAGGTGGCCATCCTTCTCTACTATTTACATAATGAGCATCCGATAGATGTTGGAGTGGTTGTGAAGATCAAGATCCATAAGGCAGCCAATGATGTTTTAGGAAAAGAGGCAATGGTATTCCGTAGCCTGATTACACACTTCTGTACGGCTGCAGGTGTGGACATGTCTATGGATAAGATAAAGAACCATTAACCAGATTTTGGGAGTTGTACATGGTACTCTTTTTACCTAGGTCGTGGTATGAGGAAACCAGGAGAGGATATAGGAGAGGGCTCGAGTCAGCCCCAGAAAAAGAGGACTATAACAGACAAGGAGATGGATAAAGAAGATAAAGACATGGCTAAGGATGAGACGGAGGGCGAGACCAGTATAGATGATGAGGATGAGATGCTACTAGTGTAACACCCCAAAAATCAAAGAGTAATTAAACACTTTGATATAGAATGCTAAAACATAAACCATCAATTACTTCACCCAAAGAAACTAATATGCATAGAACAACTCCAAATAAATCATTCTAAAATGTAATTATATCTCCAAATAATTTCAACGATAAATTTCAAAACACTCTAAAGGAAATTAAAACAATATCGAGCACCTAAACACAAATTCTAAGTAACAAAACAAAGCAGAACATTACATATAATCTCAATAACTTCACCCTCCTGAAAGTCTATTGCTCTAGCGGTCAGCTTTTAAGATACTTAGTCTGTAAAATGTTAAATAACAAGGGGTGAGATGTCAACTCAGTAAGTATTGTATAATACGTAATCGAAAACATTTATGAAATTTATAATAACATTTACTACGTACATAACTTTTTAAATATTCAGATATAATAAAAATTATACTAGTAACATTTTAAATATATAAGTAAACTTGCAAAAATAATACTTTCAAATACAAGTAAACTTGTAAAATTATCATTTTTAATATACGATAACGATTAATAACATTTCATAAAAAAAAATAAGCTCAAGTCAAGTAGTGTCACCAATACCCCTAGTGACCTAGCCATTTACATTTCAAAAATTGGTACAAGACCAAAATCATTACATTTCAGAAATCGGTACAAGACCAAAATCATAAAATTTCATTTGTCGCGCGCGCTGCATTTACATTATCATCGATGATCGACATTTCATTTCACATTTCATTTACTAATGACGTTGAGCTAAAACATTACTTTCAATATATATATATATATATATATATATATATATATATATATAACAATACATTTGCATTACTAATTCATAAAGGACCAAACATTTAAGCTTTTAAATTAGTTTTAGTAAAGGTAAAACTCATTTAAAAAAAAAATAGGTAACAAATATGTAAGTAAAGACTAAGTTAGAAAATGAGTTAATTAACATATATAAATGTATATAATAAAATATTTTAGATCATAACAATACGACAAATAAATTTGATTTATAAGAAAACATTTATACAATTACATACTGTGCAAAAAAAAAATCTACTTACCTCTTTGCAAACCTTATAAAAGCAATCGCCCACGAAGCTAACAATCCAATCCTTACCCTAAAATAAAATATTTATATGAATATCAAAGTCTAATTTATATCTAGGACTAGAATAAGGTTTGAAATATCGCTTCACAACCGAAATCCTGATGCTAGAATGTATGATTTTTAATTTATTTCACACGCATTGGAAAATTGTACAACTTTGTAACAAATCTTAAATATACATATATATTGACATAAAAAAATTTAGAATTTAATAAAATCAGTAAGTACCTTAAAATAATTTAAATGTCGTAGTATTCATGGCTGTCTGATAATAGACAGTCTCGAATAATACTCGCCATTTGAATTTTTAAAAATTGTAAATACATTAAATTGACATGAAATCTTTACCGAACATAAATAACACATATTAGGTTTGAAGAAAAAAGTGTCAAATTGAAATCATTCAAATAAATACTTTAAAATATTTATACTTTTGGTTATTAGAATCTGTCTAATACTGGACAGATTGTAGAACTCATTTTTGAAAATTCATAACTAATTTAATAAAACCCTAAAATTTTTGAAATAAATTCGGAAACTTTTTAACCTGCATCAAACAGCTGTACCAAATTATAAAATTTTTAAACAAGTATAACATAGCAAAAAATATTTTCGAATCCAGATCAAGCTATAAAAACAGATATTTTCAACAATACTGTTTCGAACTCAAAAATTCATAAAAAATACAATACTCATTATTTTGAAATGAAAATAATTTCTTTGGAACCCTTGGTAGCCTAGTTAAAAATCTCAAGACAAAAATCACAAAAAATATCATAGGTAAATTAACTATAAATTTCGTAATAATCATTGGTCAACCCTAAATACATTCATGTCGAAAGATATGAACTCAAAAATCACTATAATAAGCTTTTAGGGTTACTACACAATCAAAACACTAATATTGATTCCTCTAAACATATAAGTAATATAGAAAAACATATAAAGCAAAAAGAAACACACCTTGAAAACACATTTCTTCTTCTTGCTTGAAACATGTTTTTGTTAAAAGTATGTGAGTTTTTTTTTTCTCTTCTTCATTCCTCTCACTGGCCGTTCAAAAACATTTTAAGGTTATGTATTTTTTTTTCAATGATCGTAAAAGAGAAAACAATAGTCTTAAATATTGGAGTTTTTAAAAAAAAAAGGTAGGATTCCTAATTAAAATCAGAATCCCTATAATTATTTTATTATTAATATCATTTAAAAGAAAGAGATATATAAGGAATAAAACACTTATTCAACTCTAATTTTTATTTTAAAACTTTAACCCCCATAAAACTATTTAAATTACAAAAACAAAAAGTGTTTTTAAAATCTAAACGCTTAGGGAAACAAATATACTAAAAAACAGAATTTGGGTCTTACATACAATTCCACTGATTTTACTAAAATATTCATATCCCTTTAAATGTGGAATTGACTTATTTCAAATCACTCTAAATGTAGAAATTGATTTATTTCAAATCACTATAAATGTGGAAATTGATTTATTTCAAATCACTCTAAATGTGGAAATTGACATATTTCAAATCCCATGAAATTGACTTGTAATAATGCTAGAGAATCAATAGTTTACTGCCAAAATACTCTACTTTAATACCGGATGATTTAATTACCTTAACAAAAAGAAACTGAATGAATGTGTTCCTATTTATATTAATATTATTATTAATACTAATAAAGAAGGAATAAAATTTGGGTATTACAACTAGAGGATGATGAGAGCCTCCCGTTGTTGGCTCGTACCTTTGAAGTTGTCAAGCATTCTAGGAGGCTTTAGGGGGACGCAGATGCAAAGAATTTCAGTGCAGTTGGAGATGCCCAAAAGGCGATCCTTACAGAGATAGCCAGGATGGAGTAACGGTTGATGGTCAAGATAGATTTGGTCGATGTTGGGTTCAAACAGGACATTATGGATTTGAGACAGAAGCTCAACCTAAGACCCTATGCCAGAGAGATGAAGCTGACCCCATTCCTTTGGTATCCACCCTCAGTGCCAGGTTATCAGACCACAGCTCAGCCGAGTTCAGTCCCATATTGCCCGACCGGAAGATGTTGTTGTCTGTTGACCTATGGAGATATCGATAAAGGAAGTAGAGAACAGAGCAGCTAGAGAGGCCGGTTGGAAAGGAAAGTATAAGATGGACGGAAATTCATAGCCATACCACAGTCCTTTCTTTTGTTACTTAGCTACAATTTGGATTATTTGTATTTAGTTATGCACTTTACTTTTGTTTTTATTTACATTTCATACTTTGTTGGATTTGCCTTTAGTATTCTATCTTAGCATTTCATTTTCATTTATTTTGCCGCTTAATGTAAAAGTGTGCATTGTATTGTGATGTTGGTTGATGCTTAAATTGCCCAAATACTTGAATTTACTGAATGTTATCTCTTCGAGTCATTCTTGAGTCTTGTGCTTAATTTTAGTTTATTAAGTTTGAGTCATTGTTTTTTTTTATGGTTTAAGCACCTTTTCGTCGGGCTCTCGTTGTCAACATTGGTGGCAATATTGAGTTTAGGCATGGGGGAGTGTCGACGCCAGTGTCGGTCATTTTTGAGTCAATTTTCTAAAAAAAAAATCAAAATTTTCGTTTTTGAGTCCAAAAGTCTTATGGCTAAAATTTTCGAGCTTTAAATAGTATGGGTGTGATGTCTTAAGCATGTTTTTGTGAAAGGCTTATTTATGCATAATGTACTCGACTGAGCAAATTGTTATCACTCTAGGGTCTTACTTGCACTTCATGGGCTTGTCTCATCCTTTAGTGTTCAAGTTTAGGGAACTCGATGCTCAAACACCTTGTTCTAATAGTGGAGATTACCTAATGAGTTCACAAACTCAAGCCTTAAAAAGCACATTCTAAGTGTTGTCATTGTTTATCATTAAACACTTATCTCGTCACGTGTATCATTGGCCATAGGACATTACATTGCATTATAATTGTAGATTGCTTGATGAATGCTTATATTCCCTTGATAGATAGAATTGTGTAAATGATTTTGGACAATGTGTGTGTCTAACTACTTAAATTAAGCTTATACATATTCCATGTCCCTATTGTGTGCTATAAAGCCAAACTTGAGGCCAAACACTTCCCTTTTCATTTGGAACCATATTATAACATATAGCTAAAGCATAAACACATACCTACCCTTGTTGCCAATCGTGTTAATATGTATATTGTAGTGGTTGAAAGGTGGAAAAAGCTCTAAATATGTAAGGATAGCGTGTGCTTAGGCTAGACTTGTTTTGTGTAAAGAAATGGCTCACATTGTAAAAGTATGAAAAATTGCACTTATGAGTTTAAAATTGTAAAATGTGACAAATAAGCAAAAAAAAAAAGGAAAAGGAACGTGAAATAGAATCTTCATTGTTAAAGAAAAATTACTCAAAGAAATAGGGTACAAATTGTAAAAGCACAAACGTTTGTGAAATTCAAGCCTAGACGCTAGTATTCGAGTTTAATTGCAAGAGATAAGTTTATGGGTGTGTCATATGACTGTCTTAGCAAGATTGGTGACTTTTGAATTCCAATTTCCTATCCTTTGCTCACCACATTTCACCCAATGACCTCATTATAACCAAAGGAAAGACCTAATTGATCTATGATGAAATCTAGGTTGGGAATGTTTGTTAAAGCATGATCTTCCACGTCCATGGCATTTGATTCATTTCCTAGGCTAGTTCACCAAATTATGGTGTTTCATTCTATATTGTATGCAAAGCATTTTGATTTCTATGCATAACTCTATCATTGCATATTTTTTATGAGTGTGAACTTAGGACTCCGAGTGGAAAGAAAAGAGAATACCCACGTGAGGATTAGGAGGGTGTATTCAATTAGGATTTTAAAAGACTTTTAATGACTTTAATGAAATTAAAAAGTTTAGGTGTATTCAATTTAGACTTTTAACTACTCATTAAAAGTCATGTGCTATTCAATACAGACTATAAGAACCTCAATTTTATGATTGGCTTATTTCATGACAAATCACATTAGGGATTCAATGTGTAATGGGTAGCTTAGGCTTTTGATGGCAAGCGTCCAAGATCCCGGTGAGCTTCAAGAGGTAGTTCACTTGTGCCTAATTCTTAGTGAAGAGATTTAGTTGCACACACTCACATTTCATATAAATGCATTTGTTATTGCACACACACACACACACACACACACACTTCATGTTTTTGAGTTGTTGCATGTGTTATCATGCATTTCATTCTTAGTCTTAAGTGTGGTGATTGTTGTGTGATTGATTCTTATTCCGTTGCTTGACCGGATACGTCCCCGCTTGCACGATTGTATGCTTATTTTAGCACATGGAGTGACCATTTGAGAAGGTCCCACTCTTCTCTTAGTTTGGTCTTTGGTCACATGGTATTATTTCATGAGTTTGGGCATCTTATTAAAGTCCAAATCTGATGTTTGGTCACTCAATTAACCGTAACTCTTTCTACAGACGTCCAAATCATATTTTGTAAATTGGAGTAGAAAGTAGACTTCCATACCTTTCCAACGGTATATTATACAAAAGGTTTGGATGTCGTTTGATCATGTTTTGGGTCGCTTGAAGCTCAAGTTGTTGTGCTGTCGTGTTTTTCCAGAGAGCATAACGACCTCACTTCCAGGTCGCCCTAAGGTCGCTTGTGACGCCTGAAAATCAGTTTTTTCTCTCCCAAAACATCGTAGTTTGATTTGGATCATATATATACTTCATCTTCTTCCCCATTTCGACCTAGAACTCCAAATTTCCAGATCTTAGTAAGAGAAAGAGTTTTCCTAGTGAGAGAAAGCTCTAAGTTTGCTTTTTTGACTCTCCAAACCTAAAACCCATCTCCATCTTGCATCATTCTTCATCATATGAGCATGGGTGTTCTTGGTTTCATGACTAGGTAAGTAAGAACTTCATTGAACAATTTTTATTGTTCTTCTTACTCTAGATTAGGTTTTTATTGCATGATTAAATACCTAGACTCTAGTTTATTGCATATTTATGAGTCTTGATAACATGATTGGATTTGTTTGTTGATAGGTTGAATTTCGGACATATTTGCCCTTCTTGCTAAATCTTTATGCATTGCATTTAGGCATTATTAATTAGGACTCATTGATTGCATTTTGTGATTGCATTATAGTCCTTGCCATGCCTTAATGACAACTTGTGTTGATATGGCTATTGTGATAGCTAGCATATAGGTCTTATTTGCCTCTAGCTAATTAGGTCATATTGATTGCATTTTGATGATTGCATTTATTGATCATGACATGCTTAATGACAACATATGTTGAAATGACTTTATTTGATAACTAGATTGTAATATTGCATATCCATATATAGTTAAGTCTTTATGAGCAATCATTTAGACATTGATATCTATAAATTGCACTTAGTGACGTTCTTTAATTCCTAGATAAGCATTTAGTGTTGCCTAGCATTATTTGCATTTAGAATATTTTTATATATTCACATAGATTGTTGACTCTTCATTGAGAATTAAGTCTTGTGACTACCGATGTGTAGTGCACAAAAAATTCAAGTCTTGTAACCAAAGGAAGGGTTGGCAAGCAATTGGTCGGGTGCCACTGTAAAAGGCCCAAGGGGGTAGAGTAGGAGGCATTCACGCCAAGAGTAGTGTATCAGGGGATATCACTAGGGACTGAACCAAGAGTGGTGAGTGGCGGTGTCTATAGCCTGAGGTTGACGAGAGTGAAAGTCCGAGAATCACTTGAGGGTGTAACCTTTGCTCATTTAGTGGATTTCAGCGATCGAGTGTTGAGCACTTAACAGCCCTTGGTTTTTTCCATTTGGAGGGTTTCCACGTATACATCTTGTGTTATTTATATTTCCGTACCTTACACGATATGTCGTGTGTTTGTTTTGTTTGGTGAATTTTGAATATTGACTAATCAATAAAAAATGGCAATTGACTTGATTAAAACCTATTCACCCCCCTTTAGGTTTATTGAGACACTTTCTAAGGTTATTTTCATAGACTTTTATAGACATTGAAAAAGTCATTAAAAATCATGTGGTATTCCACAAAGATTTTTTAACAATCAATGGTATTCAAAATTTCAATGACTTTTAATCACTTTAAAATATCAATTACTTTTAGTTATAACAAATCTCACAATTTGTCTTCCGTTCATACCAATGAATTTGAATGAATTTTTACAAAAAAATAGAAAAAAATTCACTTTAAAATACAAACGTAAAACTCTTTGAAAAACATCAATCATCGACCACGTGCTCTATTTTCAAATAAAAACACATTCATTATTAACCAATTTCTTAAATAAAATAAAACGAATAACTTCTTTTTCTTACATAAAATGAATAACTTTTAAAATGAATGAACATTATAAAAAAACATACAAACAATAATGATCTATTACAAAAAAAAAATTAACTAAAAAATAATATTAAAAAAAACTACCCATTAGCTATGCAATTAGAATGAGAGATTTAATATTTTTGTACCTATATTTTCAAAGCAACTAAACAACGCTGAAACAAATCAAATGAAATTAATTTATTAACGAAAAAAAAACCACAACTTAACCATGTCAATATATCATAATCAAAGTAGCGTTTTTGAGCGTGGCTCCATATAATTATTATCAATATCAAACTACTCACTTTTATGCATAGGTCTTATTCAACAATTAGGTGCGGTTTTTATGTTTTATCTTAGTAACTTGAATGAATTTTTGGTAGATTTTTTATACCCATTATCATACTTTGGTGGAGACATGTAAATGTTAATATTATTATCAGTTTGCTACATTTATTCTAAATGAAAATTTATAATAATTTAACTAATTATAAATAAATAAATAAAACTTTGATTAATTGTTTTAAAAAATAGGAGCATAATGTCTTTATGATACAAAATATAATAAAAATAAAAATTTAAAATTTAAAATCACATATAGAGACATGAATGCTTTTGTCAAGTTTAATTAACGATGAACTTTTTTATTCTTTTGAAAAAATACTTTTATTGACATTATGAATATATATAACTTTGCTAAAACAAAGTAAATATTATATTTAAAAGTCAATGAAAGTCTATGAATGACTCTAAAAAAAATGAAAGTCTACGAAAGTCTTTTGGAGTGAAAGTTTATGAAAGTCTGTGAAAGTCTTTTAAATGAAAGTTTATGAAAGTTTTTCATAATCTTCTTAAGTCTATAAAAGTCTATAAAAGTCAATAAAATTTACAAAAGTCATCCACTTTAAAAAAATCTTTAAAAGTCTTTTGAAATCCTAATTGAATACACCCCACTTAGAGTCAAAGCAAATTACACTCGAGGTGTGAGAGTGAGTAGTTTTCGATATTAGAGCACTTTTAGATATGAGATTCATGTTATACAAGGGTCCCTTGAATGCCTACGACTTGCTTGAGAATGTTTTGCAGGTATCTACTCTTCTTATTCATAACCTATTACATCTCACCATCTGTTGAAAATGCGGCTTTTGAATTTTTGTTGTGTATAAAAGTTTTGTTTTATCAAGTCTTGTTTGTTTATTTTTTATTATGTGTTTGTTTTTTCTCGAGGACAAACAAAAGGCTAGATTTGGGGGTGTTGATCGAGCCACGATAACACTAGATTTTGGGTCCCTCTTCCTGTGTTTATTGCTCAATTTTCAAGTAAAATCGAGTGTATGATAGCTCGTTTGAGTGTTTTGCGGGTTTTTATGTTAGTAAGGGCATTTTAAATAAAAAAGAGAAGTTTTGGGGCTTTGTGAAAATATTAGAAGTTGGAGCTTGGAGAAGCGTTTCCACGGTCAAGGTGTCGTTTTCGACTACTACGACAGCCCAAGCGATAAAAATTCTCGCAAGCAAAGTGTCGTGAGGTTGTCGCCCGAAGAAGAGGCATAAAAACTGAAGGAACGGATGTCGCGGTCAAGGTGTCGTTTTGGAAAACCACGACATAGTTGGCGACATCAACTCTCACGTCCTAAGTGTCACTGATTTAATCACTCAAGTTGTGCACGGAATTGAAGATCAAGAGGCGTCGCGGTCATGATGCCAACTTGGAAGACCGCGACAGTCTGTTGGCTCAAAATTCTAGGTTGATTTTTGCCCCTTTTGGAAATCATATATATACCTCTTTTGTTCTATGACCTAAGCATCTAGCCACACAGAGAATATTCACCCAATAGCTTTTCATACTCTCACATCACCATTTTCACATACCTTTCCTCACATTCATCTTCCATCCATTTTTGGAGTCTTGAAGCAAAAAGTGAAAGCACACTAGTCAAGGAACCTTAATGATAAACTTTGGTTTCTTCTTAAACTCTTCTATGTTTTCTTTAATTCCTTTGATATGTAACTAATCTCCTAAGCTAGGGGAGTGATGTAACATTGAACAATTCATGTAATCCTTGGTCTAATATTTTAATTCAATTCATTATTAGTCTCTTTTATTATAATGCTTGTTCTAATTCCTCACCTAATATTCACTTTTGACCTCAATGAATGTGTGTTAGGATTCTTTTATACATAAGATTGAGGATTAAGTGTGGGTGACCATCCCATTTCAGCCTTAACCACTAGCTTAGTAATTGAGAGAATTTCCATATGCATGACCATTCTACGTTTAATTTGGCTTAGAGTTTTAATTGAAAATTGGTCCTAACCTTTTCTCATTACATGATCTTGTGTGAGTTTTGGGAATAACTAAGTACTTCATGTTTTATTATCCTAAAACAAGCCCTAACAATTGGATTGAAGAACTTTCATTAGACTTGAGGATTGCATTGAGTATTTAATTAGGTTGCATTAATTACCTAGTGTTTCTCTCTATACTCATCTCTTTGTGTGTGCTTTTGTGTTACTTTAGTTTATTACCTTTTGCAAAATTTAGCCAATCAATTGTCTTTTTCAAACACAAGCATTATGTCATTTAGTTTTCATGCAATTAGATTAGTCTTTAATTAATTTAATTAGTTTTCAACCAATAGAATCACCGATCTCAGTGAATGAACTTTATTTCAAATTGAGTAAAGATAAAATATTGCATCATATATGTATACCTTCATATTTCTGACAATTTGTCGGGTAAAATTTTATTTACAAACCTTTGGTAAGTTGCCTCAGTATTCTTGAGACCGAAAGGCATTACCCTAAAGCAATAGAGCCTCTGGTCGACTGTGAAGACAATTTTCTCTTCATCTGGTTCAAACATCTTGATTTGGTTACAACCGGAGTAGGTGTCCATGAAACTAAATAGTTCATCCTCGCAGTCGGATCGACCAACTAATATATTTACAGTAGGGGGAAGTTATCCTTTTGGCATGCCTTGTTCAGGTCTGTAAATTCAACACATATCCTCCAGTGCCGTTTCTTTATGAGCATGACATTGGCGACCCATTCTGGGTATTGCGCTTCCCTAATTGACCTTGCTGCCAAGCTGCCTCTTTTTGATGACTTGCATTCGCTCGAGGTCGATCGCCAAGTAGTGGGAGATTAACCTGACTTCAATCCCCGGCATGTCCTCTTGCTTCCATGTGAACACATCTTTATATTCCCCCAACAAATCAACCAGATCATCTTGGATGTATTTCGTCAACCAAAACCCTAACTTAACCATCTGTTTAGGGATGTCTTAATAGATCACAACCTCGTTGATCAATTCTTCTGCCTAGCTTTTCCCATCTTCCAGAGATGTCTCCCTTGGGTCCAGGTCAAACTAGGCTGGAGTATTTACTTAGGTCTCCTCCTCATCCATCTTTGGACAATCTTTTTCCTCGGACAGGTCTATTGTCAGATTCGTTTTCCTTACCCACTCTTGGGAGCTCTTCATAACACCGACTCCTGCCTCTGTTGAAAATTTGACTGTAATAACATAGGTTGCAGTGATACCTTTGACTTGTTTAGGAAAGATCTTCCCAACAGGCGTTGTAGGGCCAATTTTCAGTGTCTACAACCATAAAATCGAGGAGTACCGTTTTCTCACAAGGGTAACTATCGATCTTCATGGGTAGCTTAATTATCCCTAAGGATCTCACTTTTGCTCTATTGAACCCCCTAAGCAGGATTGTCAGTGGTTGTAGATCCTTTCATTGTAGCCCAAGTTGATCGAATACTCCGACGCTTAGAATATATGTCGAGCTTCCATTATCGATCGACATTGTTCTTACTTCTCTATGGCCAATAAAAACCGATACCACGATTGCATCGTTTGGTCTAACATCAAGTATGTGTGCATCAGCCTTGGAGAACACGATCGGATCCCAATCTTGCTTGAGTTTCTTTCGATCAAGACCAACTGATTTTACCTCCGAGTTACTTTGGCCATTTATTGCCTCACAAATTTCAGTCATTCTTTCTCGGCTATTTTTTCCTGTGTAGAGTCCTTCGAAGATTGTGTTAATGACTTCCCTATTTGATTTTCCTCTAAGACTATTTTTCTTATCTTGGTCATTCTTTAGAGGTCCTTCTGCCAGTCATCACCATATTTCAAGACCACATCTTTCAAGTTCCCCTCTCTGATCAACTTCTCTATGTAATCCCTTAGTTAATAGTATTTGGATGTCTCGTAACCATTTTCTCTGTGAAACCGATAGTACCTGGAGGTGTCCCTTCTTGTAAAATTGGATTGCATAGGGGGGATTCTTGTACAGATTCTTGTCATCTATCACAATCAGGATTTCTTCCTGCTTTTAGGCCAAAGGGGTGTAATTGGTGTACTGTCTCTTGAAAGATTTATTTACTCTCTGATCATCATCTTTGCGACCTTCCTTGCCTTTCTTGGATTGCTCTTATGGTCTTACTTATTGTTTCTCTTCGAACTACTATCGTTGGGTTTTTGGCCTTCTTTCGGTCGGTCACCATATATGAGTTATCCCCCGTAGGCTGTCTTCTCTTCCTCTACCAGTGCATATCCTCCCACATCATCCACCAAATGTGCGTAAGTGGTCGGCTCCCTCTACTTAAACTGAGCGACAGTTGGTTGTGCTGTAAACTATTAACAAATGTTGAAACTATTGCCTCATCATTGAGATCATGCACCTTTGATACTTCTTACGAGAATCTAGTCAGGTAGTCTTTCAATTTCTCATCCTTTTTTTGTCTCATGTTGAAAGGACCGTATCAACTTACTCCGTTGAATGTTCCCCATGAACTGCCTAGTGAAGGCTTGTATCAGTTCTTCAAAGTTCCTGATTGATCCCCCGATGAGGCCACCGATCCACCTGGACCCCTGATCTCTTAGTGTCTAAGGGAATATCTTGCACATTAGTGCATTGTCATAATCATATTGCTCCATTGCACTTTAGTATCTTCTGACATGCTCTTAGGGGTCGGTGTTGGCCTTAAATTGCTCCACATGTGGCATTTTGAAATTCTCTAAAAAAATGGGATTTTCCTATTGGATTGGTGAATTGACTGTCAGAGTTACATATTAATAGATTCTCGCGGCCCTGCCTTAGCTCTAGAGCCTCTATCCTACTTATCAAAACTTCTCGCTCACCCTCTAGCTCCCCATGTTCATCGAACCTTTGACGAATGGCGTACCATATAGGTCCGTAGGTATTCATCTTGTAACTTGGGTTTCTCAATTGTTATATGTTATTGTAGGGGTGGTCTATGATGTCTTCTACTCTCGTTTTTGAAATCGATCTGAGTCACTCTTCCGGATCAGATCCAGCAACTCCCGATGTTGTTGTTGTCGTCGATCCTCCTCACTCTTTCAGAGGGATTCACGCAACTCGTTTAGCTGATATTCCCATGGACCTTAAAAACATGTCAACATTGTTGGTAATAAAACAATCAACAGGTCGCGTTAATAACAAACAAAACTATCATCTCAACTTACCGGTCCATCACGTGCCACGCCGTCACGAGAATCCCCTCTAGATGTAGCAGGTATAGGGGTAGTAAACCGAATCCGCCTCTTCCTTACTCACCGAGGCTCCGACTCAAATCTGTCACTATCACTAGGCCTAAATCCCCTACCCTCCGGGTCAGAAGCCTCCATCTCACTAGGCCTTCGATCCTCACCCTCCGGGTCGAAACCCTATGTCCCACTGCCCCCGTCAATAGTATACTGATCAGGGACCAAAGCCGAACACTGCAGCATATCCTCCGCTACATATAGGCTCCCCCCCCATCCCCCCTCGTCTCAGCTGTTGTGGGTAAGATTTCCATCCTTACAAATATCTGAAAGCTTAGTTAGAAGAATGTCATTGTATACTTAGTAATTAATATAAAGGTTAACAAATTAAATAAATACCCTAGCACTGAAAATCTTGGTTAGCTTATTCTCTCTCGGTTGTTTGGTGAACTCCCACTTCAAAATACAGGGAGAAAGGTCTGTATCCTTCCGGGTGCCGAACTGGAGGCCTAGATCGGGGATCACCTCGAAAGCAAATATTTGTATCAAATATAAGTACGATAAGAATCCATAAAATTTAAGACGCGAAAAATAAAGTACATGTTGTAATTCAAAGTTCTTACCAACAGGGTATGAGATAGACCGTAAATGTTGTACGTCTCCACCGTATGTACATCATCACCCTGTGAATGCTGGCATCTCTCGAACCCCTCATGTCGTCGGGGTAATGAATGAACAAATAGAATGCATATACATATGGGCACCCCACGGTAACGCATCGAAGGCAGTGAGGTCCTCCACCAGCCGAAACTGCCAAACTGAAATCTTGAATCTCTCGTCCAACCTTATCAATATCCAGTTCAGCATATAGACAAGGCAGAGTGTCATAGCATCGTACATCTCCTGAAACTCTCTAAGGTTAAGAACAACCCTCAACTCCTCAAATGGTACCTCATCGGCTCCAGGAAAATACCGCTAATGTATGCCATTCTCCACTGTTGCATACAAGTTTGTGTCTGGTACGACTCCAAAACATAATTTGGTGATGAGGCAAAATTCCACCTTCGAAAGCCTCACCAAATGGTTCCCTAACAGGAACCGCATCTCATATGTTAGCCCGTTATTGTACAACTCCAACAACAGCAGTCGATGGATAACAACTCGAAAACTTCATCCGTCGGTGCATCGATATGAAATGCCTAAAACAGGATGCCATAAACCGACACCGGTCCTCAACAGCAAAATCTTCGAGGACTCGGTTCAATGCGTCGTCTATACGGTTGAAGGAGTCAAAATGGTCGTGTCAAGTTAGTTTTCCCTCATACCAATCTCCCTCTAGAGTTTTAAGTAAATCCTTCAACCTATTCCTCATCTACAATGTCACAGAAACAATACATAAGTAAATTGAAAAAAGCTCGGTTTCATCAATTAAAAGTCTCGATTATTTTACAAAAAAAATCGATTCTTTCATAAATATGCTCGATTCTTGCATAAATATGCTCGATTATATTCAAAAAAAAGCTCGATTTAACTTCAAATATACTCAATTTACCTAAACCTAATTTTTAAAAATAAAATGCTCGATCTTTTGAAAAATATGCTCGATTATTTCAAAAATATACTCGATTCTTTCAAATATATGCTCGATTTGGCTACAAATACACTCGATTTAACTAAACCTAATTTTCAAAAATAAAATGCCTGATTCTTTGAAAAATATGTTCGATTCTTTCAAAAAAAATGTTTGATTCTTTAATATATATGTTCAATTTGGCTACAAATATACTCGATTAAACTAAACCTAATTTTCAAAAAAAAATGCTCGATTCTTTCAAAAATATCCTCGATTCTTTAAAAAAAAACTCGATCTTGTTCCAAAAACTCTCGATTTCACTAAAATTATACTTGATTTAACAAAACTTAATTTTCAAAAAATAAATCCTGGACACTCTATCAAATAAGCTCGATTCTATTACAAAAAAACTTGTGTCTTGTTAAAAAAGTCTTGGTTACCCAGATTTTCATCTTCCTCAACAAATATTCAGTCTCATTTCAAACCCTAACATAAACCATAACCATTCTCAGATCCCTAAATCAACCATAATCTACAAGTTCAATCAAAAAAACCAGATCTAACATGCAATGCTACTTCTCAACAACAAAATCGAAAACAAAATCAAAACCAATTTACCTCGATCGATTGCAAATCTTCTCGATGGATATTCCACTGCTCTCTGGTTACTCCGCCGTCGATACACTTCTGGTCGTTTGAAAGTCACTAAACTTTTTTTCTCTCTCCACTTTTTCTCTCTCACGTTGAAAACGACAACTCATTTTTTGGATATTTTGGTATCGACACCTTAATTGGCGCCTTTTAAACATACATTATTAATGTGGTAATATTTACACAAAAACCCCTTAAAATAGTGTCAATGATTTTTCAAGCCCATAACAGGATAGCATGAACAAGTCAAATAGAGAATTTAAACAACAGAAGGTAATAAATGAGAAAAAGAACACAAGAAAACGGTTCATAATAGATTTAAGAGACTAGTGAGCTTCCTATTTTTGAGTCTAAAATAAAGACAATGTGTTAACCTTGAGATTTAGAATATTCGTATGAGATCGATAAGGTATAATGTGTTAACCTTGTGATATAGAAGACTCCTATGAGAAAATGTGATAGCTCTACCAGTTTCCTCATACCACAAAGCATAGGCTAAATATCAAGCATAGTGCTCAAAATCGATATCTGGACTTTGAGGCTTACATTATGTAACTTCTAAGTTATTTCCTATTTTTAAAAATATTCCTTACCTCTCGAATGTCAGAGGAGTATGCTTTCTCTGCTGATATGTCCTCATGACTGAAAATTTATTGTACCTTAATCTTAGTAGATCTCTAGATCTCGCGGAACCTTGTTCCTTTGATACTTCAATCCTACATTCCTCCCACCCTTAAATGTTTCCTGATCCATATCTTCAGCCAGCCTTACAGTTGTTAGAACCAGTTCGTACCATGGAGCATACTGTTTTGATGGCTTTCCTAGCCGATACCAGAAGAAACAAAAATTATTTGATAACAAATCATTTTACTATACTGCTAAAGTATAGAAATTCCAACTTCGTCCTTTTTTAGGCAAACTTGACAGCACAAGGAAAATTTATTAATGCAAAGAAAATATGAATAGGATGTAATTAATTTTTCTATCTCACACGTTTAGAGGCATACAAGTTCCGTGAGAAACACTTAAATGATTAATTTTCCTGGATCAGAAAAAGCATCCGTTGTTGAAAATAAAAGGGATCTGTTGATGAAGAAGAGATTGCCGCCCCGGGCTTGACAGCTGGACAGGAAGAGTCTCTTCCAAACAAGAGACTTACAGACTTTATCTTTCATGATGTTAATGGAAATCCAAAATCTGTTGAAATGCTGGAAGTTGATAACTTTTTTATTACAACCGTCATATTGCCTATAGAAGCAAGTTCTGTAATATGCCGGCAGAGGATAGTCATTCCCAATTTCATCGTCATTAATTTTAACATACAATTTGTTCGATGCAGCATCTGGTTGCCTATTTTTCTTGCTTGTCATCGATCACCAGTTCTCCTCTTCCTGCAACAACCTGGCCAATTTCTTATACACCTCTTCTTCAGCTCCACATCAGATGAACCGGACCGACTGAGTTGCTCTCCTTAAAAAAATTTCAGATTTGTATTCATCAGAATGCCTGATGCAGTAACCTCTGCAATCACATCACTCACGTGTTTCTTATTTTTTTTTTCTCTTAAAGCAGCAAGCACAGGTAAATCCTCAAAGACCTGATCGTTTTCCATTGATGTTTCATCCAAACCAATGAGTTTACTGTATATAAATTCATCCTGTAAAATGATGGAGTCCTTAATAAATGTACCGTGCAGAAATCGCTCAAGGAACGGCAACTCTTGCAAGAGTTGTCTGTTGCATGAGTGATAGCAAAAAAAATCCTAAGGGGAAATCTATAAAGGACTTCATCATTTTACAGGGTGAATTTATATACAATCAATTCATTGGTTTGGACGAAGCATCAATGGAAAATGATAAGGTCTTTAAGGATTTACCTGTGCTTGATGGTTTTAAGAGAAGAAAATAAGAAATACAAGAATGATATGATTGTAGAGGCTACTGCATCAGGCAGTGTGATGAATACAGATCTGAAATTTTTTGAAGGAGAGAAAATCAGTTGGTCCGGGTCATCTGATTGTGGAGCTGAAGAAGAGTTGTATAAGAAATCGGCCAGATTGTTGCAGGAAGAGGAGAGCTGGCAATCGATGACAAGCAAGAGAAATCGGTAACCAGTTGCTGCATCAAACAAATTATATGTTGAAATTAATGAAGATGAAATTGCGAATGACTATCCTCTAACAGAACTTGCTTCTAGAGGCAATATAACGCCTATAATAAACAAGTTATCAATTTCCAGCATTTCAAGAGATTGTGGATTTCCATTAACATCATGAAAGATAACGTCTGTAAGTCTCCTGTTTGGGCGGCAATCTCTTCCTCAACAACAGCATCCCTTTTATTCAACAACGGATGCTTTTTCTGATAAGGCAATAGTTTTTTCCTTCAAATCCGAACATGTAGCAGCTTGTCTTGACATCTTCTGACCAGAAGATGCTTTGGTTGCAGTGTCCGACCTACTTCTCTTCTGTTTTGATTTAGTGTTCTCAATCTCATCACAATTGCAGTCTGTTTTATTAGCACGCGGTCTTCCTCAATCCATTTCGGCAATCCCTGGAAAACAAATGTCTAGTCAAAACACCGGTAAAAAAAACATTCTATTTACATTTATTAGAAGAAGTAATGGATAGATCTTGACCACAAAGAAATAGGAAATGAGAATGAGTAGACAATGGTAGAAGTCCAATTTACTACAGCAAATATGCAATAGATGAAAATGACCAAAATATGTGAAGAAATTAGAGCAAGGCACCGGTTTTAAGAATCTAAATTAGGCCTTTCTTATAAGTGTAAAGTACTGAACAAAGTCAAAAGACAAAGCAAAAGGCAAGCTAAATTCCTCATTACATATGCAGAATGCTCTTAAAAGCTGTAATTCACTGCATAGTTGATGATGATTTCTACTAAGAATGTTATTGAAGGTCTTCCCTTAAATTTTCTAGATGACACCCGTACTATGTATACAAGTTGAAACAAAAGCTACGATATCCATTAACATGTTAAGACATGCAGAGATGCACATAGATTGATAGATACCGCAACTCACTTAACCTATATCATTTCCATCCCTTCATACAAGTTCATGCCACAATTCGATCTATGTTAATAATTACATGCTGTCCATGTTATGGAAATCAAATCAGGATATTAAGGCATTACGGCATAATAAGCAAATAATATCAAACGAATCCATGTATATTCGAACGTGAACCTCTATATAAGTAAAATAAAAGTAACACATACAAAATCAAGAATATAAGGCCAAAGAAAAGGAAAGCTCAAAGTATAATTATCGTCTATGACAAACGAGAAGACTAGACCTGAAATACCCAAAGCATGTCAACATGTGTTTGTAGGTGTAGATCTATAGATACATGGATCGCTTAATTTAAAACTACTTTATCTCTAATCTCATCAAGTTATGTGATTTAAATGAGTTTTACAAACTAATTAACAACCACAACAGAACACCTCAAAGAAAATGAAAATATTCGTAACTATCAAAAAACTTCATATTCACAAAATGAACCATCAAAGAACAAAATTTTAATTTATACCAACATACCCAATAATCAGAATCACAAACCCAAAAGCATAAAATTGTCAAACAACATAAAATGAAAAATAATTGGAGTTAGAACAAATGCCACACATAAAAATCTAGATTCAACCCTAATTGAACATAAAAATGCTTTACTTAATTTACTTTCTACTAGCACAGGAAATATCTTCTCTCTCTAGACCCTCTATTGCTCTCTCTCTCTATCTCGAACTAAATTTCTATATAGTGTGCTCACTTGCTCCCCTAAATCTCTATACTTATACAAACGGAATGCCCTAAAACTCGACTGGACCCGGAACAAACACACGTCTCTCCCCAAAAGGTTTGCACGTGCATTGGCTCACTATACACATGCATAGTTAATTTGTTGCATTTTTTAGAGAGCATAAAAAAGTAAAAAACTTAGAAAATCTGAAATGGATTCTTCTTGTATTCTTGCCTCTCATTCAATACACTTGCTAACCCCATTCAACTCTTTACTAGCTACAGATAATGCCGCGCAGATTCACACCCCTATTTGAAAACCAATCTCCAATTTCGGCAATACCGGCAACAAAAACAGCCACAACCCACCAAACCAAGCAAACCCACCATACCAATTCAGAAAAAATGATAGAAATGTAAAAATGATAAGCACGTGACATACCGAGATCAATAAAAGAAACGGGTGAACGGAACAGCTGCTAAGTCACCTGTGTTGATGTTTGTGGAAAATCCTTTTGAGTTTCACTCCTGCAATCAACGATAGATAATCATCTCAATCTAATTGAATAACTGTAAAATATTCAACTTAAGTATCAATATGAATTAAGATCAAAAGCATACCCAATAATGTTACATTCTCATCTATCCTTAGACAAATAGATTGTGAAACCGACTGTTGTATGTAAATTTTACCAAGCATACACGTTATTGACAGGAAGGAAAAAATAGCCAAGTGGATGTCCAAATGGGTATCCGGGAAATATCCTATAAGGCATCATTAAAGAGAAGAAAGCCCGAGTAAGCATATACTGAATAAAACCTACTCGGGATCAGCTAACAGCACTCAGGACTGGTTAAATAACACTTCCACTCGGGCTCAAACGATACTACTCGGGACCATCAGGTATTACTCTTAGTCGGGAATAAATACGACCCGAGTAAGGATTTGGTGCTTATTTCATACGGATTGTCATTAAATACGTAACGATATCTATCAGGAAGGAATCCCAAATGAAATAGAGTATTAAATTAGAAGAGTCCCCAATCGGGAAATAACTTGATTTCTTTACGAAGACTACATTCTTATAAGGAAACAAATCCAAATTGAACTGCACTACTAGGATCCCACTCGATTTCCATGAGACTCCGAAACAGGAAAGAAGACAAATCAACCTCAAGCAAGTAACCAAATCACAATTAAATACAAATATCTTGTATTACTTGTATAAAGCAGATTAGGGTTCTATAAACATATAAATAGACCCATAATCTGGTTCCAAAAGATATAGGCAAGATAGCATACAGCAATCACAGTAAATACATAGAGAAGAAAGAGAGATCGAGAGCTTGTAAAACATCTTATTCTCTTAGTGGATTTTGGCTTGGTTGATCTTTCAACCACCCGTGGATGTTTCTCCGGCCGTCGAAGTTTTACCACTTAAAACTTGTCTTTGTTACTCTCTCTGCATCTCTTTCTCTTTGATTTCATAGCCAAAATCCAGTTCTTGTTGGCTTGGCACAATCCAGAAATCGACTTCAACAATTGGTGCTAGAAGGAGGGGTTGAACCTCCGAACTTGTTAAAAAGCAATGGCAGGAAGCAGAAGTAGTTCAGGGAATGGCCAAAAATCACCAGGCGATTCCCATATTGGCAATACGTCACAAGATCCTGCAGCAAACACGAAAAACCAGCCAGCGCGCCTAACAGGGATCCAGCAAGTTCCTCCAACCAGCAGAGATCTTACGCTACGTTTCCAAGAGGTCCCGCAACAATTGGTGAGGAACGCAGCAAGGGAAGTGATCGATCTACTGGCCGCAGGAGCACATACTCTCAATCCTTCTCCCGTAAGGCTCCGTTCGATGGTGGTAGGGCCAGGAATAACTATGCCAGAAACCAGAAGGAACTCTTCCCCAATCAATCCAGCTGGAAAGAAAACACTAGAAGAGGAAAATCACCAGAGGCTGGATCGCAATCAAACAATACGAACCAGACATAGTAAATATGATCGGCGCAGAGAACGGTCATCATCAGAAGACAGTGATCAACACCATCGTAAACGTCATCATGGAGTCACACGAGGGTTCCGGCACCAGACTGAAGAATCTGAGGAAATAATGACAGTTACCCAACGGTTCAACCGTCAAGGAAGCCCGGTGGGGGACAGAGATGTCACAATCCGGAGCCTAACTCGGGAAGTAGAGAATAACATGCGACAGATGGAGGCACTAGTCAGACGTTACGGCTGTAACGATCTATCTGACAATGACTCCGACAGTCCATTCACCAGGGAGATTTTACGGACCCCTTTCCCAGAAAGATTCAGGATGCTGCATGTGGAGCAATTCAAAAAAGATACAGATCCAAAGGAGCACGTTATTTGCTATAAAAGTGCCATGGCTCAATATGCCCGCAGTGACCCCCTATTGTGTCTCAATTTTCCACAAACACTGGGGGACACAGGCTCAAGATGGTTCAGAAGACTACCCCCGGCAAGCATTGGAAGTTTCAGCGAGTTGAGCAGGAGCTTTTCAAGGCAATTCCTGAGCAACGTTCACAGAAAGAAATCGGTGGCATACCTCTCTCAAATAAAACAGGGAAATGACGAGTCATTAAAAAAATACTTGAGCCTGTTCGGCCAAGCAGTATCAGAAATTGGCAGCGCTAATGATGAAGCAATTATTGATGCCTTCACCAATAACTTGCAGAATGGATGACTATCCTTTGATCTGAGAAGAGCGCTGCTGACTAGGTATTCCGATATGATGGATATCGCAGGAGGATACGCTCTGGCCGAGGAAGAAGAGTTAGCTACATGAGGAAGCTATATGCATGGAGGAAAGCCAGAACAGAAGAATACCGAATGCAAGAGGCAGAATCAGAAGGAAAACGGAAAGGGAACTGCAAGGAGAAAAACAAGGATGGGGGTAACAGGCCCAACACTGAACGGTCCACAGAGAAATACCAAGGCAGATATACCAATTACACCCATCTTCGGAAGAAACAATAAGAAATTCTAGCGATCTTGGAAGAAAAGAATATGGTGCAAGAACCGCGGCGACAATCACAGTTCGCCCAGAGAGATACAACCAAGTATTGCAGGTTTCATAAAGAAACCGGGCACGAAACTTCAAAGTGTTTTCAGCTCAGAGATTACATAGAGACTCTTATTCGGGAAGGGCACCTGCGGGATGTAATTTTGAAAAAAGACGAGAGACCAGAAACCAAGAAAGTCGAGGTTAATCACAACCCTGGTCAAAATCAAAGAACCAGCCCCGAAGCCAATCAAGTAATACATACAATTTTCGGAGGACCTTCTACTGGGAGAAGCAACCGAGAACGAACTCAGAAAATCAGAGAAGCAGTAGAAGCAAGGAATAACTTCGACATAAACTCGGTTGAACCAGACCCGAAAAGGGTAAAGGAAGGATGGGACCCAATAGTCTTCACAGAGGCAGATTCCTATGGCGTCGATGTTCGACCTAACGACGCTTTGGTTATAAGTGCCCGGATTGGCCATAGGAAAGTCTGGAGAATTTTAATAGATAATGGGAGCTCAGCAGACATCCTAAGTGTGGCCGTATACGACCAGCTAAGACTAGATCGAAAAGATTTATAGTCTTTCCATACTCCATTAAGAGGATTTGGGGGAATAGAGGTCAGGTCACTCGGGAAGGTAAAATTACCTGTGAAGATCGGAACGGCACCATGCCAAAGAACTGTCCTGCTCGACTTCGTGGTAGTTGACTTGGATAATTGGCCGTATAATGCATTATTGGGCCGGCCATTCCTGAATAAAACAAGGGCTGTGACGGCTACTTACGCATTAATGATCAAGTTCCCAACAGAACAAGGGGTTGGGATAATCAAGGGATCCCAAGAGATGGCCCGAAAAGCAAACATGTCAGTATACAGAGACAAGCATGATGCCGAACAAGTGTGCACCATAATGCAGCCAAATCAGTGTGAAGAATCCTTGTCATTCGAACTGGATCCAAGGGAAGGTTCGAATGAGTAAAAGACAGAATTTGTTGAAATACTACTCGAAGAAGACAAACCAGACAAGAAAATCAAGATAGGGGCCAACTTGGATGGAAAAGTCAAGCAAGACTTAACCAACCTGCTTAGAGAATACAAAGATGTATTCGCCTGGAGTCACAAAGATATGATCGGGATAGATGCCCGAGTAATATCCCACTACCTCGCAGTAAGCCCGAATGCAAAACCAGTGATACAAAAGAGAAAATCGTTCAATCCTGAAAGAAGTCAAGCAATCAAAAAAGAGGTAGAAAAGATACTAGCAACTGGATCAATCAGAGAAGTCAGCTACCCTCAGTGGGTTGCCAAAGTAGTCCTCGTCCAAAAGAAAAATGGACAATGGAGGATGTGCGTAGATTTCACGGATCTAAATAAGGCATGTCCAAAGGATAGCTTCCCACTTCCAAGGATAGATCAGTTGGTGGATGCCACAGCAGGTCATGAATTACTCAGCTTCATGGACGCTTACTCAGGATATAATCAGATCCGGATGAACAAAGCTGATGAAGAAAAAACAGCTTTCACAACGGATCAGGGTTTATATTGCTACACAGTAATGCCCTTCGGTTTAAAAAATGCAGGAGCTACATACCAAAGGTTGGTCAACAAAATCTTCACTCGGCAAATAGGAAGGAACATGGAAGTGTACATTGATGACATGTTGACTAAAAGCGTCTCAGCAGATGAGCATGCCCGAGACCTCCGAGAGACATTTGATGTTTTGAGAAGATATCAGATGAAATTAAACCCAAACAAATGTTTATTCGGAGTCCACTCGGGAAGATTCTTGGGTTTTCAAGTCCATCAAAGAGGAATCAAAGTTAATCCCGATAAGATCCAGGCTTTGCAAGAAATGACCTCACCTAAAACATTGAAAAAGGTACAGCGCTTAACAGGGTGTTTAGCCTCCTTGGGAAGATTCATCTCAAGGTCTACAGACAGGTGCGCACCTTTCTTCAAGATAATCAAAAAAGGGAAAGGCCTGGAGTGGAATAAAGAGTGTTAGCAGGCATTCTTAAAAATAAAGGAATACTTGGGGCAAGCTCTCATCCTCTCAAAACCGCAAAAAGGGGAAATACTTCAGCTTTATCTATCAATAACCGAGCTTGCAGCAAGTTCAGTCTTAGTTAGAACAGAAAATGGAGTATAGAAACCAATATATTATACTAGCAAGGCACTGGTACCGGCCGAGACCAGGTACTCACAAGCAGAGAAGATAGCCTTAGCATTGGTTTCAGCAGCAAAAAAGCTGAGGCCATATTTTCAGGCCCATACGATCCAGGTTCTCACCAATTGCCCATTAAGACAAATCTTACAAAAACCAAAGATATCGGGAAGACTTACTAAATGGGCAATCTAGTTAAGTGAATTCGATATTCATTATGTCCCCAAAACCTCCCTCAAAAGACAAGCGGTGGCAGACTTCATAGACGAGTTCACAGAACCAAACCTGGAAGCAAAAATACTGTTGGATAAAAGTTTCCCATGGAAACTATATGTTGACGGTTCTTCAAACACTCATGGCAGTGGGGCAGGGATCGTAGTTCGCACCCCAGAAGGAGATGATGTTGAATGTGCCATGAGATTTGATTTCAAAGCAACCAATAATCAAGCCGAATACGAAGCATGTTAGCAGGACTCAAAGTCTGCATAGCTCTTGGGGCAGATGAAGTTGAGATATTCAGCGATTCACAGGTAGTCTTCAACCAGGTTATGGACGAGTACCAGGCCAAAGATGAAGGAATGATTGCCTACCGTGACATCGCAAAACAGCTCCTCCAAAAATTTAAAGAATACAAGATCGCTTAGATCCCCAGGGAAGAAAATGAAAAGGCAGACGCTTTATCTAAATTAGCGTCAGCAACAACCTCAATCAGACCAAAGACCATTCCAGTTGCACACCTCCTTGAACCGAGTACAGCTGAACCTAAGCATTTGGAAATTTTAGAAATCCGAACACCGCAAGCCGGTTGGATGGTCCAACTGAGAAGGTTCTTGAAAGAAGGCATGCTCCCAGAAGATCTGGTATTAGCAAAGCGCATCAGGTATCGATCGGCTAGATATACCATGATCAAAGGAGAATTAAACAGAAGGGGGTTCTCCCGAGCTCTCCAGAGATGTGTACCGGAGATCCAAGGAGGGGTTTGTGGAAACCACACTGGAGGTAGAAGCCTGGCGTAAAAGGTACTCAGACAAGGCTATTACTGGCCTACGCTTTTCTCTGATGCACAACAGTGGTCGGAAAGTTGCAATACCTGTCAAAGGAATGCTAACGATATCCGAAAACCCCCAGAAAAGCTCAGAAACCTCACTGCTCCATGGCCATTCGCCATGTGGGGCCTGGACCTGATCGGTCCAATGCCAGCTGGGACAGCGGGTGGAGCAAAGCACGCCATAGTAGTTGTCGATTATTTCACAAAATGGGCCGAAGCTGAAGCGCTGGTGCATATCACGGAAGCCAACACCACAAATTTTGTAAAGTAAAACATACTTTATAGGTTTGGAGTTCCGGACACTATAATCACCGACAATGGCACTCAGTTTGATAACCAAAAGTTCAGACAATTGTGCGAGAAGTATCATATTGCTAACTACTATGCGACACCAGCTCATCCACAAACAAACGGGCAAGTAGAAGCAGTAAATAAAATTATCAAGCACACCATTAAAGCAAAATTAGATGACAAAAAAGGAAGCTAGGTTGAAAAGCTTCCTGAAGTATTATGGGCATATCGGACGACAGCAAGGACTTCAACAGGAGAAACTCCGTTCACCCTAGCGTTCGGAACAGAAGTTGTCATCCCTATAGAAATATCGTATGCGTCCCCCGGGTCAGGCTATACGATGAAGAACAAAATGTTGATACGCTGCTACAAAGTTTGGATGAGCTAGAAGAAAAAAGGGAAAAATCTCGAATAAGAAATACAGCCTATCAACAAAGAGTGGCTCGCCATTATAACTCTCGTGTTCGGATCAGAAAATTTCAGTTAAGAGATCTGGTGCTCAGGAAGGTGTCACTGAACACAAAAAATAGAGCCGCGGGATCCCTGGCTGACAAATGGGAAGGTCCATACAAGATCGAGGGGATAGCTGGCCATGGAGCTTATTGGATTGCTCGACCCAATGGAAGGGTGTTACCCCTACCATGCAATGCCCAATACCTGAAGATTTTCTATCCTTAAAATATTAATATACATTTATATTGAATATTTTATTCTTTTATTAGTAGGATAAATATTAAAATTTAAATCTGTCGATTTTTTGCAGTAATAAATAAAATTACTCGGAATTTCCGAAAGGATAACATCTAGTTCGGGGTTTCAAAAAAGGCATATGATAATAAGAACATATGGAAGCAGAGCATGATAATAAGAACATGCAAATAGAATTCTCGGGACCATCAAATCCCGAATGGGCGGAGAAGCTCGTAGGAGCATGCCAACCGAGCAGGGTCAAAATAACCTTCGTAAAAAGGCAAACCCGATGCACCAGACTTTGGAAAAATGCTCAGGACACTATCGGGAGAAATTTCGGTGAAATGCGTAGCTGTGTTGAAGCAACTTTTTAAAAATAAAAAGAGCCCAACGATTCGGCAAAAGCTTGCGCATAAAAACTAGGGAGACGTCCTTGGTATTGCATAAGGACTAGAACGTATGATCATGGTGAGCCTTGATGTAACATTCGGGTAGTAACCGGGTATGAAACACAAGTGAAAAAACTTGTTTCAAGATGACTCGGTTAATAATAAAAAATCCAGTTTAATAAGATACTTGGCAATTGAAGTCATTCGGGCAACAACCGGTTTAATAAGATACTCGGTTAAGTTATCCGAACAACGAAGAAGCCGGTTTAATAAGATACTTGGCAATTGAAGTCATTCGGGTAACAACCTGTTTAATAAGATACTCGGTTAAGTTACCCGAACAACGAAGAAGCCAGTTTAATAAGATACTAGGCAATTGAAGTCATTCGGGTAACTACCGGTTTAATAAGATACTCAGTTAAGTTACCCAACCATCAGCCAGTTTAGTACAATACTCAGCAACAATCAGCAAAAAATAGACCAAAATCATTCAACTCATAACAAAATTGAATTTTATTGCTCTTAAAAGAATGGTTACAGTTCAAAGAATGGTTCTTTACAAGTAAAAAATAATCAGAATCTTCTACAAATCTACAAAATTAAGGTTGCGAGGATTTCGAGCCTTTGCCAATACTCGGATCTGGCACCATCTCCTATTCCCGAAGCAGGCTCTCATTAGACGGCCAAGTAATATCGTCGACAGTATCATCAGTCCACTGGCCGTAATCTTCACCCGGGACTGGCCTGACATCCGGAACTACACCCTCAACCGACTCTTGACTTGTGTAAAAGGTCGACAGAGAGCGCTCGGACGGAATCTCTAAATGCATAGGATGGGGCTCTTTGCCTTGACTACTGTAGTAGGCTCTCCATTCCTTCATCTGAATCCGAAGAGATTCCAATGACCGGTCCATATGGTGTTTGATTGATAGCTCCCAATTAGCACGAGCTTTCTCGGTCGCCTTATTCTTGACTTTAAAGAATTCACCGACCGAAACTAGCCTGCGTTGAAATTCCTAAAAAAGTAGGGCATCGTAAGTAGGGGATCTTTTAAAATAATCCACCCCTTGGACTTCCAACTCCAACCTGGCCTCTCGGGAAAGGGATTCAACTGTCAGCACTTGGCGCTCCAAATCTTCAATTTTTTTGACATACGCCGACTTCACCTGTTCCGCCTCCTGCTCGGCCTTAAGCATGGATTCTTCAGCAGAAGAAAGAAGGTTTTGAAGCGATGCAACCTTCTCTTCTGCCAAATATACCTTGTCCTCAGCTTCAACCTGCTTCGCCAGGCAGTGGTCGGTAAATATCTGTACAGAACCGACCTCTAGCTGATAAGCCTGCTCAGCTCGAGCACGACCCTCCTCACTCGCCTTCAGCTGAGCCTCCAGACACCTTATCCGATCAGCTTGACATTGCTGAGTCTGAACAAGCTCAGCAAATTCGGCCACCATCTGTAAAAGAATTTACTTAGAAATCTGACAGAAGCAAAACAATAAAAGAGTCAGAATTAACTGAGTTAGATTTAACTTACATAAGATACGCCGTTGAAAACGTTTTGGAGACTTTCGGTCAGTGAACCATCTCTAAAACCGCTCCAGCGGTCTTCCCCGACATAAGCCCGACCAGAGAACATCTCCTGTAGCATATCTTTTGGAGAAAGGAATAAAGGAACCCCCGAGGGTTCAGTTCCCAGATTTCCAGACTCGGGGGCAGGAGAAGCCCTATTTGGCTCTAAGGATGGAGAAGGAACCCCCGAAGGTTCAGCCCCCATATCTCCAACTTCGGGGGTAGAAAAAGCCTTACTCGGTTCTGAAGTGGCTGCATCTACTGATGCTCCAGCACCAACACTCGGGGAAATCTCATCCGTAACATCTTCATAGCTGGAGTCAATGAATGTGACTACCCGAGGAACTTTGAGAGGACGAGGCAGCGAACTAACTGCCTTTCGCTTCTCACCCCGAGAACGGTGGAAGTTGAGATCAACAGCAGGATCTTCCTGCGAATTGTCCCGAAAAAACTCAAAGAGTTCGGCACTTGCAGGCACTTGATCTGTCAAGACGCTACTACTGTCGCCAGCTTCAAACCGTCCAACAGGCTCTTCACTTGGACCCTCATACTGCCTCTCCCTATTTTCAGGCAATTGGGTGTCAGTCGGCTCATCTTGGCCACTTGGACCAGCAAGATCCTGAGTAGAAGGCTGAGCACCCCGATCAACGCACTCGGGAATCTGCTCAGCAGTATCAGCAATACCCTCATCGCCCTGGCGGGAAGCTTCCTTCCTACTCGCTTGTAGAATCGCCTTCACCTGGCGAGCCTGAAGATCGCTGACAACGTCCGTATCAAACACTTAAAAAAAATAGAAAAGAAAATGGAAAAGCAGAGAAATACAACAGAAAGGGCGTCGGGTTACTTACAATGCCTGCGATGGCCCGAAATCTGTCTGAAGAAAACGAGCTTTATCAAGTCATCCTCTTTGAAAAGATAGCTCTTGCTCCTCTTTTCCAGAGTACGAACTGCTGCCCGAGTCAGCCTCTTCAGCTCTGAATTGCTATAGTCGATTGTTTTCTTGTTCCACGCTTCGGGGGAACAAAAGAAGCGGGGAACAAAAGAAGCGGGGAACACTCAACACCATTTGAGAATCCCCAGATAGAACAGTTATATCAAGCCCGAGAGCCCTTCCAGCAAAAAACCAACTGTTATTCCAACATTTATTGGATGTAGGAAATCCCCATATGAAACCTTTCTCTTTGGGTCATCAAAAGCATCAACCCCCCGATTCGCCTGTGCTTCTTTGGGGACCCAACCATCCGAAGAAGTAGACGCAAGAAAATAGGTCCACGTTTTGCTAACCTGCCTCAGCGTAAAGAAATGCCTGATTTCATTCAGGGAAGGTGGAAAAAGGTTCATTCGGCTGAACATGTGCCACATGCACATCAAGACTTTGTAACTATTTGGGGCAAACTGAGCTGGGGATATCCCTGCTTCAGTCAAAAACCAGGCAATAAAATGCTGAAAGGGAAGTGTGACGCCGCAGCAAAGCATCGATTCGTAAATCGTGACCATTCCCTCAGGAGGATTCCATACGGCTCTATCCCCCGCAGGAACCAAAGTGACTGAGTCAGGCAAGTCGAATCGGGAGCGGTATTTTTTATCTCAGCTGGCCCGACCACGTTTGGTTCAGTATCAAAGCCACTCGGGCGAGTGTCAGAACACGAAAGGCGAGACGCTCTGTGTACTTCATCAACTTCGCCCTCGTTAACAGTCTGTTCCCTAGTCTGGACGCTGCTCGAGTCGTGCTTGTATACCTTGCTTGTGCTCTGATGTTTACCCATCCTTCGAGAAGATACCCTGTGATCACAAATATCAGAATCAGAACTAGATGGAGAACTCGATACGGGGCTGAAAGTGACGTCAGAATGAAGCCCAGAAACATCAACCGCTAAAAATGGGGGTTCATCTATTGGGACATCCGCCAGTAATCGTTTAATGCAAGATACTAACTGAAAATCCCCACTCTCTAATGCATCAAAAGCGATTTTAAAGAGACGATAGCGGGATAATGGTCCCATTAAAACTAACCTTGAATTGAGACTGATGCAAGATCTTCAAGTAGAGAATCGTGAATTTCTGGATAAAGAAGTCTGAGTTTAAAGAGATTTCTGTTGAATTTTTTAGAATAAACCAAAAATGTCTCTCAGCGAAGAATTTAAAGATGAGACAGCACGAAACCCTAGGATTTCAAAGCGGGAAGAAAATTTATGACGAAACTCGATGACGTAGGCGGCACTTGGGGAAACGTAAAAATCATTTCTCATAAATGATATTGAAAAAACGAAGAGACGAGGGACGCGTGTCAAGACAGGAAGTAGCCCTCAACCGTCAAAACTTTAAAACGTCGCTATCATTTAAGATCTTGCGTGATAAAGCGAATCGAAATTACAAAGTCACCATTAAAACGCGTCATTATGACAAGACGGCTATTCTGACGAAAGAAAACTAAGATGATTAAAATACTCTTGCCCGAAATAAAATCTTCTCGGCAAAAATATTTTAAGGGGGTATTGTTGTATGTAAATTTTACCAAGCATACACGTCATTGACAGGAAGGAAAAAATAGCCAGGTGGATGCCCAAATGGGCATCCGGGAAATATCCTATAAGGCATCATTAAAGAGAAGAAAGCCCGAGTAAGCATATACTGAATAAAACCTACTCGGGATCAGCTAACAGCACTCAGGACTGGTTAAATAACACTTCCACTCGGGCTCAAACGGTACTACTCGGGACCATCAGGTATTACTCTTACTCGGGAATAAATACGACCCGAGTAAAGACTTGGAACTTATTTCATACGGATTGTCATTAAATACGTGACGATATCCATCAGGAAGGAATCCCAAATGAAATAGAGTATTAAATTAGAAAAGTCCCCAATCAGGAAATAACTTGATTTCTTTACGAAGACTACATTCTTATAAGGAAACAAGTCCAAATTGAACTGTACTACTAGGATCCCACTCGATTTCCATGAGACTCCGAAACAGGAAAGAAGACAAATCAACCTCAAGCAAGTAACCAAATCACAATTAAATACAAATATCTTGTATTACTTGTATAAAGCAGATTAGGGTTCTATAAGCATATAAATAGACCCATAATCTGGTTCCAAAAGATATAGGCAAGATAGCATACAGCAATCACAGTAAATACAGAGAGAAGAAAGAGAGATCGAGAGCTTGTAAAACATCTTATTCTCTTAGTGGATTTTGGCTTGGTTGATTTTTCAACCACCCGTGGATGTTTCTCCGGCCGTCGGAGTTTTACCACGTAAAATTTGTCTTTGTTACTCTCTCTGCATCTCTTTCTCTTTGATTCCATAGCCAAAATCCAGTTCTTGTTGGCTTTTCTGGCACAATTCAGAAATCGACGTCAACACCAACCACAAAATGAACAATATATTCAGAAGCGGAAGATTTTAGCATATTCTTATCAATAAGAAAAGGTTAATCATACGGACTCTCCATTTGTCTGTAACTGGCCGCTTGCCTAAAGTAATATCAGCTTCAGAAACATCACAGTTTCAACTTGTATTGGAAATTTAAATCTCTCTCAAGTCAAAACCACAGAAATAACAAAGCAGCATACCTTGTCTGAGATTCTGCAACATTGTGACCTACCTTCAACAATAATTTTTCAACAACAGATACTTGTTCTGATAAGCGATTAGATTTGTCCTTAAAATCCATAAGTGCAACAGCTCGTCTTGGCATCTTCCGACCAGAAGATACTGTAGATGCACTCTCCGACCAGCTTCTGTTTTATTAGCACACGATCTTCCCCTAGACATTTCTGCAATCCCTGGAAAACAAATGTCCAGTCAAATGGTAAAAAAGAACAATCTATTTACATAGTTACATTTATAAATCTGCGGTTACTTTATTAGAAGTAATAGCTAGATATGGACCACAAAGGAATAGGAAATGAGAATGAGTGGCCTATGTTGTAAGTCCGGTTTATTAAAACAAATTATGAAATAGATGAAAATGACCAAAATTTAAGAAGAAATTAGAGTAAGGCACCAGTGTTAGGAATCTGAATTAAGAGAAAAAAAGTTTAGTAACAAGGCCTACAATCGATAAGGGATCCACAAATCGGTCAAAGCCAACAGAAAGAATAGTTGGTAATTATGCATCAAAATCCTGAGAGATCTATAAACAACGAAATGCAACCACTTGAGACGACAGTCATATCAGTGCATGTCATGGAGGGAAATTAAATGCCTGTTCTATATATGCATGTACTAAAACAAGTCAAAAGAGAAAGCAAAATGCAAGGCTGCAAGCTAAAATCATCATTTTATATGCAGAATGCTCTTTAAGGCGCTAATTCACTGCATATATAGCTGATGATGATTTCTACTAAGAATATTATCGAAGGTCTTCCCTTAAATTTTCTACATGACACCCATACTAAGCATACAAGTTGAAGCAAATGCTACAAAATTCATTAACATGTAAAGACATGCCGAGATGCACTCTATCAAAAAATTGGAGCAAATACCTTTCAATTATAAAACTTTACGATTATAAAACTTGACGCTGAAGAATCCTTTAGAAATTCAGTAAGAACCTGCATTTCAAAAGAGTAATTTGTTGCCTTGTTGGTATTGTCAAACATGTGAGGATATATGAGATAAAGAAACAATATATAAAGGGTTAATTACATAAACAACTATTAAAGTTTGATAGTATTACAAAAATAGGATATTTTGTTTAAACTTAATGAAATGTAAATATTTTGTTGTTAAGAGTAAAGTATAAAAATGCACATTATGTTATGGCTTCTAACATTATAGAATTAAATCATTTACAAGTTTAAATATTTTTTTTGAACTACAAATTTAAATAATTGCTTATACATAAATTTTACAATATATTTCATATTTTTTAATAGTCCATTATTGAGTTTGTGTTATATTATTATTAAAAAAATAAACAAATTCTTTTATCAAGATTTATATAAAAGGTATTATATTATTAATCAATGGCGCGTATGTTTTGCACTGATTTTATTATATTAGTGTACATTAATGAAGAAATTTACAAGAGTTTTCTTTATGGTTCACACCGAATTTGATAAATTTAGTGTGAAAATCTGTGAGCCTTTAATTACGCATTATAATTTATTGATTAAATAAAAGTAGATAAATTTAACTTTTGATAGGTTGATGGCTAAAGAGTTAACTTTTTTTATCGAGCATTTTTATTAATAATAATAAAAGTAAAAAAAAAAACAAAAGTAGAGGACACGCAAGCCTACCAAAGAAAAAAAGACTATACAATTATAATTATATAAATATATAATGAGAATGAGTCTCTCATAAGGGATCCCTTATTTTAATTTCGGTAAGGACCACCATGGAATTTCATTGATTTGAATGAATTTTAATTTGAATTTTTTTGTGAATGATAAGTTCATTGAAATCTACCTATGAATAAAAATTAAAAATTGGGATAAATAGTTCTAGTACTTAAAAAACTCTCAAATTTTATTCATAGGTAGATTTCAATTAACTTATCATTCACAACAACAAAAAATCAAATCAAAATTCATTCAAATCAATGTGATTTCATGGTGGTCCTTACCGAAATTAAAATAAGAAATCCCTGATAAGAGACTCATTCTACATAATTATATATAATTATATAATTTAGCCCGGATGAGAAATATTTCCTGGGTTCCCCCTGTTGTTAGATCTCCAAGAAATTTTTAAGAAAAATAAGAAAAAAGGCAGGGAAACTTGCAGGAAATTGAGGACATATATAGATGTAAAAATACTACAGATGATATAAGAAAATAATGGTGGAGCATTATCAATATTACTGTCCTTGTTAAATCACTAAAACCCAAACATAAAACAGTACTTGGCAAACTCAAACCCAAGTACCCAAAACAACAATTTTGACGTTATCTGTTTTATTATTTTGTACAACAAATAAGAAATAGATATTATATGATATAAACATTATAATATCATTTTATTTAAATTTATAAATTTAATAACAAAATTTACATCTTTAACATATAATAATTTACATCTTTACATTTTTCTAATTTACAAAATGGAAAACGGTATTTGATGTGAGCATGAAATTTAACTCTCGCTGTGTAGACTTTTTAGTTTCCACAGCTTCCTTCAGCTTCCATGCCAATGCAAATGCCAAAGGAGGTGGAACAGCATTCCCAATCTGCCTATGTTTGTTGTGAATGTTCCCTGCAAATTTGTAGCTATCCGGAAATCCCTGCATGCACAAGAATAATCGTATTACTTCACTAAAAATGTACCGCACAATTCATTTTGTTTAACACGATAATAAGGTAATCATTTAAATAACACCTAGCCAAGTTTCTAGCAACAAAAAGTAAAAAAAATGAAAATACTTACTTGGGAACGTGCAAATTCACGGACGGTGATAATCCTATCTTGATCGGGGTGGAAGCACATTCCAACCTTACCCATTGGTTGGGGGTCTGTAATGGAGGTGGGAAAGTTTCCTTCCCAGTCCAACCTTCCAAACAGACCCTTCCATTGATTGTGCCTCTTTGCCGTGTAGGCAGGCACCACGGTATTAGATCAACTATTTGTCCTGTGGACAACTGAATCTGTAGGGTAAAAACAAAACACATTAAAATGTGTAAAATATCCATCAAGATGTAAAATTATAAACTTTAGGAATACACCCCACGGAAAGGAGAAAATCTTCAGTGCACCGGGTGCACTGCTGAGTGGTGCACCTGACCATTGAAAAGCAGATATATAGCAGGAAATAAGTGTCATATTTATGCCACATATGATTTTGTTCCATATGTATGTTCTTCAATGGTCGGGTGTACCACTCAACAATGCACCTGGTGCAATGAAGATTTTCTCCACATAAAGAAGCATTGCATACCTTTTCCTCTCGAAGATCACGCCAATCAGCACCGGGACGCTTTGGGGTTTTTTGACATCTAATGACATTCAGTTCATTCATTTCCTTTGAAATATGATTTTTTAAGACCAGCATGTCTCCTCGAATTTTCTTTTGAAACCAAGATTGAGGTTCTTTTTTGTACTAAGAAATAAAAGACAAGCAATAAGGCAATAAAATAGATTTGAGTAATAATAAAGGATTTTAAAAAAAAAATGGTATGAAATAGTAATATAGGAAGAAACAATATGAAAGATAACAGAGAGAATCTCACTTCCATGGTTGTTACAGAAGCCCCATTTCCAACAGCTGGAAGGTCCCCAATTGTATCTCTAACGGTTATTGAACGGAATGGAGCGCCATTTGCTGTACTTCGAACAGCGGCATAATGGGTGTCTTCAGATAATTTTACCTTTAGCTCAGGACTAGCAAAGACATGCATTGGCTCGGGCCATTCAGGGAGTTGTTCCTCTGGATAAGCAGCCCATATGAACACACGTTTACGAGATTGTGAAACACCATAGGTTCCAGCTTCCAGTATACCAAACCTCACCTACAATAATCCAAAAAAATTAATATGCAAATTGAGGCATTCATCATCACATATACAACAGGCTGGATTAGCCTGGTACAAGGAGGTAGATACTAACAACATTGGAAACACAATTACCGGATGATAAGAATAAACACCGATCTCATGTTTTGCTTAATTAGTTGCAAAGAACTTACCAGGTCGTTTACTGACAAACTTAATTATGTCAACCACAAACCATATTTCCACGATTTCCAACTAAAACTTAACCTTGAGAATGAGAAAAAGGTCTAGGAAAATTTAATATTCACCCTTCTTCAGGTGATCTAATTAATTAAACTTATCCAAAGCTATAAAGACTTCTTTTGACCAGCGATGCAATGCATTTGCAATGACATGGGAAAAAAAACATCTACCTGATAACCCATCTGGAGGAGAGAAGCAAGAGTTAGACGGAACGCCTGGCCTTTGTTAAATGACACAAAGTTCCTCACATTCTCTAGAAGAAAAAACCTAGGACGGAAGTACTCAACAAAAGATAAGAATGCCAAGATCATCTCACATTGAACTTTACTCCAAGTCCCTTGATTAAATCTATTCATTCCAGAAAAACCCTGTCAATGAAAATGGAAAATAAAGTTAGTTAACCAAGTTATATACATTATTTAGAATTGCTCACACAGTAAAAACCAATGAGAAGGAAGAATAATTGATGTACCTGACAAGGAGGTCCTCCATTGATGAAGTCCACTTGTCCTGGCCGCGGCAAATTATCAATCTCCTTTTCATCAAGTTTTTCTGCCAACTCAACAGCTTCCGGAGTTGAAATACAATCATCAACATCCCCACATGCCGACATTATTGCCCTGCATTCAGTTTATTAATTTACTGATGAGATGGGAGTTATCAAAAGAATCAACACTAATAACATTAAGAAAAATTGCAAAGGAGATATACAATAGACCCAAAGCCAACAAACTAGAAACATTATGATAGAGTAACTATTGAACATTGAGCATAACTAATGACTTAAAACACATTTCATATTAAAGCTTGCATCTACCTGAGGATCACATTGCAGTTATTCACAAACATCAATGCCTCTGGATGATTAAGCTTAAATGCTTCTCCTGCGGGCTCTTCATATTCTATTGCCCACTTAGTCAATGAGACACCTGTGTGTAAAGAAGCATGTATTGTTATTGAGCAGTTCATAATAGACTTTATTTAGATTTTACTTATAAATGAAACTGCCCAACAGAAAAAAAGAAAAGAAACACACCTGCTCGCTCTAAACCATTAGATAAGCCTCCACAACCCGCAAAAATATCCAGGGTGGCCAGGCGTTTCTTATTGACTTCTTTAGCAATTTCATCTTGGTGCTCTCCCTCTTTAATTTTACCCTTTTTCTTTCTTTTAATGGCATCACTAACCACCCTTTCTTTTAGCAGATTAAGCTTGATGTTAGCTGGCAACTGATTGACAAGATTTATCAAAGTCACTAAAAAAAGAAACTATAGTACTATAAACATAAAAAATAAAAAAGAAGAAAGAAGAACGAGAAACATAATCCGACTAAGCAAACCGACAATGAGGTTGGACCACTTTATATGAGTTATTGGACAATGAAGAAAATACTACCTGCTTGATGGCTCCCTTATCAGGATCATATAAGTGTTCACAAAAGAAGATATGATCAAAGATTATTGGACTATCCACAGATGGAAGATCATGCTTCTTCACAATATAACACTTTCCTTCTATTCCATTAATAGGAACTATCAATACTTGCTCACTGTAATAAACCTGGAAATTCAAACACAAAACATGCTACATAAGGCTCACAATAACCTGATAACATGAACAGTTCAAATAGAGAATTTCAACAAAAGAAGATAATATTCCTTTTTAAAATATATGCCTTACCTCTCGAATGTCAGAGCAGTATGCTCTCTCTGCTGATATGTCCTCCGGTCTGAAAAATCTTTGGACTTTAACCTTAGTAGATTTGGCAGAATGTTGTTCCTTTGAGACTTCAATCTCAAGCAATTGGCAAACAACATATGCTTTCAATCCTACATTCCTCCCGCCCTTAAATGTTTCCTGATCCTTATCTTCAGCTGCAAAATGATCAGGCGATACGTATACAAAGTCATGAACACGGTATTCTATTCCTTTGAAAGTGAAACCTTTCTCACACAAATCTAACTTAAGAGCTTCTTTCTCCCTCTCAGTTTCCTTAATTTGGCAAGAGTGGCAGTTACCGCTAGCAAGTCCCATGGTTTCTGTTGGAAGACGAAGGAATGCACCTCTCTCAGGCCAGTATAAACTCTTGCAATAATATTCTATTGAAAGACCTTGTACTTTCCTGTCCCTAGCTCTGTCCCTGTCAACCTTATCCTTGTAAGCATTTGCCTTCCGCTGCTGGTTTTCCCAAGGAATCGATCGAATTTCAACCACAACAACTCCTTTAATATCTTCTAGTTCAAACTCCAGACAGCTATTAGTCAAAAACACCTCTCTTTCGTCAGCAGCGTTAGCAAGAACAGTCTGTGAGCCTCTTTGCATCAGCTTTCCATGAACCATCTTTCTTGCATCTGACTTTTCAAACATATACTCTATATGATAAATAGGAGGCAGTTGATCTGAATCTGCAGTTCCCACAAGCACAAAATCACCTACAGAAACCAAGTGGCCACAAACAATGGCATGTTTGTACAGACAATACCCAGAACATGTTTTTCCTATCAACTCCCCATCCCATTTGACATCTTTGACAGAATGTGGAGATTTAATTGGTTTAAAAGCTGAATGATGATTCTCTTTTTTCTCTTCAATTTGCATCTGCTCCTGTTCAACCTCTCCAGGATCTTCCTCAACTCCATCGTCTTCTTTTACTTCTTGAATTTCTGCCTCCTTTGGATCTTCAGGCAATTAATTGGAGTAAAATTCTCCCCAAATCCTATTTATGAACTTTGTGGTTGTTGCTGGCCTTGCTTTCTTCTTGGATACAACAGGTTCCATAGCTGCTCTAGGATTCAAATTTGCTTCCTTCTTCAGGACCACTTTCTTCTTCACCAGCCATTTAGTATGGTCTATTTCTTCCATTTTAACACAAAGACCGGTCACAAAAGCACACTTCCTGATTGTTTCAGCAGGAAACTCTGAAAATTGTTGCAATATTATCTGTCCATGAACCACCACATGCCTTTCAACTGCGGATGGATTGGAAGAAATGTAGGCAGGATCATTTGGATTGAACTCGGACACTCTTTTAATTACATCCGTAAATGATAGTCGTGATGCTCTGGCCTGATCCTTCAATAAGGTAATTATGGCAACAGACAGCCTTACAGTCTTTAGAACTGTTTCGTACCATGGGGCATACTGTCTTGAGGCTTTCCAAGCCGATGCCTGAAGAAACAAAAATAATTAGATAATTTCAAATTTATATTTCAATTTAAGCAAAAAAATAAATAAATAAATAAATAAAAGACATGCAAAACACAATAAGAGAGGCCAAGAAAGGAGGCAAAAAAATAATGCTACCACCAAAGCACTTAAAAGAATGAATATAGATACTTACCAGGCCAAATCAGTTCGAAATGATATGAAGATCATCGAAGATCCAAATTCAACCATCCATTCCTTTATTGCACTCAGAAATATCGGAATTCCATCCACATTTTGTGGTCCTGAAGAGGAAGACTCACTGGGATCAGCATCAAGACAAAATCCACTTCCATCATCGGTCGTCATAACTCCTGACCCATAGATTGTCACATCAATTTCAGCACAAGGCTTCATTGGAAGGAGCTCTAGTGAAATCAACCGAAAGTCTGAGTTGTAAAGTGACCAATTGTGAAGCATGCTTCGAGGAAGCTCGTCTGGATTTTTAATGTCCCTGTCAAAAATAACAAGCTCGTCAGTTTCTCCAGCAGTGGGCTTGTAATACAAAGGCAGAGGATAGTCATTCGCGATTTCATCTTCATTAATCTTAACATAGAATTTATTTGATGCAGCCACTGGTTGCTGGTTTCTCTTTGGTTTCATTGATCGCCAGTTCTCCTCTTCCTGCAACAACCTGGCCAAATTTCAAATCCTCCTCTTCTGCAGCTCCACAAGCAGATGAACTGGACCGACTGATTTGCTCTCCTTCACCGATTCTCAGACCTCTATTCATCTCACTGCCAGATGCAGTAGCCTCTGCAATCACATCACTGTGTTTCTTATTTTCGTCTCTTAAAGCAGCAAGCACAGGTAAATCCTTAAGGACCTGATTGATTCTCGTAGACGTCTCATCCAAACCAATCAGTTGATTGTAAATAAATTCACCATGTGAAATGAAGAAGTCCTTAATCGATTTCCCATTAGGAAAATTTTTGCTATCGCTCATTGAACGGACAACTCTTCTGAGTAGTTCCTCAACAGTCAGATGAGGACTCCCTCCACATGTTTCTGACAATATCTTGTAAACCTCCACACAGGCACGAGCCTTTTCAAAGAAAAGGTTATAAAGAAATTTGTAATTACTGGCAGGTCTGACACAGTCATAATCTGCGACATCAGTGGATACCCAAATGACCGGAGAGCCTTCATCGTAACCAGATATTGCCCAAGATTCAATCCGTCCAAATCCTTCACATCTAAATCCTTTTTCCTTGTCTTTTTCAGAACTTGCTTCTAGAGGCAATATTACGCCTGTAATAAACAAGTTATCAGCTTCCAGCATTTCAACAGATTTTGGATTTCCATCAGAATCATGAAATGTAAAGTCCGTAAGTCTCCTGTTCGGACGAGACTCGTCCTGTCCAGCAGTCAAGCCCAGAGCGGCAATTTCTTCTTCAACAACAACGTCCCTTTTACTTTCAAAAACGGATGCCTTTTCTGATAAGCGAATAGATTTTTCCTTAAAATCCGAACAAGCAGCAGCTCGTCTTGGCATCTTCCGACCAGGAGATGCTGTAGAAGCATTCTCCAACCTGCTTCTCTTCTATTCTGGTTTTTTGTTCGCATCAGAATTGCAGTCTGTTTTATGAGCACGCGGTCTTCCTCTAGGCATTTCTGCAATTCCTGGAAGAAGAAAAAAAATGTCCGGAATATGAAATAATAAATCAGAAAATGAGAATGAAATCTCCATCTAGTGTGTTCACTTGCTCATCTAAATCTCTATATTTATACACACGAAATGCCCTAAAACCTGACCGGTGCACACGCATTGGCGCACTATACACACATGCATATGAGTTAATTTGTTGCAATTTTTAGAGAAAGCAAAAAAAGGATAAAAATAAAATAAAATTAGAGAAAATCTGACCTGGATTGTTGTTGTTTTCTTTGCTACTCACTATCTACATATAACACTGCACAGATTCGTCCATCATTTGAAAACCAACCTCCAATTTCGGTAACCAAACTCAGATTTTGTTTTTTGAAAAACTTTATTACTCCTACATCCAGATAGGTTTTTCCTTTTTTTTTTCCTTGTTTTCTATAGTTCTCATCATTTTTTTGGCGGCACCAAAACCACTTTGACTGTAACTACAAAAATGGTGTACGGGATAATTACATCGGTAATCATCAATTTAAATCACCACTATTAAAATGGTCATTAATTGAGATAGAGGTATGCGTTTTCAGTTTGGTTTGGACTGAAACTCAATGTCAAACCAAACCAATATAGATCGGTTTGGCTATATTTCAACCCAAACTAAATCAATGTGATTTTTCAAACCGATTCAAACCAAACAAAAAAAAAGTTGGGTTGGTTTGGATAAGTTTATCGATTTAGATTTGAACTCAATTTTTTTATTATTATATTATAAAAAATCATAATATAAAATATTAATAAATATATAAAAGAAGTACAGAAAAATCAAACGAGTAATTTTATATATATATATATATATATATATATATATATATATATATATATATATATTCTAATACATCAATCAATCAAAAGAATTGTATTTAAAAATAATTAAATAAACTATAATAACATAACGTAATCGGAAAAAGTTATAAAACCATGACCGAATTGAAAATGTAGGTGAAATTTATATTTTATTTTTACTTTCTAAAATATATGGTTCGGTATGGGTTGGTGAATTATTTCACTCAACCTAAACCGAACAACCTAATTTTTATATTTGTAATCAAACCAACTCAAACTATATGAGTTGGATTGGTCGGTTTGGTTCGGTTATGCGGTATTTTTTGCACACCCCTAAGTTGAGGAATTTGTTTCAAAATATCTATTTTTAGGTGTACACTATTACACTAATGTCATTTCATCCAATTTCATAAGTTGTATTTTGATAAATAAAAGGATAACATTAATTTATTTTAGATATTTTTTAAAAAAATCAATTTATATATTTATATTTATATTTATATTTATATTTATATATTTGAGATATGTTATACGTATATACACATACTAAATATAATTATTCGTTTCAAAAAATAAAAGAAAAAATTGATTTCTAAAAAACATCTAAAATAAATTAATGGCATCCCTTTATTTACCAAAATATCATTCATTGGATGGAAATGGTTATAAGTGTAACAGTGTTTATCAAAAATGGTTATTTTGAAACCAATTCCTATCTAATGGTCATTTTGATAGTAGTGACCCAGATTGATGGACACCGGACAATTATCCCTTTTTTAATGTTCTATAAAAGAGTAATACTACTTTGTCCAAATTTGGTATCCAAATCTAGGGTCCAAATGATATGGCATCACTCTGATTTAATATCAAATAAATTTAATACAATCTAAATTAATGGATTAAGTTGATGTTATATCATTTGGACATCAAATTTAGATAAAACGGTATTACTCTATATATAAATGCCCAATTTTGTATCAACTTGCAGTTTTTCTTATCCCGCGTGTTATTTATTTTTTACGGATTCCAAATTCGCAACGATACAATTTTATCAAAAGAAAAATGTTCATTTTGGATTATGGATTTTTCGTGATTTTCACTTGGTAGGAGAATCAAGAATGTACTAAATCAGATTCAGATTTTATTACCGAAATCAGACAAAATGTCAAATTACTTTTGTGCCCTTTGAGTTTCTAAAGTGGACATTCGCTAATATATACTAGTGGTGTAAAAATTGGTCGGCCGGCCCAGGAAGTTCACGGGCCGTGCTGGGAACGGCCCGTGAAGGAAGAGGACTAGGCCTCGGCCTGGCCCGGGACGGGCCACTTGCCGGGCCGCTAGAATGAGGCCCGGCAGGCCGGCCCGCCTAGCACTCCAATCCGGCGTGCCAGGCCTGTCGGACCGGCCTGGCGGACCGATCCGCCGGTCCGTTCGGCCCAAATATTATTTTTTATTTTTTTTCAAAAATCCTCCAACTGCTGGAATTTTTTTCTAGCCGTTGGAGGGAAAAAAATACCAAAACCCCCCCTAAAATCTTTTAAATTAAATTTTGACCCACAAATCAAATTTTTCTATAAATACTTCCATCCACTTCATTTTCCATTAACTCTCTCTATCATTCTTTCAATCTATTATTCTCTCAAATCTCAATCTCTAATATATTCTCCAATTCTCTAAACTTTTTCATTCAATTTGGTTATTACTCTCTCTACAAAATTCTCTACATTTTTCACCAACACACCAAATTTTAAAAGTACAATTTTGTTATTACTTTTGGTCTTACATATTCTCATAGTAAATTTATATGTTTATGTTTAGATTTGAGTTACTTAATGAAAACATTATCTATTTAGTTAGTTAGTTTATCAATTTTTGGGCTTTAATGTTAATATTATTTGTTTAGTTTATTAAGATTTTTAAGTTTAGTAGTAATTTTAATATTTGTTATTAATAAATTTAGAAAGTTAATTTGTATTACTGAAATTACTTTTTGTAATAAGTAAATGATGAATGTTAAGTGTAGTAATTACGTTTGATATTGTTTTTTTCATAAATTATAATTTTTCATTTGTAGATTATGTTAGTAAATTTAAGAGTAGTGGTTCAAATCATCAATTTTATGTTAGTATATTATGTTAGTAAATTTATCAATTTTATTTGTAGTAGTGAACTAGTGAATTTAAAAATTTTTGTTAGTAGATTATGATTTTTTTGTTTATTTAATTTGTTTTTTAAGTAAATTAATTATTATAAGTGTCGTATTAGTTATAGTAATTATTGTTAGTAAATTAAGATTACTGTTAGTAAATATTGATTTTTAATTTGACTATTAACTACTATAATGCTCATATTTTTATTCAGATAATGGATCCTAACCAGCAGCCTTATTTTCCGGACAGTTTGAATATGCTCAACGATGAATTTGATATTTCAGAACCGACCCATACTCAAGCGGGACCTTCTGGTTCCGGCGTTACACCAACATCATGTCCCAGAAAATTAACATCAGATGTGTGGCAATGTTTCAACATAGTCCAAATGACACTCCCAAACGGGAAGTCTGACCTCATAGCTAAATGTAAGTTTTGACATAAGGATTATGCTACAAGTACGGGGGGAACCGGACATTTGAGACGGCATATGCACAAATGTATGCCTGCACATGGACAGGTAGACACTACAACCCAGACACAACTTCAACGGCACCCAGACGGGTTCGTTACGACGTGGCAGTTCGACGCCATGCACGCTAGAGAGTGCTTGGCACGATATATTGCACAAACTGATCAACCGATCAGTATTGGTGAGAGTCCATTTTTTAAAGAATTAATCACATCTGCATATAACCCCCAATATGAACCTGTTTCTAGAACCACCACTAGAAATGATTTGATACGATTGTTTGAAACCCAAAGGGATGACTTAGTTGATGAAATACAGCATTTAAGTGTCTCTATTGCATTAACTTCTGATATTTGGAATGCATGTTCCAAACAGGACTATTTATGTGTCACGGGACACTATTTAGATTCTGATTTGAGGATAACAAAAAGAATTTGTGGCTTTCGTTCTATGGATTTTGCACATACCGCAGAAAACATTTTTAATGTCATAATGGAAGTTTTAGAAACTTATGAAATCACGCATCGCATTCTTTCAATCACATTTGATAATGCATATGCAAATACTAGCTCTATTGCATTGTTTGTTACAAGAAATATCCCGCAAGATGGAGGTTATTTCTTCCATCAACGGTGTGCATACCATATTATAAATTTAGTTGTACAGACTGGTTTAAAGCAGGTAAGCTACCAAATAGATCGCATCAGAGATGCCATTTCTTGGATTTGCAGTTCTAATCCTAGATTCAGTGAATTCAAGAGACATTGTAAATTAAACGGTCTCAAACCCCGACGATTCCAAACTGATATGCCGGTAAGGTGGAACTCTACTTATTTAATGTTGTAAAATTGTTTGGAATATGAAACAACCATTACATGTTTTTATAAGATGAAATTGACCGAAACAGGACAACTTAGTCCAAAATTACTTACCACAGACGATTGGTATGTGGCAAAGATTTTTGTTCAATTTTTAAAGATTTTTTACAATGTCACTGTAACTCTTTCCGGGATATATTACCCCACATCTTCCCACACAATCCATCAGATAGTGGAAATGTCTGAACTGTTAAACAGTTTTAGAGAAGATGAACATCTAGGCGCTGCAGTTATTGTCATGGAGACAAAGTTGAAAAAATATTGGGCTAACATTCCCATACTTTATGCTTTAAGTTCTATAATAGATCACAGGGTTAAATTATCTGGTTTAGAAGTTTTGCTTGAGTTTATTGGTATTAATTTGTCAATAGATTATTCAGAACAAATTACTGACATTCGAACCAAGTTGTTCGAGATTTTTCGTATTTATGAAAGCAGGTTTGGCAACATTGACATCCCCCAATCAACATGACCGGAGACAGAGCCGAAGCAAACAAGTTGGAGCCTTCTGAAACGACGAAAAAAAGACAAATCAGCAAGTACTTCTTCAGGGCAAAAATCTAGCTCATCTTCTAATACCGAACTTATTAGGTACCTTGAAGCACAGTTCGATGTTGTTGAAGACAGGGAAGAGTTTGATTTGTTGTTATGGTGGAAGACCTATACGTACAGGTATCCAGTTCTGTCACACTTAGCACGTGACGTACTGGTTATTCCAGTGTCAACGGTGTCTTCAGAACAAGCTTTCAGCACCAGTGGATGCATAATTGAACCAAGAAGAAGCTGTTTGTCTCCAGAGATGGTGGAGGTATTAACATGCCTTCGGGATTGGGAGCATGCTAAAAAAAGGTTACAAAATCTAAATGTAGATAAAGAACTTAATCTAAATTTCGACAATCTATATATTGATGACCCTTCAGGTAGTGGCCAGGGCCAGAACTAGGTTATACTTTTACATATGTATCTATTATTTACTTGTAAGTTGTAAAACGGTTGCACTATTTTTCCCTTACCAAGTTTTTATCCCACTGGGTTTATCTTGGTAAGGTTTTTAATGAGGCAATCATGTGAATATGTATTATTGAATTCCATAAGTGAAAAATAAATAAATAATTAAAAAATTGTTCGTTCTCTTTATTCATTTCAAATCCTAATAATTGTTCGTTCTCTTTATTCATTTTAAATTCTAAACCCTTAACCATAAACTATAAATCCTAAACCATATACCCTAAATCCAAAAAAACGTAATTTGAAAAAAAAAATTGGATTAAAAAACTAACGCGCAGGACTAGGCCCTCCAGAGGGGCCCGGCGGGCCGGCCTGGCACGGCCCGCCTGAGGCAGGCCGCGTGCCTTGCCGGGCCTGCTTCTCCCGAAACAGGCCGGGCCGGGCCTGGCCAGCCCGCAACACCGTCGCGTGTCAGGCCTGTTTCCAAAAATGGACTGGTCAGACATTGCCTAATAGACTGGGTCAATCCATTTTTACACCACTAATATATACACTAATTAACTTCTTCTTTTTTCTTTCCTTTTCTTTTCTTTTCTTTTTTTTTGCAAGAAATATATACCAGTTAACTTCGTAAAGTATTAATTACTTTCTTCAATTTCTTGACAGGTATCAGATTTTGTAATCTGTCAAATTGGATTGTGTCAAACAAAAAAGGTTTTTAATTAATTAATCAATATCGATTTGATCTTAATTGTGAATTTCCAGATGTTTGGGATAATGCTGTAAGATGTGGGCCAGACCGTGCCGTGCCGTTTCCCATGTGCCAAATTGGCACAGCCGGCAAACGGGTGGCCCGTGCCTTAACGTGCCGGCTGGCAGCTTCAACCATGGTTGTAAAAAAATAAATCCATTTTCAAAAAGCATAACCAATACAACAACACTAAACATTATGTTAATGTTTCAAATAAATATTTCAAGCAATAAAAAGAGTTAGTTTAAGACGTGTCCATATTAACGGTGACCAAGGTCAAACTAGTTCTCCAGATCAAGATGGACACAGTTGTGGTGTTGGATCAGGAGAAAAAAAAAATTCTTACGATAATTAAATGAGGTATGAAATGGACATGACATTTAGACTATCTCCGATGCACGTGCTATTATTAATGTCAAATTTTATATAAAAAAATGTAAAATGTTATATTTTGGACAATAATTTAACATTGTGTTTCAATACACAGTGATATTTAAAATATTATTTTTATTATTTTATTAATTAAAATTATAAAAATCAACAACTATCATTAATGTTTTTATTGTCTTTTTTTTAATTGAATAAAAAAAAAGTAAAAACAAAAATGGAAAAATATTTAATTTTTGAGGAATAGTTGCATATGTAATAAATTTTGGTTGAAATAACATTAATACACATTAAATTTAAATTAATTTAAATATTTAAAAAATAAGTATTTAAATGTTGTGTCAAATTTGGTATATGCTATTCTTTGGACACAAAGAATAGCATATGCCAAATTTGGCACAACATTTAGCTAGACATGCCCACGTTTCCGGGCGGTTCCGGTTACGGTTCTGAAGGTTCTGACGGTTCGGTTTTTTTTTTTTTTTTTTTTTTTACATTTTTGCTTAAGAAAATTAAATAAAAAATAAAAAAAATAAAAAATTGGAACCGGCGGTTCCAGAACCGGAACCGAACCGCCAGTTCCTGCCCGGTTTTTTTAGGAGATAAACCGGAACCAAACCTTCGTCCCCACGGTTACGGTTACGGTTACGGTTACGGTTACGGTTACGGTTACGGTTCAGGTTCATTTCACACGGTTACGGTTCGGTTCCACTGTTTGAACCGAACCATGGTCATGTCTACATTTAGCAGTGTATTGGAGGGAGGTTTTTGTACAATATGCTAAATTTTAACATTTACACAATTATTTGGCACAGCATCGGAGAAGCTCTTAAAAACATATTTTTAAGGTCTGTTATATCCTTTCAATGTTGTATTGAAGCCCACCATATATGAAATCCCCAGTGGGAAATGAGGGTCTGTACACCGTATAGGCCAATCTATGTTTCAGTCCAGGACGTTTTCAAAACAAACATGTTATATTTCATGAATTTTTCAAATTGTCGTGTTTTTATTTTTTTTAAGAGGTGTTATCTATTTGCTTTCTTGGATATTGTATGAAACCCCACTTTAAAACACTTTCTTTTTTCGAGAAAAAAGGGTTTTTCGTATCTGAAAAGTCATTGTAAACCTTTTTTCTTACCCCTATTGGATTCTATGCATCATTCTATGTGATTTCATAAAATAAAATAAAATAAATCACTCATTCAGACATTGGAGCACAAAGTTACAGCCTTCCAAAGTATGGTAGATAGAAGGGGGTGGTTGATTTTAAAAAATAAATCAAAATATTGGGACCAATGGTCGACATATCATGCCGGCCCGCTGTGCCGAGAACCGTGGCCCCACGACACCCTTGTGCCATGCTTTTTCTAGAACTAATATCCATGGCGTGCCATGACTAGCACGGCACAATACCAACCGTGTGCCTTACGGGTCGAGCCCTCAAACCCGGCCTAGATTTAAACCTTTAGTCTAGGATATATATATTTCGATGACCTAAACTTTATGTTCAATGAATAAATATATTGAGTATTACAAATTCAATGAATTTGTATCGACAGCTTGTAATTTTACTTAACTATTAAAGGCATGTGTTTAGGATTTAATTAACACATTAGTCCACATATGTTATAGGGATGGTATTAATATAATTGAATGTAATTTATCGATCTTTAAATTCTACCTTCAAATTATCTTTAATATCTACCAATAAATTATCCCAATTATCCCAATAAGGATCCTTGATTTTAACTAAATTTATATTTGATATTGAAAATCCAAAATTTGATTTATTACCATTGATGCATAATAAAATAAATCACTCTAAAGTGTATTCATTGAAATTTGTAGGATTTTAAAAGTACATGTATAATCAATTCACATTTGTAAAAAGACCATAAAAGTTTTGATGGATTCCAAAAAGTTATTGACTTCATTGATTTGAGTTAAGCGACGTGATAGAATTTGATGGATTTATATATATATAAAGGGCTATAACAAATCTTGCCCCAATTTAGTATATTTTGATGGATTTGATTCTTATAATGTATTGAAATTAATAAATTAAAAAAAATATCTAACAATTGACTTTGATAATTAAAATTAATAAAAAAATCAATTATTTTTTATAAAATCAGAATTTAATTAATGTGATAAGTATAAACAAAAGTCTCGTATAAATTTGATGTTATGTAAAATAACAAAAAATGAGAACATGTGAATCGTAGAATGATTTCTTTCAAACTTTTAATACACATCACTTCAAAGTTGTTAAAATGTTCATTTATATATATATATATATATATATCATTACCATCTCCAATCACAATTTGTATAAGAAATATCATCCGTGTTGAATACTCATCTCTTTAAATAAATTGTACGGGTATGGAGATTCGTTATTAGGGATCGGTTCCTTGCCTCGTACTATGTTCATCTAATTAATGTAATTTTAATGATTTTTTGATATAAAAACATATCGAAATTATTTAATAATATAAAAATACTAAAAAACGTGGTAACAAACTCCAAATCAACTATAACATAACATAACTCATTATCAATCTCATATATTAGTTCATAAATTCTTGATAAAATATACATGTTCCATTAGAAATACGTGGTAATAAGGGATCAAGAGTCCTATTTTGACAAAAAAAAAAATTATCTATCTAGAAACTTCAGTATATATATATATATGGGTCTGTCCTTGGGTGCAACATAAAAAAATTTGACTATAATCATGTCTTCTTTTGTACAACCGCATCAACTAATATGTGATTGAACGTTCTAACTTGTGATTACTATAATTTAATTATCATGATGGAATGCAATTCATTTGTGATAACATTATATATATTTGTGATCACATGCAACCATATGTTATCACATGCAACTCATGTGCGACAAAATTATATATATTTTTTATCACATAATGTTCATCGTGTAATGTTGCACGAAGTATGGCCCTATATATATATATATATGTATGTATATATGTATGTATGTATGTATGTATGTATGTATGTATGTATGTATATACAGTTTTTTTATTGTCAGTTCAAACTGATATAAAATATATCAGTTCTTTGTACGTGGGTCATTGGATTTAAAAGATAATTTGACAAGTGTATGCAGTCAAGTCAAAGCATTTAAATCCAATGGCCCACATGTACGGAACTGGTCAATTCGAACTGACAATAGAATATCCATATATATATATATATATATGTGTGTGTGTGTGTGTGTGTGTGTGTGTGTGTGTATTAAAAAGGCAATCTTTATTCGTAACGAACAAGAAAAGAGAGCTACAAAGGTAAGGAAGCACCGGACAAGGCCAACCAAAGCAATAAAGAACCTATTACAAAACAAGAAGACCAGGAAAAACACCACCCCACCAACAAGACCAACTCTACCAACAAGAAATAAAAAACACCAAAGCATTTCAACATCGCCCTAAACCAACAACAAGCCTCCCCTGACACAAACTGACCCTGCCACCATAAAAGGACAACAACAGAGAAGGCAAAACATAGCAAGCACCAACAGCAAAACGAAACGAAATCAATCAATGCCCCATTCGACCATGTCTGCAAAGGAGTTTGTAGCTCTTGAGTTATGAATAATATAAACATTCTCTTATAATCTTAAAAAGTTACAGACTTATTTCATAGATAATGTCTACATGCTTAAGGCTCCTGACATCATCATTATTGACCCACGATACGGCCACCTTAGAGTCGCTAACCATAAGGATCTCTTTCATGGTTAAGGATGGTTTGAAGCACATAATCTGCAAGCTTTACAAATTGCTAAAATTCTAGTTGTGTTAGAGAATTTAATTCCCATGGAGTATTCAAGCCCAGCAAGAAAAGGCCCATTAATTACTATAGATAGGCTAGTCCATACTTTTTTTTATAAGGGAAGGGCGTACAAAATAGTCTGGTGCTAGTAAGCTATTCTCTCGTTCTAACATAAGTCAGTTCCCAACTCTCAGGGAGGAAAAAGCCTCTGTTATTAGCTTTTGCTTTTGTGTACGAGCTCGCACATTCATTTACTAGAAACTGAGCCTCTTTGAACTCACATTTACGACGGAGGGGAGCAATGCCAATGCCTTTGAGCTTAGACTCTTTTCTGTCATATTCGTATCTTCCTCGTCCCCTTATTAAGTAAAAGAGGGAGTGAATGAACAACTTCTACAGAGTTTTTTTTCTAGCAAACAAACGAACAGCAGTCATCGGTCGACTTTTGTTGTCTCTGTCTATTCCGTTTAAGGAATGGGCTTCTTCATTATGATTTCTTTAAATACTTCTGTGCAAATATCCCCTGAGAAAATGCATAGGACTGTATCCTTTGAATCTCTTAAGACCCCCATCCCCCTTCCTACCATTCCCACAATGCCCACTAAGCCTGACAAACCTTTTGTCGTACCATCCACACATTGAATTTGAGACTAAGGGAATGAGGAATCCAATCTTCCATTCTAGAGATTTTTGCCACTTTTGAATCAATGCAACACTCCTTGATGTTGAGGAGGATAGAAGTGATCCCGTGATGCTTGAACCACCAAGCCACCCTAATTTTGATCGTGTCGATACAATAATCTAAGTCCACCACAATGCCCTTGAAAACAAATATGTTCCTCACTTTCCACACATATCAAACAACTGTAACGAAACAAGTTTCCCATGCTCTTAGGCATTTTTTCAAGGGACAAAGACCCTCCTAACTCACAAGCCAATTTTTTTACGAGTTATTCACATAGCCAATAACACCCCACCAATCCATACACCTTAACCATATTTTCAATGTCCATGTGCACTGGAGAAATAGATGATCGATATCTTCCTTGGCCATATTACTGAACGGACATTCAAGACTCGAAGTCAGGCTCAAACCGAATCGTCGTATCACCTCATTCATCATAACCTTGCCTTTTAGGAGTTAGCACACAAATACCTCAATCTTAGGAGGACGTAAACTTTGCCATCTCAATTTAAAGTCCAGAGTGTTGTTAGCATAGCTATAATCTTCCATCCTTTTACGTAAATAGGCCACCGAGAAAACACCATTTGGGCAAATAGACCAAGCAATATCATCCCGGATTGATTTACAGATAGTAACGCTATCAAGAAAGACTTTGAAACAATTTCAGTTATCCTTCTCCCAATTACACAGTGATCTTCTAAGAGCCACATCCCAAATCCATTTAGAGCCCTGTCATCCCCCAAATTTATTAACACCGCCCTGTTTGTCCTTAGCCATAGTGTAAATTCTAGTACAAGCTTGTTTCAAAGGAATCGAATCCATCTAGCCATCATCCCAAAATTTCACTATATCCCCACCTCCTATAATAACCTTTATACCTTCTTCCAACAACTGTCAAGATAGACCTATCCTAAAAAAGGCTCCTAATAGCTTTCACAAAGAACGATCACGTAAAGGTATAATGACCATAGGCTGCTAGTGGTCATCTCGTACTCGATACAATTAACCCTTTCCATAAGGACCCCTCTTCCTTTCCAAACCTCCAAACCCATTTAGCTAACAATGCTTTGTTTTTATCCAGATTTTTTCCAATTCCAATACCTCTATACTTTTTACTTTTACACATCGTATCCCAATCAACTGCATGAATTTTTCAATTAATGCAACCGTATCCCCATACGAGGCTTCGTTGAAAATTTTCAGTTGTGTGAGTCACTTCTACTGGAATTTTGAAAACCAACATATAGTAAGTATGGATGCTAGATAAAACGGCCTTGATCAAGACCAACCTACCACCTTTGCTAAGGAACTGTTTCTTCCAAGGCGCTAATCTATTCTCAATCCTAAAAACCATTTTTTTTCCAGAAAATTATTGAACTAGGCCTTGCCCCTAACGGAAATCCAAGGTAAAGATTGGGAGAGAGACATTTTTACCTTTAAAAGCCCTCGCCCAATCCTCCCCCACCCTCTCCCTTGACCCAATCCTCGTCACACAAGACTTACGGTAGTTAATCCTTAACCTCGAGGCCAATTTGAAGCATCTTAAAATTCTTTTCACATTGAGGAGATACTCCAAATTAGGCTTGAGAAATAGAATCGTGTCATCCGTGAATTGGAAATGAGAGAAGTGTACCTCATTATTTCCAAAAACTGCACTGTTCAATAATCCTATATCGCAAGCCTTCAAGAAAAGACAATTTAAGCCCTCAATCACAATACCGAAGAGAAAGGGAGAAAAGGGATCCCCATGACGAAGACCTTTCTCCAACCCAAATTGAGACGTAAGAATACCATTCACTAAAACCGAAAGCATTGGAGATGAGGTACAATTTCGCATCTAATAGATATTTCACCATACAATTTTTTCATTAAATATATTGTCAATATTTTTTGTGTAATTTATACAACAAAAAACTATTTAAAAAAAAAAACATTGTCAACACCTTTTTTTTTGTAATTTATACAACCAAAAGCTTTTTTTATGAAAAACTCTATTGTAAAATATCTACTCCAGAAGCTCTATTTGAAAAGTCATATCCAACACACTCTCAATCCAATAACACTAGACTTTTACTTCCCGGGATTGTCTATTAAAATCTCAATCTAATACAATTCCTTAATTCATCTTTCCTTTTATTTTCTTTGTGAAAAAAAAAATTAATCTATTCCTATTCTTTACCTTTTTTTTTCCTTTCGAAACGATATTTTGATTTTATCTTACAAAACTTAAATCAAATTAAGTTGGTTTTTTTAGAGAAACATTTAGTAATTATAATGTTTTTTGTGATAAGTACTTGTATATGCTCTGTAATCTGTATTTTTTTTTTTCAATTTTGATCTGAAAATTTGCAGTTGAACCCTTTGCTTAAAAAATTTGAAAAAAAAAAATTCAACACTTAATTTTTACTCAGATCGATTCTTTGGAGTGAATGTTTTTAAATTCACAACATATATATGACCTGTTAGATGTTTAATTTTAAGTTTGTTGCACTCATAGAGGACACTCAATTGATCTCCAAAATCGTCAATTGAATTCAATTCATCTCCATAATCATAACTGGAATTCAATTCATCTTCACAATTATCATTGAAACAATATTCCTCAAAGGCAACAACAGTACATACAACAAATCCCATCAATTCATCAAGGCATTCCATTCAAAATTTAAAAAAATTATCGAATATCCTTCAGTTCCATATATGAATCACTTAGGAATTTCACTTACCGAGTAACGAAAGCTATAATTAGCATATCCTTATAAGATCGGTTATGATGTTTTCTTGAAATATGAATCGATTGTTGATTTTACCGCAAAAAATTCAACAACACCGAGTGAAAAATAACCCAACAACCGTTTCGCCAAAGCCCAGCCCACCTTTCCCATAGTGATCATGAAGAACAACACCAACAAAGTCATGTTGAGAATTGATCGCCACATCTATATTAAAATTTTACCTTGCAAATTTATTTTGAGGTAAATACGAGTTTTTTTATTTCTTCATTTCATATTGAATTTAATAAAATAAATACGAGGCTTTTTGATGATTAGAAGAAGGTGTTCTAACTTCTACACTATGGCCCCGTTTGATTTTTTGTGTAAAGACTGAATAATGACTGAAAACTGAAAACTGAAAACTGAAAAACATGTTTGTTTTTTTTCACTGAAAACTAAATATAAGTGATAAGTTGTTTGTTTTTTTAAGTTATAAATATATGAAAATAAATATGTTTACATCTATAACCTTCTAACTATTATTTGTTATATATTTACATTTTAATATATCAATGACAACTCTAACATGTAAATTAATTCTAAAATAAATTTATTTAGTTATTAAAAATATTTTATATATTATTCAATTTGTTGAATTACATTAAAAATGAACATAATATTTGATGGTGATACATTATAAAATTCTCAAGAAATATTAATAAAAACAAAAAATCAACCACTACTTGATTTTGACCCAAATAGCATAGGCTGGTACATCTCATCCATTATATATAACTTTTTTTTCTTCCCAAAATTAACATCTCAAAACCAAAAAAAAAAAAAAAACTCAAAACAAAATCATCATGAAAACCATTCTCCAATTAATTTTTAGAATAAGTGAAAAAGATGTACTCAAACTGTAATATAAAATTAATAAAACTAATTATCAAATTATGGAAACAAGCAAGAGTTCTTACAGGAATATGCTAAGAAAATCAGTTACCAATTGTTTTTATTTTGAAGAAGTTAGGCTTTCTTATGTTAAAATTCTTTTTAGTGAGAAGAAAAAAAAAGTATTAATATGATTAGGGTTTTAACAAAAACAGAATTGGAAATATACAAAATTAGTAAGGATATTTTTGGAAGTAAAAGTTTGTAATTAATTCTACTGGATTTGTGTTAAGTGAAAAGTGGAAAAAAAAATCACTTAAAAAAAATGGTTTTAATGGCTCATTAATTGATTTTAGCACTTATAAAATCAAACAAAACGGCTGAATGAAACACATTAAGTGTCATTCAGTATTAAGTCAAAAAATCAAACAGAGCCTATGTTTGGTTTGATGGAATTAGAGGGAAAGAAAATGAAATGATTTGGATAGGTTTTTAATATCTTGTTTGAATTGTTAAACAAGAGAGAAAGGAAAGGAAAATGAGGAAAAAGAAAGGAAAGGGATTTAATAATTTCTTATTGTTTCACCCAATTGGGTTTCTCACCAAATTTGTGAGGAAATAGAAGGAAAGGAAAAGAAATGAAAAATATTTTTCAATATCTCAAAAGTAACCTTATATAACAATACATATCTATTATTCATATTGTTGAATGAAATGTATTTTCGTAATAGAATAAGTTTATTTATGTATTTATTTATTTTTATCTCTTTTCTTTTCCTTTCATTTCATTTCATAACTATCCAAACAACAATCGTTAAAAATATTATCTTTTCCTTTTCTTTCTTCTTCTTTCTTCATTAATTTATCATTTCCTTTTCTTTCTTCATTAACTTATCATTTCCTTTTCTTTCTTCATTAACTTATCATTTCTTTTTCTTTCATTTCATTTCCATCAAACCAAATATAGTACTAAGTAAAAGAAGACGAATCTAAAGGGCAGACTACGGAGACTGTTTTGTTTAGTTTTTCAAATTCAGTTAAAACATGATATTTCATTAAATACTGGGACATTTCTGACATTTGACATTCACAAAACAAAGACAAAAGAGAAACCTCAAATGTCTGGCAGGCCACTACGTGGAAGCTATTTAATGGTTGTTTTGGGTCCTGGTTCTGTTCTTGAGCGAAGCAAACAACCCAGTTTCAGTTTCAGTTCCAGTGGCCATGGCAGCAGTAGTCAACTACTGCAAGCCTCCGCCATTCCTCGGCCGATTGCCTCCCAACTTTGCAGTAAATTTCTTGATTGCCTCTCTCTCTGTAATGTTTGTGTTTACAGTAAATGTATGTATATATTACATGGATGAGGATGGTTATGGATTGTTTTGGGTTCTACAGATGTTCAGGAGTGAATTATCTGTTCCGGGTGTTTTTTTTTTTATGCAGTCAAAAGATTGGAAGATATAGAGGACACATGCACATTTACAGTTTCTTTATATTGAATTAATTCTTGTTTTTGGGTCATTATGTTTTGGATTTGGTTTTAGTCGTTACTTTGTTTTCTGGGTATGGCTCACATTCCAAATTTGGAGATGTGATGATTGAATCCGACTTGACTGTCATTTTTTTTTTTTCATTTGTAGATATAGAGAAATGATAGTTTGTTAGATTTTGAAAATGAAGTAAAAAAATGAGAAATTATGTGAAGATGATAATTCCTCACTAACTAAGCTATATGGTTGTGTCATCATAGTAGGCAGTCTTATTTAGTGCACATTTTGATAGTGTAATTGAGATATACTGATATTTGGTCGATTGGAAATGCTTTTTGGGCTATGTTTATGTAAAACTTGTCCCGTGGCTCTTCCAAGAATTTTTATATCAGATTGATGTCCAGGGTTACTGGTGAAAATTTACATACGTACTATCATTTTAGGTATAAAATTCAATATCAGTGTTGATTAGAATACTGCTATTTTGTCAAATATTGTATTTTCTTCCATCCACTTTTTGGCTTTGTATTCATAATGATCTAGGATGTATGAGTCGATGAAAAAGCTTACGAACATATGATTTTTTTTGGAACTTTGTAGGGAAAATCATCATGCAGACAAAGTGTAGGGAGTCAGGTGCAGACGTGCCAAATTAGTGCATTATTTTGGGGATCAAAGAAGTCTGCAGAGCAAAAAGAATTGGATTTTTCGCTGGGGGACTTCACTTTAAAAGGGTCAGGATCAGAGGTGTTTTATTTTTATGGTCCTATAACAATTATGATTTTCTGGATATTTGTTTTTTTGTTGCTGTCTTTACACAGCTTTCTAAGCTAATGTCATATCAATTATTATTCAGGGAGTCTCAGAAAACCAGGGAACGGCTAAAAAGATATACCTTTCAGTTGTGTCCTCAATTGTAGAGGTTTCATCACATGACTGGGATGCATGTGCGATAGATGCTACCGGTCATGAGAAATTTAATCCATTTCTCACCCATGGGTTTCTTTCAAGCTTAGAAGAGTCAGGTTCTGCTGTGAAGGTAAAAGTTTGATTTAATGTCAATGAGGTGTTTAAATGGCCCCTTGCCCCCTTGATAACTGCAGTCACTGTTGAGTATGTGCCTACATTATTCGTTTTTTCAACTCATGTTTTAGAACGGTAGGCTTCTTCAAATAATATCCCAACATTACAGAAAATCATATTATGTATGGCTTGAAGACGTTTTCATGTAATATCAGTACTAATGGATACTAATAGCCATAGATTTATAATTCATCGTTTCTGGCCCTCTGCACTTAATCCATCAGATAATGTTCCTAGAGAATTGGGTTTTGATTTTAATTGAAATCTTTGCTTGACTTGAATATCCAAAATGTTACTTTTGCTAGCCATACTTCTCACTGTAGTCGCAATGTGCCAAAATGCATCAACATTTATATGAAACATGCATGAAACGCAATCATTTTCATCTATTTGCATGAGCATTCGTGTGCATGTCTGTGTTGATGGACTGGAAACAACCATGCCTTCTATTGCATTTATGACTTGATGGATATCTTGATATTGTTCTTACCATGTATTTCTTCTTTCTGCATCAGAGTTGTCGATTTATTACACAATATACAATCTGTCAGTTCATGTCCATCCTACTGAAGTTGTTTTCACTCTCTAGTGCTGTATTACTTTTAATGCATACTTGTCTTGCAATACGATCCATTGCTTCTTAGCTGCTGCTGCTGCTATTTTGTTGGAAATTTGGGATGGAGCACTCATTTATTTTTTAGTTGTAGATCTTTCTAGTGATGGATAGTTAATATGTTGGCTTTTGTGCTTTCTTCGCTACTGTTTTTGGGAAGTAAAACCTGTAAAAGTATTGCTGATTGGGCATTATCTGTTTTCAATATAATAGGTCAAGTGGTTGTCAACTGTTTTTTCTTTCTTTTTTGGTTCAATATCCTCATGACCTATTTCTTTATCTTTACCCACCCTGCACTCTCCATCTTTTCACATCTTTTTTTATTACTTCATCACCTTGAAAAATTATTTGCTTCAAAAAAAAATTATACTGATTCTCCTCCTAGTATTGTTAATTCGTTTATTCTTCTCTAGTTGTATGATCAACGTAAAGAGGCTGAAGATTCTACCATTGTCTTAATTTTATGTTTAAACTGGTTTCAGGAGAGAGGATGGGCGCCATCCCACATCATTGCTAAAGATGAATGTGAAAATATTTTAGGTGTAGTTCCACTTTATTTGAAAAGGTCGACATCTGCTTTGCTGTCTTCGCAGCATTCATGTGTTGTTTCTTCCAAAAATTTCCAGAAGCTTCTTTTTAATCACTTTTAATTTGTATTTGCAGCCATTCCTATGGTGAATTCGTTTTTGATCATTCATGGGCAGATGCCTACTACAGTTATGGGTCAAGATATTATCCAAAATTCCAATGTTGCGTACCTTTTACCCCGGTCACTGGTCCAAGGATTTTGGTCCGTAATAGTCCATTCAGAGAACAAGTTACAGATGTTATAATAACTGCCCTAAAGGATCTCACGACCAAGGTATTGGATTAGATAAATGTTTCTTTTCGTGCATGATTTATTATTCCCTCTCCTGTCCAAGACCATTTGCAAATATTATTGTACATTGTGAATATGTCTATTCTATCCATAGTTATTAAAACGCGCCTAGGCGCCCGGCACCTACAGGCGCAGCCCTTCAAGGAGCCGTGTGCCTGGCCATCGTAGGCGCCGAGCGCCAAGCATCGCCTAGCCACGCTTAGTGAAAAATGTCCGTTTTTAGCTCAACCTCCGAGTGCGTCAGCATAGCACAACAAAAGTAATTCAAGCTTCACAACCCAACATAAAGATGCATTACTAATGTTATGAAGTTGGTTTTGTTTGAGTTGGGGTTATCTAGAAAACTAATTTGAACATCTTTGTTGTAAGTATGATGATTGCATGTTAAATATTTTATGAATTATGTCGTGTTATTGATTTTTTATAAAGTTCTAAACCTTACATTTAGCTTTGTAACTTGAAACGTATAGAATGAATTAGGTTATTACAATTTTTATGAATTTTCTCCCTTGGGAAATTCATAAAAAGCTACGGCGCACCTTTTTTGAAAAAGGTGGACTTCGCTTCAGTCTGCTGCGTGCCTCGCCTTGTGTCTTGCGCCTCAGGCTTCAGTGGACCCTTGAGCCTTGATGCGCCTAGTGCCTTTAATAACTATGATTCTACCGTTCTATTTTTCTTGGAACTTTTTATTGAATGGGTTAGATAATAGACAAAAATTTGGAGTGAAAATCCTTCAGAGAGGATGCGCAATAATGCCTAAAACAATGGAGAAAGATTTGATTAGTCATGCTTTGATGGGGAAATCTTAACTAATCAACCTATTGTATCTGGCTGTGAACTGAATCTGTGTCTGTTTTTTCAACTTGTTTGGAGATCTACTCCGGCCTATTCATGTCCTTTTATATTTTGCATTTTGTCTTTATTACTTTTTTTTTCCTTTTCAGAAAACTTTCTATCATATTTTTTTGAATTTGGTATTTGGATTAGATTAAGCAAATATTATACTGTTTTTATAATCCACTTTCTGTTTTCCATAAAATGAACCATGAATTTACTGTTTTTCTTGTGCTGTATCTTACTGTCTTATTGTGGCTTTCTGATAGTCCCGGGTTTCATCACTACATATTACCTTTCCATCTGAAACTGAGTGGAACAAACTGAGGGAACAAGGTTTTCTGCAAAGGATCGGAATGCAGTATCACTGGAAAAATCGTAACTACAAAAAGTGAGTGATAACTAACCTGTTTATTTGTGTAAAAATGCCTTTTTATTCATGCGGACTCTGGATTAGAATATTAGATGGCTGTTTCATTGTATTGTTTTGCTCATTTTATGGTCAATGCCAAGGCTTAGTCCCTAGCACACCCCTTGTAGGTAACCAAGTGTTTGACACTACTGCTTATGTAATATTATGAAACGATATCCTAGAAAGAGTATGGCACAATTGAAAGAAATGAATGGAAAAATAAAGACATTTCATGGAGAAACTTCTATGTTGCGAGTATGTTACAACTTACAACATACTACGTAGTTGATATGGTAAGAAAAAAACCATGACATCCGTTACATCGTCTTGGAAAACTACTTGTCCATACGTAGTGTTACACCTCGGACCTTGCAGAGCAGGCCGAAGGAGTGTTTGATGCTGCCAATGGTCCAATCTATTTTGGATCCTTTCAATTCAGTCCGGGATTGAGTTAGATCTTAGTTTAGTTATAAATTAGAATCTGGTTTGGTGTCATTCGTGTTTTCTTTCAATTTTTGAGCTGAGGGTGATTAATACAGGCTGTAGCCTGTATTACTGATTCATCAGTCTTATTTTAGTCCTAGATGTGATCTTCTGTATGTGGCAACACAGTCTTTGTTGTCTTCTAGCTGATTTCTAATGGCTCAATTTTGGCTTGATTTGGTCTTAGTTTTGCACTTTGAATAATCTCAATTTAGTTAATATTTGATTAGAATGAGTTCAGCCAATTGCCTCGGTTGCACCTCTCTTTACTGTTTTCTATGTCACTTGGTCTTTGATCTTGTGTCCTTTAATTTCATTTTTCTTATTTGGCTGTGTATATTAATTATATGTACAAACTGTTTTCTTTTCTTGATGCAGTTTCGATGATTTCTTAATGGATCTGAAGCAAACTAAAAGGAAAAATATTCGGCAAGAGCGTAAAAAGGTTCGTTTTTTGAAATTTGTATCCTCTTCTTTAATAGATAGATACATCAACTAGAAGAGCACAAAATGGAATACAAAATTCACACCTGGTTCATTTTTTTGAACTTTATCGGTGACATCAAAAAATGTAGCTCTTAGCACACTTAGGAGATTATTTACTAAACATGCTATGACCATATGACGCGGGATATTGTTGGGTAGAAAACTTGATTTTTGCTAAATATGTGGGTATTCCAGAGAGCTTTTTGTAATCTCATAGTTTCTTATCCTTCTCAATCAGTGATATTAATAAGATCATGATTTTGCAATATCTAGCAGGGGATGTGATGTTTGTGCTTTCATATTACCATCACGTCTCTTCTGATTGCTTAATTATTTCTGACGTAGTACATTTGATAGTATATATTCGAGTTCGGTGACATTACATTAGACATTGATGCACAATGTATAAATCCATTGGACAAGAAGTGTAGTATTATTATTATTTTTCCTTGCATCCATTCCATAAACGTAATCTTGTCAATCGAAACTTGAAAATTTGCGGAAGGTTTTCTTGTGGTGTTAAACATGTATAATTCTTACTATTTCATATCTTTGACCAACTGTGTTTTCCTTTGGATTTTAAAATATAGACCTAACTATAATTTAATTTGTCATAGTTTATATGGTTTCCTAAACAGTTGACATGTTTGTTTTTGTCCGTCAAATTTGCTAGTTATCTCTTTCTTATCAAAAATCATCTGAGTGAACTTTCTGTTTGCAGATTTCCACACAAAACTTGAATATGAAACGACTCCGAGGTCATGAGATTAAGGTATACATGGTGATAGTTTAGTAGTATCTGCAACCAATGAATGTAAGATGTGGCCTTAAGCATGTTGCATAAATAAATTGTCATGTCACCTTCTAAAATTGGTCACGTGATTATAAAATTTGTACACATTGCATTATTTGCTAGCTCTGCTATGTCTTGGTATTGAATATCGATGTATCTGGCATAACTACTTATTATGCCAAAATCAATACATTCCGAATTTTCGACAGGATAAGCATAGTGCTCAAGCAAAAATTAAATATGATGGTAAATACAAATGTATAAATAAAAGTAATAAATAAATGGGCTACCTTGTGCTACTTACAAAAGATTAAGGACATTTACTCGGATATTAGTATTGCAAATGTTACACAAAATTGTCACAAATGAAAAATCTGCACCTGTGGTGTCCTAATGCTCTCTCTGAATTGTAGTCTACTATATTCATTTAGCTAGCTGTTGAGTTCTTAATCAAATATATTTAATATAGTCAAAGTTCCAGTGACTTCTGCATGAACTGCTAGTGATGAAGATTTACGTTTTACCACTCGAACAGGTGTTTGTATAATAATCATCTAGCTTGACTTGTCTAAAACCCCAAAAAATAATAGTTGTCCTGGAGTTCTTCAAACAGATAAAGACCGTATGCATTTGCTTTTCATATCTTCAACTCTTGTTGCATTCTGATATGTGGACCAAAATGGTATCAAATGTTAAGTTTTTGTATTTTTTATTTTTAATTATTGTTGATTCGAGTATGCATAATTTCAAAGCAATTCAGCTAGTCAATAGTCTGTTCTTCTCTAAAGAGTTATTGTTCAACTATTGTTAGGAGTTAGGACCAACTTTGAATTGTGATAATTCTGATCAACTATATGCATGGAAAGCATAAGTGTTTTTAGATTATTTTTTTTAATTATTGCTGATTCGACTATGCACAATTTGAAAATCAATTCTGGGAGTCAGTAGTTTGTTCTTCTCTGAAGTGTTATACTTCATTAATTGTCAGAACGAGCGTTAATTTGGGATAATTCACTCCATTCACTTCATAAAAGTAGTAGTTTGGAGTTCTTACCTACATTTCTTATGTCTTGGCAGGCTAGCCACTGGGATTCCTTCTACAACTTCTACAAAAACACTACCGATAACAAGTATATTGTCATTAAACCCTTTGTTTATATACATGCATACTTAAATGTGCATGCATGTAAGTAACGTATGAATGAATGAATGAATGAATGTATAAATACTGCTTTAGAAAGAGAAAGAACTTAATACAAAAATCTCTTGATACTTGATTGTGTGTGAATATTATAATACAAATACTTGAAATTGAAACAGAAGTTATGATGTTTCCAAACATACTTAGAATGAAGTTATTTTGTTTCAAAATGTTATAAAATGATTGGATTTATACAATCTTGGAGTCTGAAACAACATTTGAAGAGGTACTTTACAAAGATAATATGTTTCTGTCAGTTCTAGAGCAAAAGAGTGTTCTTTGCTCTGAACTTATGCCTACCTTAAAAAGAAAGAATTCATTACATAGATTTGGTGAGGTACATTTGAATTTTCTTTGAATCCAATATTATATCGGTAGATAAAACAGTCAAATTTGAACTTGTTTCAAAGTTTGAAATATTTTACATTCGAAATTACTTGTTTTGCATCTGCAATTGAACAGATATAAATTACCCACTTTTTTTTTTCATGTCTTTTTCAGTTGCTTATTGGTCACAGTAAATTCTGTTGGAATTAATTTTCTCTTCTCTTTTTTTCTGAATTTTGGTTTCTTTCCTTTGATTATTGCTTCTCTATATGTTTTAGTTTAGATTCTTGTGATCGATCAGCTTCACGCACTTTGAACTGTCTTTATAAACATTCAAAAGCTTATGAGATGCTTGAATGGTCACATCTTTATATTTTTCTTTTGATTTCTGCATAGGTGGGGTACTCCTTATCTAACTCGGGATTTCTTCCACAACATGGGATCAAAGATGGGAGACAAGGTACTACTAGTTGTCGCTGAAGAAGGGGATGAACTTGTGGCAGGAGCACTAAATCTGATCGGAGGAGATACTCTGTATGGGCGCCTATGGGGTTGCCACCCCCGAGCCTATTATCCAAGTTTGCATTTTGAAGCATGCTATTACCAGGTTAACAACTGATGATATGAGAATTTATCCAAGTTTGCATTTTGGCATGTTTGCTCTTCTCTCTCTCTCATGTTGTAGTACGTCTCCTAGGATTTTAAAAAAATTCACCACACCTTAATCCCCCCTATACATAAACCGAATCACCCCAAATTTAATATAAGCTGAACCGATTAGCACCTACAATGAGGATCCAAAAATAATGTTGACCGAAGTTCTGCTCGTACGTATAAAATGAACGACTACATGAATCGAAAACTCTTTAAGGTGGTTTATTTTTTTCTTTCCTTTGATCTGGCAGGCAATAGAGGCAGCTATAGAACTCGATCTGAGCACAGTTGAAGCCGGTGCTCAGGGTGAACACAAGATTCAGCGGGGTTATATGCCCGTGACAACTTACAGCTGTCATTACCTTGTCGATGAAGATTTCAGGAAACCTATAGAAGACTTTCTCGTCCGCGAATCAACTCAGGTACTTCCAAAAAAAAACTTACATTTACAAAATCTTTGTCAAAATGCAGACTTAATCATTTTAAGGCATTGAGAACTCCCTTTCGTAACCTAATTTTCCACACTTAAGGATTCTTTGGGGGGGAGGAATAAATAGTTATGATCTTGTATTATCTAACTAAAATGGTAAATTTTGATTTGCAGGTTAAGCTTGTTATGAAAGTTTTGCATGATTCTGGTCCCTTTAAAGAGGGTATCCAATAAAGAGACAAAGCAATGGTTCTCTCATTTCATATTTTCACTATTTGTAAATGTCATCTTCAACTCTTTTGTAACCATAATTGTCAAAATCTGTATTTCTAGCTTCTGTACATAATTAGAACAACATTATTGCAAATATAGAATCAAGTTACTTCATTTGAAATAGATTGCTATAACTATCTATTTCTATTGGTGTCTCTGTTTTTTGAGAGAATTCCAAAAATTATTTGCAGAATTGGTGTTTTTGTTTTTTGTTTTTTTACTAAAATCGGAAAACAATCATATACAGTATCAAAATTAGATGATAATCCATCTAGTTTGCTAAAACTGTAAGCTGAATTGACTAGTCATGTATATAGTGAGGTTCTAGGTTCAAGTTATCTCCCTCCAAATTCTGAATTCTGAATTTATACTTCTAAAAAACATTGTTCCGTCAACACTCCATCTAGGTGTTAGGTGGTTGTTGGTCGTCCCGACTCTCGATTAGGACAAAATTGGTTATATTATACAATGGATAAAAAAACGAATAATTTGACCAATTAGTCGATCGATTAATCTATTTAGATATAGTCAAAAATCGTTTTTACATTCTGGTTACACTTTAAAATTTGATTACTGAATTTGTTTTGAAGATATTGAATATTGGTTTTGTATGTAAAATAAATAATTAAAAGTAAAACAAATTTCCGACCATCTAAACAATGGAATACTGTCTGACCAGCGTCTAACGTTTACTAGAACATGACTAGAACACTACTGAAAAGAAAAAGGAAATCTATTTTGGTTCGTACGATCCAAAAGTGAACCAAACCTATAAATGCTCACCACTATTTAATCCTGGTATGTGGGGTCCTTGAACAAAAGATATCTTACATCTGTATATAAACAATCAATGTCATTGGTGATTAATGTCTAAAAGGTAGTGATTGATTGTAGCCTCTTGATCGGAAAGAAAGATGATGAATTGGAAATTAACCATAAACCCTCATAATAACAGCTCATATAAGCACATCTTAATTTTTATTTTTATTAACAATCTACAAACATATTCGTTTATTTTATAAAAATTGGTACATGTTTAAAAACAAACGAAAAAATATTTTATCCGAATTATAAGATTTAAGTTTAAAATTTTACTAAAAAAATTCAAATTATATTTCACCTTAAAAATAATTTTAAATTTTTAACCATACAGAAGAACGTACAATGGATTGAAAACCTCTTCTATCAGAATTCAGAAGAGAAAAACAAACAAAAAATTTACTTTGCACATTGGATTCAATGCCAATACGTCTGTAATTAATTAAAAAAAAATTGAGATTATATATATATATCTTGACCGATCTCTATCGACACTAGGGGCAAAAAAGGGAAAATTTATTGAATATATAGAAATTACATCTGAAAATAAAACAGTTCTAGCTGTGATATATATATCTACAAAAAAAAACACCTATTCTATCTCTACAAAAAGTCACTGTAATATGATTTGAGCTTGAGAAATGCTCAAAAATATGGAGTGAGAACAAACAAACACCCACCCAACAAGAATGCACGAATATTATTACCTGCTGTCTAAACTTTGATCTAATATCTGTAGGATAAACCCGAACCCGATTGTGGCGGTGGTGGTGGCAATCGGGTGGGTGCACGACGGCTGGCCGAGCTCGAGAGTCTCTCATCCCCGTTCTGAGGTGGATCGCTGTATCGCCGACTATGACCATTCGCTCCGGACCTGAAAGGGTCAGCACGTCCGTTGGCAGCAGCATCAAAAGCGGATCTCCAGTCTTCACCTGCGGTGGAGGTTGCACTGGCTCTTGGGCTGCTCTCTGCATATGAAATGAATTTGAAAAGGTACACAATATTGCAGTGTATAGTTAAAAAGGTATGAAAGAAACATGAAGTTAAATGCTACCAATTTAAACATATTATTTCTCATTGAATTAGCTTGCATACCTTATTGTAAACAATCATGCGGTGGCCACTACGCAGAAAATTTAGCAATAGTGAGAATTAAAGAAAATATGTTCTTGTTTTGTTTCTTTTTTTCATCCATGATAACGGGTGTTTTAAAGATTTGACATGGATTGGAAAGCTAACAATCACGGCTTATGCTGTATGTTCATCATTATGCACCAAAAATGGAAAATGCGGGCACACAAACACACAGGATGTAAATTCTAGGGCAATTCATTACCTGTACCACCACTATCGTTGGACCAGCTAGCGGCAGCAGCTGCTCGATTGTCATGGATGCTGAGTAGCCTCGTGAGTTTTGAAAGAAGGGCAGACTGTTTTTGGCATCGCTCCCGTCTACGTTTTGCATTCTGGTCCTCCATAAGCAGCTCTTCAATCCTTGCAGTGCTTTGGGCACTACCAATTGAAGAACAAGCAAAAAATCAGTCTTCAATTAAAATTGCTAGAAGACAAAGCACTATTAGGATTATTTTTATAATATATCTTCACAACTTACTTGAAAAAAAAAAGGCATAAAAGCATCAAGAAACCATTTTTATTAAGATCGAGGACTGTGAGCATCTAAAAAGTGAAAAATCATCAAGAAACTACAACAGGTACTAACCTAATAGAACTGTATAACTGGTTAAGCATGTCTTCCTTGGCTTTCTCTACTTGGCAAAGAACAACTGCCTGCTCAAAAAAAAAAGTTAACAAAAACTATAATTACAATAAAAGTAAACACAGATAATTGTTAGAATTCAAGGGAATAAACTAACCTTTGGGACATTGGCACCAAGGCTGTTAAGAACGGCTTCCACATAACCACGCACTTCTTGGGACATCCACCGTAGCTCTTCTTCTGGATCTGCAGGTCTTCTAGCCATTTTTTCCTGCAGAAGTGTGCAGGTTAGTGCAATGGCCCAACAAAATTTTGAAGCAATTAAATAAGCTCAGGAAAAGACTGGTAACCAAATAATTTTTATTTTTCTTCAACTAATACTGAACTAAAGAATCAAAAGCAGTTATCATATGATTCATGTAAGGATCAAAGAACAAACAAGAAAAACTTCACTCATTCATGCAGTAAAACCAATCCCAATTATTTCAAGGAACAAATGTTTCTAAGGGCAGCCAAAGAGACTACAAAGAATTATGCCATGAAATTGGATAAGAAGCAACAATGGACATCATCTAGTAACTCACAAGAGAACCATCAGAATGACTTTGCCGCATGGGAACACCAGGTTCACCCTTCCCTTCACCTCCTTTAAAAGGCTGGATGATATTTCTCAACTTGTTTATCCACTCGAGCTTTTCTGTCACAGTCTCAGCCTTTAACAGAACAAAACTGTGAGCTGCAAAATAAAAATCAAAGTGTACATTGGCATATAACTCAGAGAAGAATAAAGATCAGCCAAATAGAAGTAGCAGGGCAACATAGATAAATGTATTAGCACCTTTCAAAACAGTCTTGTATGGAACCTTGCTTGTTATCTTGAAGATAAGACTGGGTCCTTTTTCTTTATTTTTTTTATCCTTGGAACTCTTTGAAGAGGTGTCCTCTTCATCGAGACTTTCCTCGACATTGCATTCCTGACCAGTTCATTGAAAAGATGGGAGATAATGCAATTAGCATACAGAACAATTAAAATAATTCATTTCATTATGATCATCAATATGGAACTCTTGGTCAAAGAGTAACCATTCTATCGCCAAAACTTAATATTGTTTTCAATCTCAAATTTTAATGCATTTCGACTTGCAACCCAGTAAAAATGACTAGATGAATAAGGTTTTGACTCTTTATGATGCTTCAGCTATATATATATATATATATATATATATCGGTACTTTTTTCCTCGGTGCACACTGATATAACTTACATCAGTGCATTGCATGTAGACCACTGGAGAAGCTTTGACAAGTGCATACACTTTGAGTCAAAGTATGTAAATCTAATGGTCAACATCCAACACATTGGTAAAGTTACATCAGTGTGTACCAACTTGAAAATTTATATATATATATGTTTTACTTTAGACTTGTATCTTTGGATATTGCAAGTAAAATTGAAAAGATAAAAAGTCTGAATAAAAAAAGAAATAAGGCAGTGAAAGAAATATGAAGTGACACATTAACAGTGCACCTCTTGAAATCATTTATGTCGAGTTATGGGCTAATGTTATTTTTTTTATTTTCAATCGGTTTAGAATAATAATGTATTTTGAATGATTGGGATAATCAACTTACATCATTATTTTCAATATATATCAAAATTATCATGTCAATCACAATAACTATAAAAAGCATAATAATATAATGGTTAAAAAATTATGCCACAATTTGTATATAAAAAAAGAAAGCAAAAGCTGATCTCATATATTGCTCTCAATATATATTAATTTTAAGATGGCAAATGCAAACCTCAGTCATAGATTATAGTGGTTGATTTATGCCATAATTTGCAGAGAAAACTCTCTACACTTATTAGGATGTGAAAGTAAAACAATAAACAAAAATAGAAGCACGAGACAACATTTTTTGGCTAATTGGATACAGTAATATAAACAAACACTCACAAACATGGTTCTGAAATCAAGGACCCATAACCCCACTAACATAAACCATAAACAAGACCATGAATGACTCATTACACCACTAACACAAACCATAAACCGTTTCATCAACAAGACCTCTACTTTTTGCCATAACTTGAACATTGACCATTACTCCTAAATTAAAGGCCCATTAACACGACTTGTAGAAATGGCCATTTTTTTAGTTTACACACACACACAATGGCCCTTGTTTTAGTTTACACACACAAGACTAAAAGTGCACTCGCTTCTCAACTTCCTTATTGATCTTTTTCATAAGGTGATAACTTGGTCTTCTTTATCAATCAGAGTATAACACTTATTTTTACCCTACATTGATGACTCGTGAAGTTTTTTCAGGTACTTTATATATATTTGACTGGTTGTCATCATTGAACATCAATAAATAATAAATCGAATCCTCTTTTCCTATAGTTAATTGAAAATTTTTTCACATTGGATTGATGATCTATAAGATTAGTCAGTCATTAGACTCATTACTAAAGTGAAACAAATTGGAAATGGTTCCTACAAGTTATTTAATATACAACAACTCCATAAAAGTCAATATATCACAATCTGAAAGGAAGGTACAAATACAGATATACTTCTTCGGTTCTTCCCAAAGGTTAGTTATAACAAATGTTGAAAAAAAAACAAATGCAAAATCCAAAGTCCAAACATACAAGTCAATGGGATAAAAAAATTAATCAAACAAATTAAGTCAATACACAATGCATGATTTACATCATTAAATGATACTTTGATATTATGAATGATAAATATGTCATAAGACCATTACCATCTCCCAAAACATATAGATATACATTATACATAAAGTCATAAACCCTTACCTCCAAAGTGATAACACCACGGAAATGTCTTTCTTCTTGTTTTTTGGTATAACCAAGCTGCAATACAACATTAATATTAAAAACCAAATTAAATGAGTAGCAAAATTTCCTTTTTTTCTTATAAGAAACAAGAATTTTTTTTCTTTTTTGATACAAGAAACAACAAAATTATAGACATGATCAAAACAACAAAAGTTTAATTTCCACATTTAATAAAATGTTCATAGTATCCATTTCTTTTCCATGAATTTAAGCACCAATAATACAAGTATACAACCATATGAAGAATATGCAACCCAACCCAAGTTATACTCCAAACTGCCCTTTTCAAATTTATTTGTCCAAAACTTTGTACATGTAAAAAGTCGATGAAAGTAGTTACAAATAAATTTTCTACGATACTATTTTTACAATGGAGATTGCCAAATAAATGGTACCAGTAGGCAATAGTGTACTAAATATGACAAACAGTTGTGCATGCACTTGATTTGTTTTCTTGAAACAGAGCTATTCATAGTCGAGCAGAAGTCAGAGAGAGATGGAGCACACATAGATGTGACAAGGAAAGTATTATTATTAAAACGGTATTAAAATCAAACAAATCACACTAAAAACAGACAAAGTAATGCACAAGGTCCTCAAACACCCAGCTAGCAACATTAATTTTCACTAGCATCAGATGAAGTACTAGATACTAACCTTGCCACTTTTCTCATTTAAAACAAACCACCTCTTACTCCATCCATTTGTTTTTTCACTTTTTTTCAACAAAAATCCTGCAGATACAAAATAAAGTAGATGACAAGGAAAGAAGAAAAATGTAGCCCATGCATATAGTCAAATATACAAACGATATAGTGATGACAGCTCTGGCACTAGGGTTCAGGAATATCCAAATTTTGCATCAAACATTTGACTAAGGAGGAAAAGGAAAAAGGAATACGACTTGCAAGAAAGGTGAATAACAATAGAGCTGGAAACTAAAGAGCTGGACAATATGTTACAGAAAGGCCTACCTAAATCGTTGAATAAGAGTAAAATTCCACTGAGGCCACTTAAATCATAGGCAGACCAAAGGCTTCAGCATATTAGAAGCAATCTTCCATAGCTTCCATTAAATTATATTCTGAGCTTGATATTCAGATAGATATGTTTAATTATTTAAGCAACGAGCACAAGCAAAAAAAATTCATGTGCAGCTGCACTGGAGTGAACATAAATCAGTTCTGCTTACCCTAGCGCAGAAAGTGTTTCTAAGAGAGAATCAGAAAATAAAAGAAGCGACAATTTCAACCAAAAGCAACGAACTAACCTACATCTGATTCAATCTTTAGGGGAGGGTACAGGGCCTTCTTTGCATTTAGTGAATTAAATATAACACATCAAAAGCCCCACATGAACTGACATCAAACTCAGATCAAGCTTCCGACCATGGCAAAAAGAAACAAGAAGATATAACAGGTAATTTATCATTTCAGGAGGGGGTGGGGCTGTGGAGAGAGAGAGAGAGAGTCGAGCTATTTCTTATTGTTCGAGTAGTGTTTTTTATGAGCAATTGAGCATTGCTGGCTCATATCCTGATATACATACTATCAATCGACGTTCTTCACTTATTTTTCAAATCCACCCACATGTGCAAAGATCATCTTCTCAGCTATAAATCATGCAAACAAGTTTTCTAACTTGTTTTGATTCAAATGAAAAATTGAAATTGAAATAGCTTATAGCATCTACCCTATGTTTATATTATAAAAGATGCAAGTAATACTCTAGAATAATATAAAATAAAATAAAAAGACGTTGAGACTAAACTATGATTTTATATCACATTCCAAGAGATATGAAGACAGCCTAACATATATATGAAATGCCACAACTTAGGATTCCTCCAAAAAATCTTTTTTGGATGAATCCTGAAAGAGAGAAAAAAATAAGATTCTGTCAGCTCCAAAGTACTATATACTTTAACGATATAATAATAGCGTGCCAAACTAGTCAACCACCATAAGTATGAAACACAGAAGGACAAATATTTTTTTACCGTTCTTTAGCATTAAGTCATTAAGGTCTGAACTGTTTATATACCTGCTGTTATCTCACCACTAGCCCCTGCAGTCTTTAAGACTGGTCCCTCTTTTACATCCTTATCTTCTTGACTGGATTTCTCTTTCATTGATTTCAAGCTTCCTCCAGATTCTTGTGCACTTGGTTGGGGACTAGTTGCCTGAAAAGGAAGCAGAGAAGACAGTGGGTAAAGCCATCAAATAATTTCAAACTAATATAACATTATCCTAGCATCCATCATTGTTTAGAGAACGCAAACAAGATAGACCCTGTTTAGCAAGGACTGTTCTGCTTCAACTGCCTTCTTAGAGGATCGGTTCTTTAACTCTTCCTCACGACGCTGTCTATCCATTCTGGTGAAAAATGAAATGGCAACATATTAGATAGACAGCAGCAAACCAAACAAACTAAAGGGTGTGTTTGGCACACCGTTAAATACATTACACACCACACAATACAATTTAGTGTTTGGCAACAGTCATACTACGTACAAAATAATCCAAAGTGCGGGTTGGGTTTAGATTCCATATAATAAATATTAATATATATAGGTAAAAACAATTAAGAAATAATTAGAAGTATAAATAAATAAAAATTCTTCTGTCTAAATATTATTTATAAACTATATTTCAATGAAATATTATAATTAGGATATCCGAACTGTCTGATGCAAAACAAAACACATTATGTTTGCATAATAGAGCTTAGGATCATTTTTATATATTTTATATAAGCATACACAAACCAATATGTAAGTCCTCGTCAACAAATAAACACAAAAATGAAAGCAAAATGACCAAATTAAATTAAGTAAAGCTCCCAAGTAAGCACAGGTAAAGGAATAGCAAAAGAGCCATAATCATTTGAAGGCATCTTATTTGAATCTCAAATAATATAATTCAACAATAGAATCCAAGATAAATGTAAAACTTTAAGAAAACATACCGCCTTTGCACCAAACGGATGAAGTGTTGAGGTGGAACAAACGCACGCTCCATATCAACCAGTGCAACTACCATTTTTTTTGCTTCATTCTTAAATACATCAAGTGCAGCAGTTGCGATTTCCACAACCTAGTTAAAAGTTTTACAAAATCTCAGATGCATTATCGAGAACTGAAACTAACAAGATGTACAAGACATATGTGAAGGGGAAGCCATTATTACTGCTCTCTTAAACGGAGGATATCTTCCAAGACCAGGAGTTGAATTTGCAGCTGCAGAAACAATATCTACCAATACACGATGCACCTGATGTGTTAAACAAAAAAAAAAGCTTAAATAGGGAAAGAAAAATATAACAAGAACTATATGAAGATCCAAAGATTACAATTCTTTTTTACCATACACCCCAACCCCTCCAACCCATGAAGTGAACACACAAATTCCAGGGTTAAAAAGTAAAAGCCAGCTAAACATGTATACCTCATCAACACATAGGCGTGATGGTTCCTTTGCCAGCTCCAGGACACCTTTTATCAAGGATCTTAAACCTTTCTCTGGTGATATAAGATAAGGTTGATAACCATCTGCTTCTAGGACAATCTAATACAATTTAATATAATCAAGCAAAGCACTTCAGGACAATACAAGTAACTGAGAAGGCACAAATTAGATGAAGTTGAAAGTGAAAACCTACCCTTTTCACATTGTTGATATCAAAATGTTTGTCTAAGGGGAGCTGCTTGATCCTGTTAGGAAAATTACCCTCAAAACTTGCAACAACTTTCCAACCACTACCCTGCAGAAAAAGAAAGTGTCAAAAAAGAAAAAAATAAGTCATAGAACAGAATTCCAACAAGATCTAATAGTATGGGACACCAATCTCAGTTGGCTGCTGAAATCACAAGTCAAACTGTAAATCCATGTCAGCAAGTATGTGACCATGTCTGCAGACTGCAATTTTTTTGACAGAAAATCATTTAGAATTCGACCATAACTTACAATAGAACCAAATGAAGGTGTAGGACAGAGGGATAGACAAGGTGAAAGTGTTCACGGATGAAAACGAGTTAGAAGAGACTTGAATACAACCATAATACCCAGCAAACTCCATTTCCATTTGCTTTGTGGATTTCAGAACAGGTGGAATTGTGTGCCTTCTACAAGTTATGTTATTGTAGATGCTAATCTTCAAACAAGGCTTGAAACAACAAATCAAATAAGTTTTTGTGATTTTCAATTTTGGGACGATAAGAAGAATGAGACCTTTAAATGTTTCCAATATCAATGAGGAAGATAGGAGTTTATATACATAAGAGGATCAAGTACAGAAGCCCTATAACTATAGGAAACAATCTGCCACACTTGGGCCTTGGGGATATTCTACCCAATCTAACTATCCATATGCCTTCTAAATACCACCTTCTCTACAACCAAACCTTCATCTGGAAGGGTTTTAGCTCAAGTTAAATGTCTCCTCCAACCAATTTTCAACACTGACTACAGACCATATTTCCGGTCCAGCAGCATTTATGATTTATCAACAAATGCTATACTTAATACTAATTACATTAAAAAAAAGTTCAATTTTTCAGATAAGAAACTGAAGACCAAAAAGGAAAAATACAAGAGCTAATGAACTAACGGCCTACTTGAAAAGCAAAAAAAAAAAAAAAAAAACTTTTTTTTTAGAGAAAAGTCGAAATAATTTAATAAAGAAAAAAGGATACCAGGTGAACAAGTCCACAATCCAAAAGAAACCTAGAACAAAAAAAGAACCTATACAAGGTTCCCTAAGCCAAAAGTTTCCCATCAATAGAAGCCTACCTCCCTATGTGGCAATACACTATGAAACAAAACCTTAAGCCACACTCTTCCCACGTTAATAAATAAAGAAAAAAATGCAAAATAAAGAAGTTTCTTCAGATTCTTTTGAAACAAAGATCCATAATGAGGCTCACTATTGAACACTTTCCAATAAAATAACTGGTCTCCTCTTCTCTTGAATCTTCAAAAATTCTCTTGTTCCTTGCTTGGCAAACTACCCAAAAAATGGCCAAAACTGTACAATTACAAGGATTGTAGCTTTCTTTCCCTTTCCAAAAGCAGAAAACTTCTCTTCTTCAAAAAAGCAAAAGAACCCTATACCTATCTCATTTACAAAACAAAGAGTCCTAATTATTAAGAGTAAAAAGAATATTAAAGAACTCAAGACACCACTAGATCCCATTACGATGTCCATAGATACACTTTATCTCGAGAGCTAAAAACCTCCCCTTTTGGAATCCTCAAAGTTTTCTACTTCAAAGGATATGTTCCAGTTAAAAAAATAAAAAATAAAAGTATGCTTCATTGTGTCAATAAAAAGAATTAAGAGAAAATGAAAGTAGAAAGCAAGGATATTGGCAATACTGAAATTATTGGGTATGATCCGTTTTTTTTTACATTATCCTATCAAATGTGTTATACATGTTTAATTAATTGCTTACTTCTCCTTATTAATGTGCTACCACCAAAATTGCCGAAGCAGGGCAAATTATATATATATATATATATATATACACAAATATCAATGATGCAAGGCAAAACTACTTAAATGATAACATTCCAAAGGTCATTCCTATCTAATATATAAACAGTAAATCCTTTTTCAGACAAAGAAAGAACATTGACAGTATAACATGCCCAGTTTTTCATTTAATTCTTAAGTTGCAGTATTAAATAATAATTATGCATAGGTCACTTCTAAAAGAAACAACTCACTTCACCGCCCATTATATGTTGGAGAAATTTTTCCTCAAATTCACGGCACAGCTGCAAAGCTAGAGCCTTTGTACCTTCAGTACTACCAACCAATTGTTCACCAAGCTTTACTAATTCATCCTGAACCATTTGGGACTTTCCCTGAAGCCTGCATTAAAGGTATGGAAAATCGTATTAAAGTAAATTATAGATAAAAGCTCTTATCTATATACACCCATTGATACGCTTAGCTCGCAAACCATAGCTTGAATCAGTCTCAAGGTAGATATAAAGCGAAATTCATCAAAAAAAAAAAAAAACCACTCCCAAACAGAATCTTCCGCTTAAAGACGCAAACATCGTTATCCATCTGAAAAACACTAACAGATTAATACTTTCAATCTTAAAAGCACGTTCTCCCATCACCATCAATTCTTCATCAGATGTAAACAAATTCTAATTTGTACTTCACCACCAAAATTGGGTAATGGTGCCAAGAGAAAACAGAAAGTAGAACTACAACGAATTGTATCAGTAAAATTATTGAATACGAAAAATCAAATTGCAGAATATAAGGAAATACCCAGAAAGGATGTTCGGAAGCCTGAGTCTCATACGATTACGCATCTGGCCAGCCAGGGTGTCCACTAAAGCAATTCTACCAAGCTTCTCTTGCAGGGCTCCAGTCAGTAACTTTTTAAGCGTCTCAATCTCAGCCAGCCATGCAGTTTCTAAAGAACTCTCTGAAGCAGCACTTCCAGATGGGGTAGAACTTATAGAAACAGATTGACCGATAACAGCAACCCATGGAATATCAGATGTTTTTGGAGGGCCCTGATTCAATAGGAGAGCTTGAACAGCTGCAAGTGCTTTTGCGTCTCCCTCTGCTTGATCCATTTTACTAATAACACCAACAGTTCTAGTACCTAAGATCAATTATATCAGATGAAATAATTTACACGCAAAAGAGAAACTCAGTGTCTTAGGTAACAGCTTTAGGCTTCACACGAGGCCGCCCAAAATGTGTCTACTTAGTTAAGAGAGACCAAGACTTATATATAAGTCCTAGACCTTACTTGCTAGTGATGTGGGATGTTATATTATAATCCCTTTTATACCAAAGAGTATTAGAAATTTCAAGTTAAGAATAAACCCACCTTCCGCATCATATTCCTTTGCAATTCTGAGAGCTCGATATGATGAAATTTCTGGTGCCATTGTAGCAGGTACAACAACTAGCAAAATAGCATCATTGTGCTGAACATACTTGCTAATCTGAAGATACAATAAAACAAATCACCTATCAAATGAGCTTCCAGCAAAAGCATCTTGAAAGTGGAAATTAATATGAAGATTTATATATACACGAAGACCATTATGCACTAATGCCAATTAAATACCCTGCCTTCAAATTTTCAACTAAAAGGCATACGTATAGCATTCAAACACTCACCAATGAATCATCCATAATTCTTTGATCAGATCCAGGTAAATCAATCAATTTTAATGGTGGAGCTGGAGACAATAAAAAAAAAATCTATTTTTAAAAGAATGCAAAGAGCACATATACAACATTTAAAAAGAAGAAAAGTGAGAACTAGTGATACTATGCCTTAAACAACAGGTTTCACAAAATTCACTTGAAAGCAAAAAGAGAATAGTGCAACAAGATCGAGGATAACCTGTACTGGTACGAAGTTTCAGGTATATTTCATCACGACTCATCCCCTGGCTTAGCCTGTTTTGAAGAGAATGCCGAAGAGCACCTATACCCGTCAAAAGGACCAAGGACAATCAAAGCCAAGCATAACCACAAAGTCTATGTAGAAAGTAAATATGAGCAAATGGTGATGCTACCGACATCAACTGTGTATTAAGCACCAGTAACCCAGCAAATAAAACGACACACAATTCCTATCTAAAAGAAACTTACTTGCTGAAACTTCTTGCGATTTGTTGTCAATTAACAAGGTGATAGACTGGCCACTTAAAGCACTATCCCTGCTTAAATCAATGCTAATGGGAGCCCGAGTAGCACCATTTCCACCAGTTGGCTGTCCACAGAATTATCATAACAATAAACAAAGAAAGATTGACATCAGCACAACAACTACACCAACGAAGATGTAATATTTCAACAGAATGCATATTCTGAATATCAGTACAACTTACCAAAACAGGATGTCCAATCACACTATTCAAAATGGCTGATTTACCAGAACCCTGATCAGTGAATCCACAAAAAGATTAATTATTTAACCACAAACAACATAATAACCATTCAAAAATCTTCCACAGAAGAACATAGAAGAATAAATTAAGAAACACTTAAACATCAAGATTTGCAACTAGGCTAACATTGCAGACTTCTGTTATAAGAAGTTACTTTCTCTATCACTCAAGAACACACCTGCCCCTATATACATTAAAGACAAGAATCGACAAACCATCAAAAAGCCCGGAATAATAATCATGGTAGAACTCAATCGAAATTTAGCTGAACTAAGATTCAACTAAACTAAACATAAATCATTTCAACTCGGTATTTTCAAACGAATAGAAACGATTTTTAATACATCTCCTTGGTCACAGTTCACATTGCAATGTAAATAGGAGCAAGCAATTATATTCCTAATGCAAAGCTAATCTTACTCCGTGTGTCTCTTTTCTTTCGTTCCCATTTTATTGGATGTCTCCGAAAACACAAACTCAATCAACATTTCACTCCTAAACACCAAAGTTTTTCGTTTTCCTTGAGAATCCAAACATTTCCTTGTTTAGGATTAATGATTAAAGAGACTACACACATTATAGACAATTTCAAATTAGCTGTGTGAAATTTAAAATCTCGCTCTTATATTTCCAAATTATCAACAAAATTCAAAATGCAGTAGATCCAAAGAGAGAGAGAGAGGGACATACGACATTGCCGAGAGCGATGACATTGAGGAAAGTCGAAGGGCGTTTCGAGGACGACGAAGACGAAGACTTGTTGTTGTCGTCGTCGTCGTCTTCGTCAGCGAGCACGGCGGACGCTTGACGAATCGAGTCCGACAACTCATTCAGTTCCTCGATCGCCTCCATAACCGCCTTCCACACACAGAGAGAGATCAAAATCGAAGCGAAAATTGAGATCTGGAATTTTTCAACATTCGAAATCCCAAAAAAATAAAAAAAATGTTTTCTGTTCGATTCTTTCTTAAAACAAATTTCGTGGTTTCTTTTTTTTTTTGAAATATAAAATATGAAAAATGGAAGTGATAGTTAATAGTTTATGGTTGTGGTGGTGAAAATGAGAGAGTTTAAATTTTCTCTCTCTCTCTTGTGTTTCATGTGAATGGAAATGGTGGTGTTTGAGTGAGCCCTGAATTGTGCCGTTTTTTCCTTCTGCTCTCTCCGTGTTGATTTTTTCATTTTTAATTAATTAAAGGTTTATAATTTAAGAAAATATATTAAATTCTCATGTAATGATGTAAGTAAGTTATTGCTTGGATAAATAAACTAAAATCCCTAAATTTTGATATAAATACAGTTAGAGAACACTTATACATGCATCAACTCAGAGCTCCCCAATTTTTAAAATTAAATTAATAGAAAGTTATTAAGATTTAAAAATAAAGATAATATTTTAAAAAAGAAAGATTAAATTAATTGAATGGAAAAAAAAAATTGTTCTCAAAATTTTAAATTATACTCATTTAAAAAAAATATACTATTTTTGAAGTAAATATTTTTTAAATTTTTTAAAATTATCTCCATTTTTAAATTATGTTTTTAATGTTTTGAATCAAAAAAAATTAATAAAATATTATTTGTAATAGCTTTTAATTTTTTATATAAAAAGGTTATCTTCATTTTTTTAATTTTAAGAAATATGAGCAATTCGATCTTTTTATTTCAATTTTAAAATATGGGAGGCCTAATTAGATAAATATATTTGATTTTATAACACCAAAGAGAAATCTACCCACGCATGTACCCCTACAACATTAAATATAAATATGTCCAAAGTTCACATATGTCGAAATCTACTTCTAGAACACTGAGCGAAAAACTATCAACACAAACTAAGATCCAGTATTAAATAACGTGATTCGGATATTTACTCATATAATATCCATAAGACGTACTAATAAGTTATACATCGTGGGTTTTGAACACCACCAACATTATTATTTGAAAATAATAATGATATGGGATCATTGATCCATTTAAACCTATCAAACTCCGAACACGATCGATAATTACTTGGACAATAAGCGAAAGATCTTTGAACGGTTATTTTTCTTTTGATGAATAAGATATAACTTAAACCCTCATCGCCAAAATGAGGTGAATATGTACAACCAACTCAACTAAAATATAAATTTAAAAAAATCATAAAAAAGATTAAAATGATGCATTCTATCAACTACGGTTGGATTAGGTTATTTGAGGTCGTACATAAATAAAGTGTATAAGCTGATTTATTTTTTCCCTTGAAGTTGTGTCCAATTTGATTTTTTTCTTCTCCTTCTTTAAAGAGTTTCTTGAGGAAAAAAAAACACTATTAAGCTTTATCAATTTCATAAAATAGAAATTCTCGTTCATCAACATTTCCTTTATTTTTATAAATCGATGTTGATTCAAGGGTAAATCTCTCACATCTACATCCAAAATGTAGTATGTTCAAGTCATGCTATTTTCTACGATCCTGAAATATTGTAATATTTGTTTTTATAATAATAATAAAAAAAAAGCAACTTTGATTGCCTCTCTCCTTGCTTGAGTTGATCATCAAATGAAATTGTTAAGACCGTCTAAAAACAGTTTAAAGATGAAAATACCCAAATTAAAAAGAGTAATACTACTTTATCTAAATTTGGTATCCAAATGATGTGACAACAATCTACTATATACATTTAATTCATACAAATCTAATTCAATTTAAATGTATAGACTGAACTGTTGCCACATCGCTTATGTACCAAATTTAGACAATGTAGTATTATTTAATTGAAAATAAAAAATTAAAAAAAATCATCTTTTAAATATTAAATATTTAAAAAACCTTTTTATCTCCGCCATCGGTGAAGATTAATTCATAAAAAGTAATTAATTTTTTTTTAAAAAAAAAAGATGAACCTCCATCAAAAATTTTATTTTTTTAAAAAGAGAATTAAAATGAAAACAAAAGGAAAACTCAAAAACCGAAAATAAAATAAAAAAAGTGATGAATCTGTGGAGATCCATCTCGATATGTTCGAGATCCAATTTAGGAGCTCGAATCATCTCTAGTATTTTTTTTTAATCTCTATCAACCATCTTTCAGATATTTTTGCAATTGATCTATTTTTATTTGATCTCTACTGTTTTAATATATTTTATATTTTAAATCATGCTTCATTTCACGGTCGATTTTAAATGGAGGGGAGGTTTTGAGTAATTTGCTCTTATGTAAATGTGAAATGATTGTTGAAAGAAAATACGCATTTCACTCAAAATCGTTTGGTGTACATCCGATAATAATTGATACCTGAGTTTTAAATAAAATAAATCGTGAATGATTGTATAACAGTATAAGAGAATAATAGATAAAGAAACTAAATTATTATTATGGTGCCCATGTTACCGTCTATAAATATGTCAGAGTACTGTCCAAAATTTTAGTCCAACTTTCAATCCAAAATGATTTGATGAGTGAATTGTCATCACCACACAAATGAGATGATAGTGATTAATAAAAAAATCATTTGCCACGTCATTTGGATTGGAATTTAGGTTAATTTTTTTAGTTGTCAAATGTTAGTGAATATGATAAGCACGTCTATATTTTAATTAAAAAATTAATTATAAAAATATCTCAATAAAAATTTATCAGTAACAAATTAATTTAATTAAAAATAAACTAAATACTATATATATATCCATTAATTACACTCATATATTATACTCTATCCCTTTATTTATTTATTTAAAAAACAAACTTCGATAAACCTTGACTTATAATAAATCCTAATTTAGAAATAAGTAGCACTCCATCATTTCCTAAGCTTTTCTTGTTGAATAACGTCATAAATGATCCTATATATATATATATAAATATCTTGAGATTTTTTAAGGTGATGCCAAGAAGTTTTTTTTTTTTGTTTGTTTAAAATTGATATGAACTTTTTTTTTATATATATTTTTTTTAATCTGAAAACTCAGAAGAATCTTTTTTTCTTCTTCATTGCTGTTGTTTCTATTATGTTTTTATTTTCCTTTTTTTTTCTGTTTCTTTTGTTTGCTTAGTGAGTTATCACGTATTTCCAGCATTAAGCCTTGCATTATATCAAAAAGATTAATTTTGTTTTTATTTATGTTATCGAACCTAAAAACCTTAAAAATTTATCATTTGTGAAATTGTATGTGTTAATAACTTAAAAAGGTTTATAAATAAAATGATTTAAAATGAATACATTCATTTAAATAAATGTATTATTCACATTGAGATGGGTGTTTATAGTAATCATTTGAGAGTAATGTCACTTTCCTTAAACGTTTGTCCAAATTACGTGGCAACACTCTCATCCATTCATTTCGATTGTATTAGATTTGTTTGATTTAAATGAATGGATGAGAATGTTACACGTTATTTGGATATCGTATCTGGACACCAAATTTAGATAAAGTATAATTACTCCTCATTTAATTTAAAGTTTTAAACATGAGTGTAGTTATAAATATGGGTGTGTTTATCATATTTATGGATGGTAATATCCTCACACTTATTATTATTATTATTTTAAAATGGAATTTGCATTAATATTATTTCTAACAAAATATTACAATAATTCAGAGTTTTTTGGAAGGGTGGGAGTTAGAAACTACAATCAAATGGTGTATGTGTTAAAGATTTACCACCAAATCAACCTAATTTATCAATTAATTAGAACTTGACAATTTCAATTCTATTATTTTCTGTTGCCTTTTATTCTATTCATTAATTTGGTGTTTTAGTAATAGTGAACTTATTTTATTAATTAATTTGATTTGATTTTTTTTTTTAGCTGTTCTCATTATAATCCAATATTATCTTTTCATGCACTTTTTTCTAAATACACTTCATTCTCAAACTTGCATTTTAAAATTTTCTAGTAACACTCAATTTTATTCCAAAATTATTCTTGTTATCTTTTAATACCCCTTTCTTAAAAAAAAAAACACACGCTATCATAAAAGCCTATTTTTTTTTCTATTAAAAAAACAATGGATAATTACTCTTGTTGGTGTACACTATCAAAATAGTTATTAAATAGGAATTGGTTTTAAAATTATAATTTTTAGGGAATACTGTGACATTAATAGTCATTACATCCCATTCCGTTAACTTCCGTAAATTATGGCATTTTGGTAAATAAAAAATGGCATTCCATCACGAGATTGAATTAATTATATGTGTGTGTATATATATATATAATTAATTAATTAAATTATCAAATAACAAGATAAAAACAAAAATTTACTTGGATCTATGTCAATACAACAAGAAGTGAACTTCAAAACTTTAAAGCGACTGTTTGGCGGTGGTTGATATTATTAATTTGGAAGCTTGAATAACTTAGATTTATTTTATAAGTTTTAGGCTTTCTACATTTGATTTTTTTTTTTTTACGATTATTGTTCTACACTTTAGTTGATGTTAACTACTTATATTGATAACTTGATATTATTATATTTGTTTAAATAATAAATAATGTAATTATTTCCTTAAACCGTTAAACCAAACCGAACAAAACTGATTTTTATCGGTTTGGTTTGATTTAACCTTGTAAATGGTTTGGTTTGAGTTGTAAAAAATTAAACCAATGAGATTTGAATGTTGTTGGGTAAAGATTTTTGAACAAGATAAATGGATATTTTATGTCACATAATTAAGAGATAAATGATTATAGCTACCTTTCATATGATTCTAGAAGTAGGTTTTCAAATTTTGAAAAAAAAAATCTAGTAGCTGGAAAAAAAAAAGTAAAATAATTTTTGTGATGAAATGTCATCATCATATTTATCAAAATGTCACTTATTTCACAGAAAGTCAATGAAATATGATGGAACGGTCATTAGTGTGACAGACTCATAGTGTTCACCAAAATGTCACTCATTTCACAGAAAGTCAATGAAATAAGATGGAACGGTCATTAGTGTGACAGACTCACAGTGTTCATAAAAAACGGTCATTTTGAAACAAATTTCCCATTCAATGACGATTTTGATAGTATGCAACAAAATTGATAATTTTCCATCCAATGACGATTTTGATAGTATACAACAAAATTGATGGCCACCGGAGTAACTACCCCGAAAATAATCTTTTTTTAGATTCTACAAAATCATTTTGTTTACATTTTTTTTTATTTTTTTTTGTTTCATTCACAAAAGGGAAAGAAAAAAAAAGCTCAACTCAAAACTTTTAATAAAAAAAGAATACCCAAAACACAATACGATAAAGTACTTGACCCTTGTTCGATTTAAAAGATCACCCTTGTTTCAGATTTAGAGATATGTGATCTCCGGATCTAAAAATGTTGTTATTATTATTATTATTATTTAACTATTATTGTTTTACACTTTAGTTGATGTTAACTACTTATATTGATAATTTGATACTATTTCTTATTTGTTTAAATAAGAAATAATGTAATTATTTCATTAAACCGTTAAACCAAATTGAACAAAACTGATTTTTATCGGTTTGGTTTGATTTGATTTAACCTAATAAATGGCTTGATTTGGGTTGTAAAAACTTAAACCAATGAGATTTGAATGTTGTTGGGTAAAGATTTTTGAACAAGATAAATAGATATTTTCATGTGATTCTAGAAGTAGGTTTTCAGATTTTAGATAAAAAAAAATCCAGTGGCTGAAATAAAAAAAATATAAAATAAATCTTGTGAGGGAATGTCATCCTTATATTTGTCAAGATGTCAATCATTTTACGGAAAGTCAATGAAATAAGATGAAATGGTCGTTAGTGTCACAGTGTTCATATCAGACAACAAAAACAGTCATTAGTATCACCAAAAACGGTTATTTTAAAACCAATTTCCCATCCAAGGATAATTTTGATAGTGTGCAACGAAATTGGTGGCCATCGGAGTAACTATCCCGAAAAGAATCTTTTTTTAAATTCTACAAAATCATTTTGTTTAGATTTTTTTGAAATTATTATTTTGTTTCATTCACAAAAGGGAAAGAAAAAAAAAACCCAACTCAAAACTTTTAATAACAAAAGAATACCCAAAACACAAAATGATAAAGTACTTGACCCTTGTTTGATTTAAAAGATTACCCTTATCTCAGATTTAGAGATACGTGATCTGTGGATCTAAAAATGTATTTTATTATTATTATTATTATTATTGGATTTTTTTAAAGGAGATCTAGAATCTCCATCAATGGAACTTTTAATCTCTATTATTAGAGATATAAGATTTATGTGTATTGTTGTTGATTGTTTTGTCTGATCTGTTATAAGAAAAGATGAGGAAAATAAGTCCGATATGAACATAAGCTTGTCCAAACTCCAAAGTATGTTCCTACCCATGATTGTTGCCGGTAGCTTCTGCCTCTTATTGATTCCAGTGTTAATCGGATTGGAACTGCCAATGAAAAGATCAACACGAAACAGCTTTCATCACTCCAGAGGGCTTTCACCCCAATATCCTTTAGTAAATAATGGGCCTTTCGGTTCCGAGAATGCTGGTGCTACCTATCAGAGAGCTGTGACAACCATCTTGAACGATATGATGTTTTTTATTTATCATTTTCCTTTTAATAGCAGTAGTTTCTTTTTTATTCTTTCTCACATCATAAGTGTTTTTTTTTTTTGGGTGCGTCACAAGTTGATCGGTCTTGTTCACCAACGTATACAATAAAAAAGAAATAATTTTCGATGAATCTAAAAACCATTGAACAGTTCATCGTTTTTTTTTTACCCAAAACATAAGAAAGAAAAAAATCATCATTATCAACATAAATAATCAAAGTAGGTTCGCTACATGATGTGGATTTGTGATTGTGTTTGAATTTTAACGGGAACACAAGGTTTGATTGTTTGAATAGGAGAAATTGTCATATCTAACATCCTTAGCGAATGAGGTCTAAATAAGGTCCAAAATTTATATATAAGAATTGGTTTTGTCGATTTCTTAACCAAGTATGATGTAGATTTGTGATTGTGTTTGGACTTTCACGAGATTGTGATATTTGAACGGAATAAATTATCACATCTCATATTACCGGCGAGTAAAGTCCAAAAATTAGTAAATAAGATTTGGTTTCTCAATCTCTTAACTAAGTAAACACATTTTAGGTGGAATGAACAACAACGATTGTACACAATGATCCAAGAGCCACTACGTGGATGTACGATAAACAAAATACACAAACATTTTCTATTTTGATTTTCCATCAAAACTAACAGAAAATCTTAAAGAAAAAGTTTATTCTATCTCAACATAATATCAACAAATACAAGCTGATTCATATGCTTATATATTCTAACACTGACCAAACCTGGATTTGTATACAAGACGTCTCTCACAGTCTCACTAACCTGCCCTCTGTAGTGACTACTACACGAACTTGATCATACAAAACCACATTCATGTGTATATCGATCATAACGAATGTCCTACATTTCGATTGATACTGTTTAATTTTCCCTCTACCCGAAAATGGTGAAAATCAAAGAACATATATCTATGATAATAACTTCATTGTAATATAAAGGAGGCAAGAAATTAGATTCATGTTTGCTTGCCAATTGCCCTACTTGTGGTGGTGTATATCTGGGTAGAGTCCCAGTATATGCTCTGGCATGAAATCGTGCCGAGTCAGGATCCCAACAATTGGAGGCCTCTGCAGAACAAATTAGTAAAAACATTCAAAACAATTGTTATATCACAATAGTTTTCAAGAGTTTTCAAGTGATTTCCAAAATCTTAACTTCAAAGTTCAAGCAATGTGTGTGTGCACGCATGAGAGAGAGAGAGAGGATTACCCCTGCTGTTTTCGGCACCACACACATGTGCCTGAGGCCAAGTTCTCGGAAGAGAACAGCAGCTTTAGCTAGAGATATCGTTTCCACCACCGTGTACGGGGATGTGTTAGTAATTGGATGGAGATCGACATACATGTCCATTTCCTCCTCGGTAATGTCCAAGTCTTCGAGTTTAATCCCCTTGCCAGATCCTGCTTTCGCGAAATCTTGTGCCTTGAACCTCCTCATGATATCCAATCCAGTCAGTACTTTCTGTTTTGTAAATTTCTTTCCTTTAAGCAACACAAGAAGATGAGACCTCAAAACGAGCCCACACAACTCCGGAGAATCCGAGAAAGGTGGCTCATCTATCACAGGGAAACCATTATGCCTTGTTAGCTTTAGAGCATGTAAAATATTCCCAACTTTTTCAACCCCAGAAAACGAAACTAAAGGACCAGAAACAACATGGCTTGCGACCAAATGCCTCATGTATGGTTCCGCGTGAGCTTCCAAATAAGGCAGCCCCTTCATCTTCACTATCTGGTCATAGACACCCTTGTTGAAGCTATCAGCAACGGTTTTTGAAATAAGAAGAACAAGCATCACCAACGGGAGCATCAGCAAGTCATTGGTGAGTTCGAGAAGTATAACGCAGAGAGAAACCGTCATTCTCATGGTGCCACCAAGGAACGAAGCAGCTCCAAGAAGGGCGAAGAGGCCCGTGTCAAGATTAGATAGAGAACCGAGGATAGTCCCCACAAGGCGTCCATAAGAGGCCCCGGCAAGTATGACTGGAATGAAGAGGCCAGAGGGAATCGCGATCCCATACGTGATAATGCCAAGGCAAAATATAGCAGCAAAGAAAACAAGGAGGGTGGAGATATGAAATTCCTTAGTGCCAGGGCTTAATAAGTTGCGGATTGCATCATCGTTGGTGTTGAGAAAGAGCGAAGCAAGGTCATTGTAATGGCCGGGTGGACACTGGAAATTCTTATAGTTTCCAGAGCGACCTTCGGTGGGGCATTGATCCTCTGCGAAAGGACATGGAAGGCATTTTGAAAGCCATGGTAGGCCGTATGAGCAACAGGAGGTCAAAAGTGACATGGCCATAACAAGCATGACTTTGAATATAGGTCCTTTCCTGCAATTCATTTCTCAATCAGCAACAGAGAAGATGCAACAAAATATATAAAGTCACGATGAAACCAACGAATCAGACATACTCGTTGATGATGCTATACGTACGGAGGACCTTGTCCACAAAGTAATTGTAGAGGCTTCCGAAAATGCCTCCGAGAACTCCAAGCAAAATAACTGCGAGCAGATCCGGGGTGTTGTAAGTAGCCTGGGAGGAATTGACATCAAACATGATCAGACCACCTTTCCCAAACAGTCCACATTTTCCACTTCGACAGAATTCTATGAAGCCTCTCAACACCACTGCAACTACAGCTGTTGTGAAAAATGTCCTCCAAAGAAGAGCACTTCGCCACCTGAACAAATTTTAAACACGAAAGCAATTCATCTCAGGATACAACAGAAGAACAAACCACCCGTAAAAGGGGGAGGGAGATAGGATATTATACCATGAAGCAGCTTCTTCGAGGGCGAAAAGGACTCCACCGACTGGGGCGCGGAATGCAGCTGCTACGCCAGCAGCTGCACCACACGTAATCAAATCCCTCCGGTCCCTATCGTTTTTGAAGTATCTAAGCCATCTCCAGGTCAAGCGGTATTTTCTCGAACCACCCTGTCCAAGCAAAGAGGCTATACAAGCACCAGTATGCACCATTGGTCCTTCCTTACCGACAACAAATCCACCAGCAACTCCAAAAATAGAACCGAAAATCTGCCAGATAATTAGGATGGTCAGTTCTAACAAGTTTGTTTTCATTGTGAACAGATAAACATTCACATTACAGGACCTCCTGCACACCTTTACAAAGAGAGTACTCGGAGCCAAAATAGAGTAAGCATCTACACCGTTAAGGTATGCTTTCACCTCTGGTATGCCAGAGCCTGCTGCTGCAGGTGCAATGTAAGCGCAAAGAGCTGAAGCAGCAATGGCCAAAACCATGTTACAACCTGCATACGCCGCGAATGCCTTAAAATACCTGCACTGGAAGAATTATTACATAGTTAACCCGAATTTCAATGAAGCATCTAGGTAAGATTGTGATCGAATTTCAAGAGCTCGGAAGCTGTCAAGGAGATTGCATTAGGCTTACTTATCCTTAATCATGAGATCATTGGTGAGGAGAAGTTTGAAACCAGCTAAATTTTCGACAGCAAAATTATTGAAACAACCCACAAGTCCTGTTCCTAAACCAATAAGGAGTGCAAGTGTCCATTTGAGGAAAATATACTGGAATATCTGAACCCGGTTCCGTGATCTCCAGTCCTGCTTAAATAACTCATTCTCAACAATCCTGTAAAAAACATAGAGAAAACAGCTGAGGCAGAATGACTAGTATAACAAATAAACATCATTTCTAGATATAACATCCGAAATTCTCTTATCTCGAATTCCCAATGTGAAACAATATGTTTGAATTTTCGTTTGATTTCCTTCAATTTCTGAGCAACCAATCGACATACTAAAACAGGAATATTGCACATACACAGCAGTTGAGATCTGAATACGCCTAATAGACCTTTCGCGCTTAGCAAACACAATCAAAAATATTAATACAAATCATATTTTCGAAGCTTTTGGTTCATTTTCTTGACAATTAAGCAAAAAGCATCAGAAAACATGTTCAGAGAATGAGATTATATGATGACAAACATGAGATCCAAACCTCTCTTTTGCACTTAACCAAAATATTTACAAGACAAACAAACAGGAAATCATCTGATAACATATATTATATGACTAATTAACCAAATGATACGAATAAGAAAGATTTAAGAAAGTGAGGTTCATACTCATAATCAAGGGATTCGATAGTGCAGACATTGGCACCAACAATGGCAATCTGGGAGGTTGTGTTGGTCCTGTTCTTCCACAAAAGTGGTTCTCTGATGATGGAACCAAATTCCTTGTCATTATCTGCTGTTTCTGATCCAAATCTCTCAAACAATCTACCACTTCTCTTTCTCTCGTTGTACTCTCCTTCCTCTATTTCTATATCATTCTCTTCCGATCTCTCTCTACTGTTATCATCATCCATATTCATCAAAAAAAAAAATCAAATCTTTCTATTCTCTTGGATTCTCCTCTCTCTCAAAAGCTAACCCACATCAAAATATATATCTATCTCCTTCTAGAATTTAAATTAAAAAATAAAATACAAACCCAGATCAAAGATGTTCCTTTTCAATCCATTAATACACTTTATCAAATGAAGAACGTGAACCCTTCTCTGCTTTTTTGCTTTTACTTTGTGGTGGGAGGCCCTTGAAATTCAATAGTGACCATGAAAATTAAATGTGTTAAATTAAACAAAAAAAAAATCCTAGAAACATTGATCGCATTCACGACAAAAAGAGAAAGTACACCATTTTCTGATAATTTTGTCTGGATTTGACACGTCATCACCCCTATTGAAAAACAGATCCATAAATAATAATAAAATATGGATATATAATTATTTATGGACTTAACGATAAGCCGTTTTTCAGATACATAACACAGAACTATATACCACTAACCACTTCTGCTCCTTCTTCCACGTCTCATGTACATCCTAGGTAAAACGTGACAAAATTTATAGTTGAACACTTGAACTAATATCATCAAACTCTCATAAGATTTGCTATTTTATGCAAGAAAACAACTATATTATTAATTAGCAATTATCTCTCGTGCAGTTATTTAAACTTAACTGTTAACAAAGTTTAATCATTAAGAATGAGGGTATTTTTGTTACTTAAAGCTTATTTTTTAAAAATAAAAATAAAAAACATGTTTGGGAAGATATATTAATTTAAAACATTTACAAATCAAAGCAGTAATTTTTTTTTTTAAAAATGGATCTTTACCATACAACTCTGAGTTGGACGGTTGATATCAAATTAAACATAAAAAAAAAAAACTACACAAATCATCAATCTTTACCGTCTATCTTTATCGATCTTCATAAACCCAAATTCTCCAATTCAACTCCCAACACATAAATTATCATCAATCAAAACAATATAACAATTTGCAACTTCACAAAACTCAGATTCTTAAATAGTCAAATTTGATCGACGGTTAAGTTTGTTTGACTACAGTAGGAGAGATTGATATCAATTAATAATAAAGTTGTTTACGCATGTAAAAGAATAAATCTCATGGGAGTTTGATGTAATTAATTCTTTATAGTTTGATTATATACTATATAGTTAATCATAGTAGTAAGGATAAATATCATTTTCGTTGCTTTAGTTTACCAGAATATCCATTTGGTCGCCATCGTTCCGGTATCGATACATTTAGCCTTTCCGTTACATTTTCTGTTTAAGACAAATCATCTGACATGTTCGGAAGGTAAAATGATTGTCATGCACTTATGCTGCTTAAAATGTTTAAAGTGCTTACAAAGACAATTTTACATTCCAATGGCCAAAATGACCATGGGAGCCTTTAATTTTAAATTCTAATAAATATTTACATATTTAAAAATAACATGCATTAAAATAAAATAAAAAAACAAAACTTGAACCTAATCAAATACCCTATTCATCTCATCATGAACAACATCTATTCATCATCTTCCATATCAAACACCATCACCAAACCCCATCCATCAAAAACCCACTGCCACAAACATCATCTATTCATTTCCCACATCAACAACATTACCAAACCCTAGCCACTAAAACCCACTGCCACCCAAACCGCCACCGCTCTAATCCGCCACTCAAACCCGCACAAACCACCACCGGCGGCCGAATCAAACCAACACCAAACGCCAGTCAAACCACCACTCTCTCTCTCTCTCTCTCTCTCTCTCTCTCTCTTCGAAATAATCACCAGATTCACCACCACCCTTTTTTTTATAAAAAAAAATACTCATTTCGCCATCGTTTATCATTCACAACTAAATCCAACACATTACAAACATCACCCAACCTCATCTTCATTACATTCACCAAATAAGAATAAAAAAATTAAATTTTTTTTTGTGATTCATCAAGAATCGACTCTACGAGATAAGAGTTTAGAAGGGGTTCGTTCACGGTTTCAAACGAACAAATTGACGACGTTAATGGCTGGGGTTTGGTGTTCGGCAACTGGTGAAGCTTTCTAGCACGGCGGTGATGGATGACTCACGGCAGCGGAAACGGTGGTGGTTGGTGGCTGTGTAATCTGGGGTGTTCTTCATCTCTCTTATCAGATTTTTTTTCTTAAAAAAATAATGATGGTTGGATACTTTGATGATATTTGATGATTGTGGGATTTTTATGGTGTTTTCAATGTGTATTGTGTTAGATTTTGCTGTGTATGTAGTTTTTACGAATGGGATTTTGGGGTGATGAAGAGGGAGAGAGAGTTTGGGTTTGGGTTCGCGTGAGAGAGATATAGGAAGGGTTTGGGTTTTGGTTTCTTGGTGTGTGTTGGTGAATGGCGAGAGGTGATGACCGATGTAGATGTTAGTGAAGGGTGACGAAATGGTGTGTGTTTGGTGATGGGATGGTGACGGTGATAGGTTTTAATTAGTTTTATTTTTAAATTTAATTAACTATATATATATTTTTTAAAAATTAATTAATTATAAATTTAATTAGTTTATTTTAAAATTTAAGTAAATATAAATTTAATTTTTTTTTTCATTTTTTATTTAATTAATTTCAAAACTATCATTATACCCTTCTATCGGACAGACTTCTAAAAACTCTAACGTTGAATTAACGTTTTACCCTTATTGAATTCTGAGAAAGCCTAATGGATTTGGACGGTAAAAACTAAAATAGGGATTGACTGAAAACGTTTGGACTTGCATAGCCAGTACTGAAAGGCGTGATCAAAATGGATAATATGGTATACCATAGGGATGAAAATGATATTTACCTTAGAAAAAATAATAACTAGGGATTTTCACGTAAATAGAAATATAATTGATCGTACTATTTCTATACCTAAAGTAGGTTCCCATTTCCTATCGTTTGTACTCATTTTCAAGTTTTTTTGTGTATTTAATGTGTTCTGTAAGCTTTGTGTAGGTAATAAACCATAAATAAGGTGTTTGAGCTTAATTGAAGAGTTTTAGAAGATAAAAGAGCTGAAATTGTGATAGCTTGTGTAGAACATTCAACCGTTGGGGATCATATCTCGCTCCTCAAATCGAACTGGGTTTTGTGCTATCTATTTTTGGAAACCCCGAATGTCTAGTTTCCAATGGTTTTTACAGTTTGCAAATCAGAGGTTTATGGAGAAAGTTATACTCATTTTCATAATAGTGCGCGAAACTGTCAAAAGGGACGTGGTACGATGTGTCAAGGTGTACCGCGCAAATGCATAAGAAATGTTGCGCATTACGTTTCCTCAAGGTATACCACGCCCAAGAATGACAATGGGTCGGGTTCGGGCAGGGTTTGGAAAAAACCAAACCCAAACCCAAACCCGCGAAAGAAAATGACATCCAGACTCACCCACGAAACCACGAAATGTAGCGGGTTCAGGTTTCACATAGTGCTGTAATAATGGGCCAGCCCGTGACAGGCCGGTTCGGCCGGTCCAGGAAGACAACGGGTCATGCTTGGAACGGTCCGTGAAGGAAGCGAGCCAGGCCGCGGCCTGACCTGTGACAGGCCGCGTGCTGGGCCGCTGGTAGGAGGCCCAGCAGGCCGGCCGGCCCGCCATGGCACGCCAAGGCGGCGTGCCAGGCCTGTCGGACCGGCCTGTTGGACCGGTCTGTCGGACCGGTTGGCCGATCCGTTCTGCCAAGCAGGTTAATTTTTTTTAATTTTTTTCTATTTTTTTTTCAAAAACCCTCCAACGGTTGGAATTTGAATTCCAGCCGTTGGAGCAAAAAAAAATTACAAAACCCCCTGAAATCTTTTAAATTACATTTTGACCCACAAATTAAGTTTTTCTATAAATACTTCCATCAATTTCATTTTCCATTCACTCTCTCTATCATTCTTTCAATCTCTCATTCTCTCAAATCTCAATCTCTAATATATTCTCCAATTCTCTAAACTTTTTCATTCAATTTGGTTATTACTCTCTCTACAAAATTCTCTACATTTTCCACCAACACACCAAATTTTAAAGGTACAATTTTGTTATTACTTTTGCTCAAACATATTCTTATAGTAAATTTATATGTTTATGTTTAGATTTTAGTTACTTAATGAAAACATTTTTATTTAGTTAGTTAATTTATCAAATTTTGGGCTTTAATGTTAATATTATTTGTTTAGTATATTAAGATTTTTAAGTTTAGTAGTAATTTTAATATTTGTTATTAGTAAATTTAGAAAGTTAACTTGTATTACTGAATTTATTGTTAGTATCGTATTTGTTATTTTTAAGTGTAGTATTATTTATAGTAATTATTGTTAGTAAATTAAGATTACTGTTAGTAAATATTGATTTTTAATTTGACTATTTAACTACTATAGTGCTCATATTTTTACTTCAGATAATGGATCCTAACCAGCAGCCTTATTTTCTGGACGATTTGAATATGCTCAACGATGACTTTGATATTTCAGAGCCGACCGATACTCAAGCGGGATTTTCTAGTTCCGGCGTTACACCAACATCACGTCCCAGAAAATTAACATCAGATGTGTGGCAATGTTTCAACATAGTCCAAATGACACTCCCAAACGGGACGTCTGGCCCAAGAGCTAAATGTAAGTTTTGTCATAAGGATTATGCTACAAGTACGAGGGGAACTGGACATTTGAGACGGCATATGCACAAATGTATGCCTGCACATGGACAGGTAGACACTACAATCCAGACACAACTTAAACGACACCCAGACGGGTCCGTTACGACGTGGCAGTTCGACGCCATGCACGCTAGGGAGTGCTTGGCACGATACATTGCACAAACTGATCAACCTATCAGTATTGGTGAGAGTCCATTTTATAAAGAATTAATCACATCTGCATATAACCCCCAATTTGAATCTGTTTATAGAACCACCACTAAAAATGATTTGATACGATTGTTTGAAACCCAGAGGGATGACTTAGTTGCTGAAATACAGTATTTAAGTGTCTCTGTTGCATTAACTTCTGATATTTGAAATGCATGTTCCAAACATGACTATTTATGTTTCACGGGACACTATTTAGATTATGACTGGAGGATAACAAAAAGAATTTTTGGTTTTCGTCCTATGGATTTTGCACATACCGCAGAAAACATTTTTAATGTCATAATGGAAGTTTTAGAAACTCATAAAATCACGCATCGCATCCTTTCGATCACATTTGATAATGCATCTGCAATATATTAGCTTTATTGCATTGTTTGTTGCAAAAAATATCCCGCAAGATGGAGGTTATTTCTTCCATCAACGGTGTGCATGCCATATTATAAATTTAGTTGTACAGGCTGGTTTAAAGCAGGTAAGCGACCAAATAGATCGCACCAGAGATGTCATTTCTTGGATTTACAGTTCTAATCCTAGATTCAGTGAATTCAAGACACATTGTAAATTAAACGGTCTCAAACCCCGACGATTCCAAACTGATATACCGGTAAGGTGGAACTCTACTTATTTAATGTTACAAAATTGTTTGGAATATGATACAACCATTACATGTTTTTATAACATGAAATAGGCCAAAACAGCTCAACTTAGTCCAAAAATATTTACCACAGACGATTGATATGTGGCAAAGATTTTTGTTCAATTTTTAAAGATTTTTTACAATGCCACTGTAACTCTTTCCAGGGTATATTACCCCACATCTTCCCAGGTAATCCATCATATAGTGAAAATGTCTGAAATGTTTAACAGTTATAGAGAAGATGAACATCTAGGCGCTGCAGTTGTTGCCATGGAGACAAATTTGAAAAAATATTGGGCTAACATTCCTCTACTTTATGTCTTAAGTGCTATAGTAGATCCTAGGGTTAAATTATCTGGTTTAGAAGTTTTGCTTGAGTTTATTGGTATTAATTTGTCAATAGATTATTCACAACAAATTACTGACATTCGAACCAAGTTGTTCAAGATTTTTCGTATTTATGAGAGCAGGTTTGGCAACATTGACACCCCCCAATCAACACAAGCAGAGACAGAGCCGAAGCAAACAAGTCAGAGCCTTCTGAAACGCCGAAAAAAGAACAAATCAGCAAATACTTCTTCAGGGCAAAGATCTAGCCCATCTTCTTGTACCGAACTTATTAGGAACCTTGAAGCACAGTTCGATGCTGTTGGAGACAAGAAAGAGTTTGATTTGTTGTTATAGTGGAAGGCCTATAAGTACAGATATCCAATTCTGTCACACTTAGCACATGACGTACTGGTTATTCCAGTGTCAACGGTGTCTTCAGAACAAGCTTTCAGCACCAGTGAACGTATAATTGAACCAAGAAGAAGCTGTTTGTCTCCAGAGATGGTGGAGGTACTAACATGCCTTCGGGATTGGGAGCATGCTAAAAAAAGGTTGCAAAATCTAACTGTAGATAAAGAACTTATTCTAAATTTCGACAATCTATATATTGATGACCCTTCAAGTAGTGGTCAGGGCCAGAACTAGGTTATACTTTTACATATGTATTTATTATTTACTTGTAAGGTATAAAACGGTTGCACTCTTTTTCCATTACCAAGTTTTTATCCCACTGGGTTTTTCTTGGTAAGGTAAATATATAATACTGAATTCCATAAGTGAAAAATAAATAAATAAATAAATAATTGTTCGTTCTCTTTATTCATTTCAAATCCTAATAATTATTCGTTCTTTTTATTCATTTCAAATCCTAAACTCTAAACTTTAAACCCTAAATCCAAACAAACGTAATTTGAAAAAAAAATTGGAACAAAAGACTAGCCCGCCGGACCAGGCCTGTCAGGCCTGGCCCGCCTACCGGTCTGGCACGGCAAGTAGGTACGGCTAGTTTGAGGCAGGCCGGCGTACCGTGACGGGCCTGTTGTTCCGAAAACAGGCCGGGACGCGACACCGTAGTGTGCCAGGCCCAGCCATGTCTGTTTCCACAAATGTACTGGCCATACTGTGCCTAATGGGCCAGGCCAATCTATTTGTACACCACTAGTTTCACATATGGATTTTAGCGACATCCAGACCACGAATCCGTGAACTCCTATGAATTTGTTGTTCCAAAGCGACTCACTCCTATATATGTAACTCGGTCCAAGTCAAATCCAGTTACCGGCAGCCATCCACGTTAGTTTTCTTCTTTCAGACTTCAGAGAAAATGAAAAAAAAAAAGTAAGAGCAGAAAAAAACTTTAAAATGTTTGAGAAGAAGAGTTTTAATTTTGAAGAGAAAAAGAAAAAAAAAAGTTGCAGAGAAAATAAATGGAGAAGATGAGTTTTAATTTTGAAGAGAGAGTATAGGGGTTGAAGATCGAAAAGAAAAGAAAATGAAGGCTAAAGATAAAAAGAAAAAAAATGAAAGATATTTTAAATTTTGAAAAGATAAATAATGGAGTCCAACTGTATGTGATGTAAGACAAAAACGAAATATAAAAGTAATTGTTATAATATTATTTGTTAAATAATTATTAAATCAAACAGGTTCGCGGCAGGTTTGGTTTTTTTCCACACTCGAACCTGGACCCGAACCCGTGACGGGTTGAGATTTTAAATCCAAAATCGTCCACAGGCTTTATTTTCACATACCAATCCCTCTCCAAACGGGTTGGGTTCGGGCGGGTCCCATGAGTTCGGATTTAATTGTCATCCTTAACCACGCCTCGCACAACACAAATTGCACCAGAAATGTTGTACGGTTCGTGGCGTCTAAACGTACAGCGTATCGTACCGCTCTTTTGCTATAATTAATCATTTTCAGCCATTTTCAACCATTTTCTATAGGGTAATCTTATCCTTTCACTCCAAATTCGTGTCTTAACCTCCCAACTATACAAATACCCAATTTTCTCTCATTTTCCTTATCACTCTACTTCTTACACCCTACACAAACCCTTCTTCCTCATTTTCATCTTTTTTATCCTTCATCTTCTTCCCCAAATAAGAGAGAGAGCTTCAAGCTTCCATGAAGATTATTCCTCTATATGAGCTCACCATACATCGCTACCACCACCTTCTACACTTCTTTCACCCATCTTAGAGTAGATTACAATAAGAAATAAGTGGTCTTTTGACCAAAAACGAGCCAAGCAACAACAAAGGAAATAAAGATGCTTTGATAGAGATTTCTCCAAAGGGTTTTCTCTATAACTCAATTCTTTTTGTATTTCTTGTTTTATTTGTTGTGTAATCGTCATTTGGAAATATTTGTAAACCTACACTTGTTCTATTTATGTATGTTGTTCTTAAATTTGTTTGGTTGTTGTTATATTCTTTGTTATATCCATGATTTAAGTTCTTATTATGATATGCATGTGTATGGAAGTTAGAAATTGATGTGTATTTCATGAATGAGATTAGGAGTATAATAACTTAATTTTGGAGTAGTGTAATGTAACATCCCATGATTGTTGATAGATGATCCAAAATGTCGTGTTTCAAATGATTTGAGTAATTGAGAATTAGCTCTAAATAATGGGAAAAGTTTGTTTGATGCGTTAATATGATACATTAAGTTTTGGTTTCATATTCTTGTGCTTAATGTGTCTTTGTTTTAAGACACAATTGCTCATCCCATGGGTTGTGTTGGGTGATAAATTGATTATGGTAACTTCTTTAATCAAGAGAATGAACCCTTACTTAAATTGAATATACTTAATGCTTAACAATCAACTTGATGTACATAGTTGTTTGGTGAACTTGTTTCCTCTTTAAGCCATCCATCTTAGGGAGATTACAGAGATAAGGAGAGAGCTTTCTCATCTATGAGAGAGTTGGGCATTCAAGAACATCAAAGACTCACAGTGATCGTCTAGTGGTCAAGACATTCGATTTTCGAATCCCGGTAGCGGATGTGTGTTTCTTTCTATCTATTTTACATTTCTTTATTTGTATTTCTTGTTTTTTCTTTGATGTGTGCTTTCATTCATTAGGGATTTGATGTAAACCTAGCATTGTTGTCTCTTTTATTAAATATTTTTGATGATGATTGAGTGGTTATTTAAGTTCTTAATGTTTTTGAGTGATTAGCCACCGATTGAATAAGCTTTGGTTGTGTGTGATGAACAGAGAAGGAGAAGCGCACAACGTGTTCGATTAAATCTCTATTGCATGTAGAGTAAGGTAGAGATTCACAAGACTTTGCATGTATAGTCGCTAAACATGTTTCATTGTTCTTAATGAGCTTGTGTATAGTTCGCGTAACCATAGAGAGATAAGTTATTAGTGCATGTGGGTATAACCTTTGTTGTTCGAGGGAGAATATTAACGAGGATTAAGTGCGCACGACTTTCAACTTTTATGATCAAGTTTGTATGAATTTGTGTGATTGTTATGGTGAAGTTAACTTCTTAGTGTAACCACATATCATGCATCTCTCCAATCCATCTTTGTAAATACTATTGTATATAATTTATATGTCTATAGTAATATTTACATATATATTCATAGCAATAATTTCATATAGTGCACACACACAACACACACCCTAATCAGTTTTTCAGTTCAATTAAACTAGGACTAGTTGACGAATTACACATCCTCGTAGGAACGAACTTTATTTATCATTGTACAACACTCACCGATCTCATATGATTGTGAGTAGCCATCTCGGAGTGGTCAATAATCATTAAACTTTCAAATTTGTTGGATTTTTAATAGTTTTATTATTTCTATAAAACATTTTACTTTTTGGACAAAAATGTCTTTAATGAGATTTTGAAAAAAATAGCATATTTTTTTTATAGGGAGATCTATAGTCCAACAATAATGGACCTCCATATGACAATTGTCATTCTTCAAACGGTTTCATGTTGATTAGGGTTTTTTTGTTAACATTTGTTTTAAAATTCTTTTGATTGCCATAGGGCTGAATTTCGGTGCGTAATCGTGATAGAGTTTCCATTTTATAATTGTAGACTGTAAATAATATTAAAGATGTTCACATTGCCAAATTGAAGGATAAGAAATTTATTATAAAGTAGTTATTGGTCTGTTCTTGTTTTTGCATGTGCTCGATCCTCTCATCTTCTTAGGCATTTTATGGTCCGTTTTTTTCATGGAGACTGATTATTCATTTACTTGGGCTTCAGCCAACTATAGGTTAGTGGTATTCCTTATTTTATTAGTTTTTTAAAAAATATAGTTAAATTATTTTTGTATTTGTGTTTTTTACCTGCTATCCGGTTGTTATCTTTATAAATTAATGTTAAATTGTTAATCTTGTGTTTTTTTTTGTTATCTATCTAATAACATTTGTTTTAAAAATTCTTTGATTATCAAAGGGTTAAAAATCAGTACATTGGATAAACATTGGCGTATTCGTGGCAAACTTACAATTTTATTGTAGAATATAAATAATGTTGCAGATGTTAACATGATCAAATTGAAGGATACAAAATTTATTAAGAAATTACTTAAATTTTGAATTTGGCAAGCCACGTGGCTTTCTCTATAACCTCACCATTTTTCATACCTATAGCATAATTTCGATTCTATTCAAAATTTAACAGGAGCAAGTGTTTGCAAACATTATTATCATTGTTCTTTTCAACACATATAAGTCATCAATGTACTAGATGTTAAAATTTTATTAAGGTACAAAGTTGTTATTATATGGTTATAATAACCATTTTATACTCCTAACAAATTTTATAAACATTCTTATCATTAAAATTTTCAACATGTATAAGTCATCAATACGCTGGTTGTAAAAATTTGTTAGGGGTATGAAGTTGTTATTATAAAAGTTGTCATTACAAGGTTATTGTGATAACTTTATACCCCTGACAAATTTTACTTTGGATGTAAGAGTACCTTAATATTATTTTAATTGTTAAATCTGTATATAACAACAACAAAAAATGGAAGACACATAGTATTCGCACATCTTGTTAGGTTTCTTCTTTGTTATACATTAATTAAAAAGTAGATTAAGTGAGAATTGATCATGTAAATTAGTTCGAGGTTTCGTTATCTCAAGTTGTCATGTTATAGACAAGATCATAACTCCATGTCATGCTAATTACTTACATTTCATTTAATCAAGAATCAAGGCTCGATCGTTTTGATGAATGTTAAAGCAATTATTTATATTATTAGAAGACTTTGAGTCAGAGATTAATACATGTTTAATTTTGAACAATTATAATTAAATTCAGTGTTTAGAATATGGGAATACGATTGAATCCATAATTTCAACGGTTGTAATATCGGTGTGAACCCTCATCTTATTGTTTATACTATATATTTAATGTGACAAAGAAATATTATCTAAATAATTTTCCACATTAAATTCGGTGGAAGACAAGCTAGTATGAAGACGATGAAAAAAATGAAGAAACGTATTTAGTTTATACAAATCAATCAATGAATGAAGACGATCTGACGCTGGGCTTGGAAATATAGGATTGTGTCTGTGCACACAATGCTCAATATGTCACATCATCTAACAACCATATATATTGTCCTCTCAATTTGAACTCAATAATTAAGATTTATTTACTTTTGATTTCTCTAAACCATACTTTTATTGGTATAGAGCTACTTTTGATTTAATTCACAAGTAAATTACAAGAGATGAACATTGTGAAGTATACATGCATAATACGAGTTTTGATTAAGTGTCTATATTTTGTTTTTAAAATATAGATCAACACTACGTTAGGTCAAAGAATTCTACATATCAACGTTGCTATATCAAATTTGTTGCTCGAGAGAATATTGACGAGGATTAAGTGCAGACAACTTTCAACTTTGATGAACAAGTTTGTTTGAATTTGTATGATTGTTATGGTGAAGTTATCTTCTTAGTGTACGGACATACCATGAATCTCTCCAGGAATCGGGGGCATTCTTTGAGACTCAAGTGGTAGGATTCTTTGTCTTTTTTCTTTTCATAAGGGGGTTCTAGATGCAATTTCAGGGAAATTATTGGCAATTCACAGAGCATGCCAATTGATTTCGGGAAATCCGTCTTTTGCTCGATGTAATATCACTATTTCAGCGACTCAAAGTCTGCGGTGGAGTAGGTAAAGGGGTCAGATTTTAGCAATTTACAGCTAGTGAACTATGTTTACGATATTCGCCAATTCCTCAAGTCTTCGGATGGTTTCTATGTTAAGCGCAGACAGATTAGCAAAGGATAGGTCGCAAGGTGAATGGGATAGACTTGAATGGGGTGATCTTTGAAGTCCTATTTTTCCATTGTCTTTGTGCAATTTGTGTATGTGTTTCGCATGAGCTTTGTTCCTTATTTGGTGTGTTGTCTGGTTCTGTGACCTGTTTTGTGGATTTCTATTGTCTCTGCCTACAAGGGTCTTTTTAAATAAAATTGCTGGTTCAAAAAAAAAAAAGAATCTCTCCAATATATTTTGTAAATTTTATTGTATATAATTTATATTTTTATAGCAATAATTACATATTCATAGCAATAATTTCATATAGTGCAAACACAATAAACACCCTAATCAGTTTTTCAATTCAATTAAACTAGGACCAGTTGACGAATTACATATTCTCATGGGAATGAACTTATTTATCATTGTATTACACGCACCGACCTCGTATGGTTACGAGAAGCCATCTCGGTGTGGTCAATAATCATGAAACTTTCTAATTTTATGGATTTTCAATAGTTTTATTGTTTCTATAAAAAAATTTACTTTTTTGACAATGTTTTTAATGAGATTTTGAAAAAAAAAAACCATATTTTTTATAGGGAGATCTGCAGTCCAACAATAATGGACCTCCATATGGCAATTATCATTCTTCAAACGGGTTCATATTGATAGGGTTTTAAAATTCTTTTGATTGCCATAGGGCTAAATTTCGGTGAATAACTGTGATAAAGTTACCATTTTATGTTAGGATTTCGATTACCACAATAAAACAAAACAACATGCATAGGCACAAAATTAATCTGAATGTTTAACCTAAATATGTTTCTATATCATACTTAATCAAACCCTAATCATACAATATTGACCCATGCCAATTCAAGAGAAAAGTGGAAAAGAATCGATAGCGAAAGCGTACCTGAATCCATTGCTGGAGATTTGTAAACGGGTTGTGATCTTCCAAATTATCACGACCTTTATGAACCCTACCGTGTTCTATTTTGATATGTTGATGGGAATACAGAGAAAACAAAAGTATCGTGTAATTTGGGGACCATAACCCTTAATATATATAATAATCAAATTATTATATGTTGGCTATTTCTAACTCGGCCCCTCAACAAATTAGAAATAGCACTCTGGTATCTACACATTAATTCCATGACAATTATACCCTTAATCCTTAATACTTTAAATCTTAATTAGATCACTTTAATTTAGGCTTAACCAAAAGATAGCACAACACATTTAATGTTCAAATGTGTGGCCCCATATGATGGAATTTTTCAACAATCTCCCACTGGGCCACATATGTAACTTTACAAATGTGTATGACTTTATGAGCTCCAAAACTTTGCTATCACAATTTTAGGGTATATCCGAACAATCTCGTCCATTGATTATGCTAACATAGGATCAAAGCGGCTTTCGTCACATTTAGCGTGACTAAACCCATCAATGGTCACGTATACCAACATAACCAAATGACATAGATCAATCATGGATGCGTAGCATGAAAATTACATGCAATGTGATCTATACATGTCTATTCCAACTGGTCATACTTTATTCCCTAGTGAGATCAAAACTTAACACAATGTAACAGAGTGTAATTAACCGAAAACTTTATTTCTGATCAGAAAAATATCCAAATACATAAATGCTTAAATATATCCAAAATAAAAATGTAGAGCAATACAATACAAAATTATACAAACTCCTACTATAATGTGATATCCTCACACAAAATAACACTGATATGAGCAGTGTGCTCGTGAAAGACCTTGGGTGGTAATCCCTTTGTAAGCGGATCCACTATCATGGAGTTTGTCCCAATGTGCTCTATGGATATATGTCCACTCTGCACTTTTTCCTTCATAACTAGGAACTTAATGTCAATATGCTTTGACCTAGATGAGTTCCTGTTGTTATTAGAATATATCACTGCTGACTTATTGTCACAATATAGTTTGAGTGGTCTTTCAACACCTTCCATAATACGCAGCCCCAGTGATAAAATTCCGCAGTTATATTCCATGGTTGGATGCCACATAACATGCTACAAACTCTGCTGCCATGGTGGAGAAGCTATGAGTGTATATTTGGCACTCATCAAAGAAATAGCTCCATCAGCCAACAAGTATATGTAGCTTGATATGGATCTCCTACTATCTTGGCATCCAGCATAATCAGAGTCGGAATACTCTATGATCTCAAACTGATCCGATCTCGTATATGTGAGCATGTAAAATTTTGTTCTCTTCAAATACTTTATAACCTGATTGGCTACTATCCAATGATTCATCATAGAGTTACTTAAATATCTGCTTAACATACCAACAATGTACGCAATATCCAGACGCGTACATACCTGATCATACATTAGATTCCCTATACCTGATGCATAAGGAATTTTCTGCATTTCCTTAATTTCAAGATTACTTTTATGGCATTGATTGAGACTGAACTTGTCTCCCTTAGTGACAGGGATGTCACCTGGTTTGCTGTCCTGCATACCAAACCTTTTGAGCACTGTATCGATATAGCTCCTTTGTGATAATCCAAGAATACCCCAATAGCGATCTCGTTGTACCTGGATCCTTAATACAAAGGAGACGTCACCAAGATCTTTCATCTCAAAATTCTTTGATAGAAATCTCTTGGTTTCATGCCACATGCCTATATCATTTGTGGCAAGCAGTATGTCATCAACATATAAAACAAGGAATATGTGCTTACTCCCAATGAATTTGTGATACACATAATTATCAACAATGTTTATCTCAAAACCAAACGAGATAATAGCTTGATGAAACTAATGGTAGCACTGACGGGAAGCTTGCTTGAGTCCATAAATGGATTCTGTCAATTTGCAAACCATATTCTTTGGGTCTACCGACTCAAAGTTTTATATAAATTGTTTCGTCAATGTTACCATTGAGAAACGTCGTCTTGACATCCATCTAATGAAGCTCAATGTCAAAATATGCAACAAGTGTCATGATTGTCCTAAAAGAGTCTTTCGTTGAAAACCGGAGATAAAGTCTATTTATAGTCAATCCATTTCTTTTAGGTAAAGCCTTGAGTTACAAGATGAGTCTTATACCTCTCCACATTACCTTTCGAATCCCTTTGGTTTTAAATATCCATTTACAACCAATGAGTTTCGCACCTTTTGGTAATGGGACAAGTACCCAAACCTTATTGTCTTGCATAGACTTATACTCCTCATTCATGGCATCAATCCACTTTTGAGAGTTGGAACCCTGCATGGCTTGATGGAAATTGATTGGATCATTTTCCATCATTCCAATGTTTTCCTCATGTTCCTGGAGAAATACGTAAAAAATCATCCGGAATAGCATTTCTCCTTTCTCTAGTGGATCACCTTAATGACACTGGTTCTTAAGGTTGTTGAGTTTGTTCCTCAGAAACAATTACCTCATCTTGAATGGGGGTTGTTCAACATTGTCTGGTTGAGGATCCAGATTCGCTTCTTGATCAATGACAGGTATAGAAACATGCACATTGTCAAAAGCGATAGTAGGAATCGTAACCGATTCTTCCTCAAAGACAATATCTCTAACCTTATTTCTCTCCAAACTCAACATCCTAAAAAAATGTTGCAGTTCTCGTTTCAAAAATTGACCTAAGTGTGGGATCATAAAACTTATAGCCCATTGATCGCTCAGAGTAGCCAATGAAGTAGCTGCTCACAGTTTTGGAGTCCAATTTATTTTCATGTGCCCTGTAAGGCCTTACTTCAGCTGGACATCCTCAAATGTGAAAATGCTTTAGACTCGGCTTTCTGTCTGTCCAAAGCTCATAAGATATTTTGCAACTTCATTATTCTTTCTCTTTTTGCTCTTATCTTTAGAGGTGCTAGCCAAATGAGCACTTTCGGTCCTGTCTCGCTTCAGTCTCTCTTCCTCTTGCACACAGTAAGAAATGAGCTCATTCACAGTCCATTTCTCCTTTTGACAGTTGTAACTGACCTTAAACTGACTGTATTGTGCAGGAAGAGATATTAATACCAAATGCACGAGCAAATCGTCGAACAGCTCGAGCTTCAGTGCCTTAAGCTTAGAAGCAATATGAGACATTTCCATAATGTACTCCCTAATATTCCCTTTGCCTTTGTACTTCATAGAAATCAAGTTTTGCAAATGCGTGCTTGTTTCTACCTTATTGTTTTTAACAAAACTCTTTTCAATTTTGGCTAGGAACTCCTTGGCTTTTGTTATCTTTTCAGATACCCACCCCTAAATGCCTCCGGAATGCCGTGCTTGATTATCATAAGACTCATGCGATTTGAGCGATCCCACTTCTCAAAGTTCTTCCTATCATTAGGAGAACTTGCATCCGTAAGAGAAGCGGGTTGCTCAACCCGAAGTGCAAGGTCTAGATCCATGCAGCCAAGAACAATTGCTATGTTCTCCTTCCAATCCTTAAAGTTAATCCCATTAAGCATGGGTATATAGTTGGTATTAGCAGATATAGTAAAACATTAACTTGAAAGAGAACAAAACAAACACACAAACATGCTCAAATTAATAACCAAATTCAATGATCAACAAATTCAAATAATGGTAAGTCCCATCTCAAGATACCTAGCACAACATTAATATCAAGTCTTTGGACAGTAATATTAATTGTAAGTGGTACTCTTGTTGTAGTGATCAAATATTGACAATAATTAATATCAAATAATAAATCTATCTTTGGATCGACTTATTATTCACATGTAAAACCTTATAATCGTCACATATTTATCACCACAGGTGTGTGTAATTCGGCCAAGTATTAACCTTCCTTTGGGGCGACTAATACTCGTATGAATTTACCCACACACAAACATCCAACATCCAACATCCAACATCCCTCATGAATAATCTACACAAGAGAGGTCACTTTGGCGACATCTTGATTCAATTAGCCTATTTAGAATGATAGACCAATTTATTTAACCATAAAAGATATACCAAATAATGGTTGGTCCCATCTTAAGATACCTAGTACAACATTAATATCAAGTCTTTGGACAATAATATTAATTGTAAGTGGTACTCTTGTTGTAGTGATCAAACATTGACAATAATTTATGTTAAATAATAAATCTATCTTTGGATCGATTTATTATTCACATGTAAAACCTTATAATCATCACATGTTTACCACCACAGATGTGTGCACAATTCCATCAAGTATTAACCTTTCTTTAGGCCGGCTAATACCCGCATGCATTTATATACACACACGTGGTACTCATTTAGTAGTGATCAAACATTGACAATAATTTATGTTACATAATAAATCTATATTTGGATCGATTTATTATTCACATGTAAAACCTTATAATCGTCACATGTTTACCACCACAGATGTGTGTACAATTCGGTCAAGTATTAACCTTCCTTTTGACCGGTAAATACCCGCATGAATTTACACACATGAACATCCAACATCCATCATGAACAATCTACACAAGAGAGGTCACTTTGGTGACATCTTGTTTCAATTAGCCAATTTAGAATGATAGACAACTTATTTAACCAAGGTATACCACCAAATATTTGAATTTGAGTTGATCCTTAAAATAAAATAAAATAAAAAAATTATTTTATTTTATCAAAATTACAAAACTGTCATTGATTTTGTAAAATTATAAAAAGCCTTAAGTTTCAGTAATTACAAATCGACCCTTGTATTTTGTCAAAATCATAAACTGACCCAATAATTTGTAATAATTAAAATTTAGCCCCAAAACTTTTGAAAATTACAAAGTAACCCCGTAGCTTTTTAATAATTATAAATCTGCCCAAAATTTTTTATAATTTCAAATAGGACCTATAAGTTTTGAAAATTATAAATTGACCCCAAAACTTTATCGAAATCACACAATGACCCAAATAATTTATAAAACAGTCCTTCAAGAATTTCAAATTTTCAAAAGAAAGGCCTGAGCAAAATTTGATCTCTTAAACCCAAACCAACCAGTTTTTTTTTTAAAACGTGAAGAACCCTTTATATATATATATATACACCCATATGTATCATTAAACAATAACCTAATCCAAATTCAAAATACCGAAACTCAAGAAGATCAAAACCCTATTAATCTATGTCACGGAACTCACAAATCAAACACGAGCATAATATTTTGTTTATGGATTCAACACATATATTAAACAATAAACTGCATCAGTCGCAACAAACAAAGTAAGTCCAGATTTTTATTTTTATTTTAATACCGAAAATTCAAATGTTAAATCCTTAAGAATCAACTATGGGTAGCTTTGATACCACTTGTTAGGATTTCGATTACCATAATAAAACAAAACAACATGCATATGCACAAAATTAATCTGAATGTTTAACCTAAACATGTTTCTATATCATACTTAATCAAACCCTAATCATACAATATTGACCCATGTCAATTCAAGAGGAGAGTGGAAAAGAATCGATAGCGGAAGCGTACCTGAATCCATTACTGGAGATTTGTAAATGGGTTGTGATCTTCCAAATTATCACGACCTTTATGAACCCTACCGTGTTCTATTTTGCTCTGTTATGGGGATACAGAGAAAATAAAAGTATCGTGTAATTTGGGGACCATAACCCTAAATATATATAATAATCAAATTATTAAATGTTGGCTATTTCTAACTCGGCCCCTCAACAAATTAGAAATAGCACTCTGGTATCTACACATTAATTTCATGACAATTATACCATTAAGCCTTAATACTTTAAATCTTAATTAGATCACTTTAATTTAGGCTTAACCTAAAGATAGTACAACACATTTAATGTTCACATGTATGGCCCTATATGATGAAATTTTCCAACATTTTATAATTGTAGACAGTAAATAATATTGCAGATGTTGACATTGTCAAATTGTAGGATAAGAAATTTATTATAAAGTAGGTACTGATCCATTCTTGTTTTTTCATGCCCTCGATCCTCTCATCTTTTTGGGTATTTTGTGATCCAGTTTTTTCATGGAGACTGATTGTTCATTTACTTAGGCTTCAGCCAACTGTAGGTTAGTTTTATTCCTTTTATTAAAATATAATTAAAGAAAATTGTATGTGTGTTTTTTATCTGCTATCTGCTTGTTATCTTCATAAATTAATGCTAGATTGTTAATATTTTGTTTTTGTGTTGTCGGTCTGTTAACATTTGTTTTAAAAATCCTTTGATTACCAAAGGGTTAAAGATCAGTATATTGGATAAACATTGACGTATTCGTGGTAAACTTACCATTTTATTGTAGAATGTGAATAATGTTGAAGACGTTAACATGATCAAATAGAAGGATAAGAAATTTATTAAGAAATTACTTAAAATTTGAGCTTGACAAACCACATGGCCTTCTTGATGACCTCACCATTTTTCGTACTTATAGCATAATTTTGATTCTACTCACAAATTTAACACGAGCAAGTGTTTGCAAACATTCTTATCATTGATCTTTTCAACACATATAAATCATCAATGCATTGGATGTTAAAATTTTGTTAGAGTACAAAGTTGTTATTAGAAGGTTATAACGACAATTGTATACCCCTAGCAAATTTTATAAATATTCTTATCATTGACATTTTCAGCACGTATAAGTCATCAATACGCTGGTTGTTAAAAATTTGTTAGGGGTATAAAGTTGTCATTACATGGTTATAATGACAACTTTATAGCCCTAATAAATTTTTCTTTGGATAAAAAAAAAATTGGAGGCACGAAGTCTTTGCACATCTAGCTAGGTTTTTCCTTAGTGTTATACATTAATTAAAAATTAGATTAAGTGAGAATTGATCATGTAAATTAGTTCGGGGATTCATTATCTCAAATTGTCATGTTATAGACAGGAACACAACTCTATGTCATACTGATTACTCATATTTCATTTAATCAAGATTCAATGATCATTTTTTATGAATGTTAAAGCAATTATTTATGTTTTTAGAAGACTTTGAGTCAGAGATTAATACAGGTTTAATTTTGAACTATTATAATTAAATTCAGTGTTTAGGATATAGGAATACGATTGAATCCATAATTTCAACGGTTGTAATATCGGTGTGAACTCTCATCTCATTGTTTATACTATATATTTAATGTGACAAAGAAATGTTATCTAAATATTTTTCCACATTAAATTCGGTGGAAGACAAGCTAGTATGAAGACGATAAAAAAAATGAAGAAACGTATTTAGTTTATACAAAGCAATCAATGAATGAAGACGATCTGACACTGGGCTTGGAAATATAGGATTGTGTCTGTGCACACAATGCTCAATATGTCACATCATCTAACAACCATATATATTGTCCTCTCAATTTGAACTCAATAATTAAGATTTATTTACTTTTGATTTCTCTAAACCATACTTTTATTGTTATAGAACTACTTTTGATTTAATTCACAAGTAAATTACAAGAGATGAACACTAATTAATTAATCTTGTGAAGTATACATGCATAATACGATTTTTGATTAAGTGTATATTTTATTTTTAAAATATAGATCAACACTACGTTAGATCAAAGAATTCTACATATCAACTTTATTATATCAAATTTGTTGCTCGAGAGAATATTGACGAGGATTAAGTGCATACAACTTTCAACTTTGATGAACAAGTTTGTTTGAATTTTTATGATTGTTATGGTGAAGTTATCTTCTTAGTGTACCGACATACTATGTATCTCTCCAATACATTTTGTAAATCCTATTGTATATAATTTATATTTTTAAAGCGATATTTACATATTCATAGCAATAATTTCTTATAGTACACACACAATACATACCATAATCAATTTTTCAATTCAATTAAACTATGACTAGTTGACGAATTACACCTCCTCGTGGGGACGAACTTATTTATCATTGTATTACACTCACCGACCTCGTATGGTTGCGAGAAGCCATATCGGTGTGGTCAATAATCACGAAAATTTATAATTTTTTGGATTTTCAATAGTTTATTATTTCTATCAAACATTTTACTTTTTTGACAAAAATGTTTTTAATGAGATTTTGAAAAAAAAACCATATATTTTTTACAGGGAGATCTACAGTCCAACAATAATGGACCTCCATATAGCAATTACCATTCTTCATACGGGTTCATATTGATTAGGGTTTTAAAATTCTTTTGATTGCCATAAGACTAAAGTTTGGTGAATAATCGCGATAAAGTTTCCATTTTATAACTATAGACCGTAAATAATATTGCAAATGTTGACATTGCCAATTTGTAGGATAAGAAATTTATTATAAAATAGTTACTGATCCGTTCTTGTTTTTTCATGCACTCGATCCTCTCATCTTTTTGGGCATTTTGTGATCCGTTTTTTTCATGGAGACTGATGGTTCATTTACTTGGGCTTCAGCCAACTGTAGGTTAGTTTTATTCCTTTTAAAAAAAATATAATTAAAAAAATTGTATGTGTGTTTTTTATCTGCTATCTGCTTGTTATCTTCATAAATTAATCTTAAATTGTTAATATTTTGTTTTTGTGTTATTGGTCTGCTAACATTTGTTTTAAAAATCCTTTGATTGTCGAAGGATTAAAGATCAATATATTAGATAAATATTGACGTATTTGAGGTAAACTTACCATTTTATTGTAGAATGTAAATAAGGTTGCAGATGCTAACTTGATCAAATAGAAGGATAAAAAATTTATTAAAAAGTTACTTAAAATTTGAGTTTGGCAAACCACCTGGCCTTCTGGATGACCTCACCATTTTTCATACTTATAGCATAATTTTAATTCTACTCATAAATTTAACATGAGCAAGTATTTGTAAACATTTTTATCATTGATCTTTTCGACACATATAAGTCATCAATGCATTGGATGTTAAAATTTTGTTAGGGTACAAAGTTGTTAATATAAGGTTATAATGGCAATTTTATACCCCTAATAAATTTTATAAACATTCTTATCATTGACATTTTAAGCACGTATAAGTCATCAATACGTTGGTTGTTAAAAATTTGTTAGGGGTATAAAGTTGTCATTACATGGTTATACTCCTAACAAATTTTACTTTGGATGTAAGAATACCTTAATATTATTTTAATTGTTAAATCTATATAGAAAAAAAATGGAAGGCACAAAGTCTTCACACATCTAGCTAGGTTTCTCATTGGTGTTATACATTAATTAAAAGTTAGATTAAGTGGGAATTGATCATGTAAATTAGTTCAGTGCTTCGTTATCTCAAATTGCCATGTTATAGACAGGATCACAACTCCATATCATGCTAATTACTCCTATTTCATTTGATCAAGAATCAAGGTTTGATCATTTTTGATGAATGTTAAAACAATTATTTATGTTATTAGAAGACTTTGAATCCGAGATAAATATAGGTTTAATTTTGAACAATTATAATTAAATTCAGTGTTTTTGACGAGGGGATACACTCGAACCCATAATTTCAACGGTGTAATATCGGTGTGAAACTTCATCTCATTGTTTATACCATAGATTTAATGCGACAAAGAAATGTTATCTAAATATTTTTCCACATTAAATTCGGTAGAAGACAAGCTAGTATGAAGACGATAAGGAAAATGGAGAAACGTTTTTAGTTTATACAAAACAATCGATGAATGAAGACGATCCGATGATGGACTTGGAAATATAGAACTGTATTTGTGATACAATGCTCAGTATGTCACATCATCTAACAACCATATATATTGTCTTTTCGATTTGAACTCTATAATGAAGATGTATTGACTTTTGATTTCTCTAAATCATACTTTTATAGTTAAAGAACTAATTTTTATTTAATTCACAAGTAAATTATAAGAGATGGACACTAATTAATTAATCTTGTAAAGCATACATGTATGAGTTTTGATTAATGTCTATAATTTCTTTTTAAAATATAGATCAACACTGCATCATATCAAAAAAAAAATACATATAGATTAATGCTAGTTAATCAGAATCATGCAAATTTCAATTTCTAATACAATTTTATATTCTCTAGTACTGTAGAAGTCTTGCATTCTAATAAGAAAACACTCACCACAAAACTCATATTATAATAATTCACTAAATTTCCGTCAAAGGTAAATCAAATCCATTAATCAGAATAACGCAATTTTAATTTTTAATACAATAATGCCACAATAATTATAGTACAAATTGTAACATGACTTGTAACTATCATTTGTACCACGATGTTACGGGTTTGAATCCTTTTACTCTCTAAAATACTCCAAATTGATGTAATACTTATATATATATATATATATATATATATATATCGGTGTTTTGTAGATGGATCATTAAATTCAACCGTTTTGTTTCGGTCTGCATGTATTTATTCGTACTTATCTATAATTTACGATCCACGTACAATTTACTGACTATACACATCAAGGAGAAACGTTTCTTATATATATAGTCATTTTCTTCTCGGTGCGTACCGATAAATATTTATTAGTGTCTTATATATGAATCATTAGATTTAATTGCTTTTGATCCAGTTTATATGCACTTGTCATAATTTATAGTCCAATGTAATACAATGATGTATTTTATATCGGTACACATGGAAAAGAAAATGACTATATATATATATAAAAAAAAAAATGAATGACTTGTAACTGTCATGCATGTAGGTACGTATTAATTAATTTTTTCGATCTTCACTATATAAAGAGACCACATTCACCAGATCACCAAGCATCCATCGAAACTGATAAAAAGAAACAAACCAAGAAAAAATTTACAAATGAAATTTGTTTTTGCCTTTTTATTACCTTTGCTTCTTTATAGCTTAACTTATTTTGCACCTCCAGGAAAAATAGAAAAATTCGACCACTTTTGGTTTGTCCTGACATGGCCACCTTCCTTTTGTGAGGAAAACGTTGACAGGTGCAGGCCTGCAACACTAAATTTTACCATACATGGACTCTGGCCAACGGACGCAGAAGGGAATACTTTAAACACAAGCATGCAACCAGATGCCAACATCTCATTCGTACGTTCTTTCTTCTCCTCTATTCTTCTTCTTCTTTTTCTTCTTCTTCCTATTATTATTATGTTTATTATTATTATGTTTAAATACTATTACTAATCATTTTCTATCGATTAAGATTTTGAATCTGATAGTTACTAATATGGTATCAAAGACTCCAGAATTCGAGTCCCCTTAAATGCATATGTTTATGTATTTATTAAGCAATCTGCATCTCTATTTGGGCTTGATTCATGTGTGCCAAGCCTGTCGGTTACTAGCTAATAGAATCATCTATTCTTCTTCTTCTTCTTCTTATTATTTTTTGGGTCAATAGTTAACTGATTACTTTTATCATCACTTGATGTTCACGTCTTTGGTTTTGTAGATAAACGATACGTCTTCACCTCTTGTTAGGAATTTAAATGATTACTGGCCAACTTTCTGTAAGGACAGAACAAATGAATGGTTATGGGAACATGAGTGGAAGAAACATGGTTGCACGCAAGCGCAAGTGGAACCAGAGGATTACTTCGAGAAGGCTGTAACACTAATTACGAACACCATATCAAGAAATATTCTTAGTGCTCTAATTGTGGGAGGTCTGGAACCCGGTGATAGTAGGTACCAAGTATCTGGTTTCATAAGTGTAATTTCAAATATAACTGGTACAGGAACTGTAATGCTCCGTTGTAAAAATGAAACACTGCAAGAATTAAGACTATGTGTCAAAGACGACGCCTTCACTGAATGCAGTGGGAAAAAAGAAAAGAATAAGACACTGGATTCATGTGGTAGTCAGGGAACATATATTAGGTTCCCGGCGCCGCCTAGGCTTCCTTAATATACGTTAGCTAGAGAATCGAATAAATTTGTCACCATGTACGTATGGGGCATTTGAGAGACAAGATCACCGATATGATAAATATTTTGTCTATGTATTTACATTATTATCATGATCAAGATATATAGTAGACAACAAAATGAGTATCATTATTGTTGATGTAACTTTTGAGATCGGTTGTATAATGAAGCTATGTTTTTGCATTATATTATCGATCAAGTGTGGAGCTGTTGATTGTCTGCACTCTGCATCATGAATAATGATCAGGGTTGTGAAGCCACCGATCATGATCATCAAGATGATCGATCACCATTCAGAGATTATGATCGTGATTAAGGAGGAACGGTATGATGTCACTTACAAAACTAACTTAATTTGCTGACTTAATTGACAAAGGTTTGTAAAGCTGTTAGAGTTTAATTAGAAATAAATGAATGTATTCCGTTAAGATCATAATTAATCCTAACTGTACGTTGGTCAACGCAGTCAAATGTGTTTTTCTGTCTTTTCAGTAAAAGTTGATTGTTTGTGTATATTATTATCGTGTAATATCAGGGTGGTTGATTGAAATTAACCTGTTTAAAATTTTCAGTTTCAACCTCAACCTTGAGCATTTGCGGTGGTGGTGACCTGAACATACTATATTGTCGGACTAAATAAATACATTTTACCATCGAGCTACACAATGACACTTTCCTTTAAACTAATTAAGAGATCTAAAATAGAGGATGGTGGTGACCTGAACATACTATATTGTCGTACTAAATAAATGCATTTTACCATCGAACTACCCTTGAAACTAATTAAGAGATCTAAAATAGAGACAGGCTTTTCTAAATTGAAAAATAGTGCCAATCCACCTACCAGTTCAATAAATATATATATTTATGATCAAAATAAAGAGAACCGACTCTTAGAAAATCCTAATCTCAAACTTAATATTTGAATGTGTTGAGTACTGATTCTTAACAAAGAGAATTCTAATCCCAAACTTAATTGTGTATAGTGTCTTAGGTCCTTCTAATTTTGGAAATACATTAAATTGATCCCTTAACCAAAATATCAATGATCAATGTTAATAAAAATGTTAAAAATACGGTTTTACCTTTAAAATTAATTTTAAACCCACCTCTCAAAAAAAAAACATCCACCATCCATCTATCTTCAAAGATGGACGTTGCAGATCAAATCAAATTTAAAAATAAAATAAAATTAACAACCAAAATACAAAAACTGAAATCCAAAAAACAAATATTGAACACTGAAAAAAAAAAACAAAAAAAAAACCCGGTGGAGATCCAATACGGGGAGATTGAATCTCCGCCAGATCGATGGAAATCTGCAAGGCACTCTTGTCAAAGAACTCTCTTCACTCATTGATATGACTCCACTTCATCTCAACAGCAACAGATTTTCAGGCACCATTCCTGAAACTTTCAAAGACCTCACTTCTCTTCAAGAGTTAGACGACCTCAACAATAAAAAATTCTCATGTCCTTTCCATGTAGTTACTCTCTATAGCCAAAATCTTGTTTACGTAGACCTCAGATTAAACAAGTTCTCAAGACCCCTCCTTGAAGATCTCTTCAACAAGAGACTTGATACTATCTTTGTCAACGATAACCAATTTACTGGTCAACTTTCACAAAATTTTGAAAACTCTCCAGCTTCTGTCATCATTTAGCTAAGAATTAAGTTCACTGGAAACATCCCAGCTATTTTTGTACTTTTGTTCCTCAACAATCAATTAACATGTTGCATTACAGAAGGTGCTGGTTGATTCACTGAAATACAAGTTTTTGATTGTAAGTTCCAATTCACTGATGGGTCATTTGACGGACACAGTGTCTTGTATGACTGAGATTGAAGTTCTCAAGTTGGCTCACAATCAGGTATCTGGGTCTCAGTTTTCAAAAAAAAATAAAAAATAGCAATCTGGGTCTCTACCACGCGTGGTTTGTTCCTAAAAAGTTTAATAAATCTGACAGGTGCTTTCAATTTCTTTTCAGGGTTTCGCCATGAATGTGCAAAGTTGTTCTTCAGAAATGTTGGGTTTGATTTCTCAGATAATTGCATTCTTGGAAGAACCACATTGTTCCAGATACGTTGTTTTTTCTTATGAAATGTTGGGTTCGATACCGTGAACAGCGGAAGCGGCCTCCCATAGTTATTTTATTTTATTTTACTTTTTAAGTTTTTTTTTTAAATAGCAAATTTATTTTATTTTCAAAAAAAATAAAAAAATCACCGATCCATTCACCAACCTTTTTTTTTTTTTTTTTGTATATTTGATCGCTACTATCTATCCCGAAGGTTTGTGGTGAAGATCCATTAAAATATATATATAAATAAATGTCACATGTTACCAAACATTAAAAATGACTAAAAAGTACTGATTTACTATACCAGTTTACTTTGATTGATCGTTGACTAATTAAATAACCAATTTGATGTATTTAAAAAAAAAAATGAGAACCAAATATCCTAATACACCTAAGTGGGATTAAAAAGTGAGGTTTTCCTAAAGGATAAAGATCAAAATGTAATTCATCATTTTAAATTTATGAATCTTTAATTTATATACACCATTGATTGAAATTTAAAAACTAAAAATTTACCTAACAACCATACATTCACGTATGGTAGCTGAACCCCTCTATGTGTGTTGCCATGTATCATTGTATTCTATTAAACAATTAAAATGTATTAACATAATACAATACAATATTTGGTGTAAAAATATTGTATTATTTTAATACATTTTAATTACCTAATACAATAAAAACCATATTAACTAATACATAATATTTAGTGGTATTAGGTTATTTGTATTAAGAAAAAATCTTTCCTCTTTCTTCTTAACAAATATGGAATATTAATAAAAATATTTGTTATGCTCTTATTTTTTTTCTATAATTTCAAAATTATATTAGATATATTTATATTATTTAGTTAAAATTTTGTACCATTGAAAATAAATATTTATTGATTTATTTATGGTAAGAATATTTAAAATGATTTTTTTTTTAAATACAACTAATGTTGGACCTGACGAGATTAATTAGACTGTACAAGCACAATCTGGAATACTACTCCCACTATTGGGAAAATGTTACATATGGACTACAACTCTCACAATCGAAGGTAGGGATGCTCCCACAAACCCGGAGAAAACTCCTCACACATGTAACTTTATACATTATTGTGCATCACCAAACACAATTTTGTATCAATGATAATACAATCCAATACAATACAATCTAATCCAATACGATCCGATACAATGTACCAAACGAGCCCTTAGTACATAGTTAATCTCAAAATAAAACCAATACCTTTATCATTCGGGCTTAAAAAAGTTTCCATTTTATAACTTAAATAATATTGACATTGCCAAATTGTATGATAAGAAATTTATTATAAAGTATTTACTGATTCGTTCTTGTTTTTTTCATGCACTCGATCCTCTCATCTTTTTGGGCATTTTGTGGTCCTTTTTTTTCATAGAGATTGATTGTTCATTTACTTGAGCTTCAGCCAACTGCAGGTTAGTTTTATTCCTTTTTTTCTATTAAATATAATTATTATGTTTTGTATGTGTGTGTTTTTTTTTTTATCTACTATCTGGTTGTTGTCTTCATAAATTAATGTTAAATTGTTAATATTTTGTTTATGTGTTATTTGTCGGTTAACATTTGTTTTAAAAATCATTTGATTGCTGAAGGGTTAAAGATCAATACATTGGGTAAACATTGACGTATTCGTGGTACACTTACCATTTTATTATGGAATGTAAATAAGGTTGAAGATGTTAACATGATCAAATTGACGGATAATAAATTTATTAAGAAGTTACTTAAAATTTGAGTTTGGCAAACAACATGGCATTCTCGTTGACCTCACCATTTTTCATACTTATAATATGATTATACTCACTAATTTAACACGAGCAAGTGTTTGTATACATTCTTATCATTGATCTTTTCAACACATATAAGTCATCAATGCATTGGATGTTAAAATTTTGTTAGAGTACAAAGTTGTTATTATCAGGTTATAATAGCAATTTTATACCCCTAACAAATTTTATAAACATTCTTATCATTGACAATTTCAGCACGTATAAGTCATCAATACGCTGGTTGTTAAAAATTTGTTAGGGGTATAAAGTTATCATTACAGCCATATAATGACAACTTTATACCCCTAACAAATTTTACTTTGGATGTAAGAGTACTTTAATATTATTTTAATTGTTAAATCTATATAGCAAAAAAAAAATGGAATGCACGAAGTCTTTGTACATCTAGTTAGGTTTCTCCTTGGTGTTACACGTTAATTAAAAATTAGATTAAGTGGGAATTTATCATGTAAATTAGTTCAGGGCTTCGCTATCTCAAATTTCCATGTTATAGAGAGGATTATAACTCCATGTCATACTAATTACTCATATTTCATTTAATCAAGAATCAAGACTTGATCATTTTTTATGAATGTTAAAACAATTATTTATGTTAGTAGAAGACTTTGAGTCAGAGATAAATACAGGTTTATTTTTGAACAATTATAATTAAATTCAGCGTTTAGGATATGAGAATACGACTCGAATTCATAATTTCGATAATTATAATATCGGTGTGAAACATCATCTCATTGTTTACACTATAGATTTAATGTGACAAAGAAATGTTATCTAATTTTTTTTTCACATTAAAATCGGTAAAAGACAAGTTAATATGAAGACGATGAAGAAAATGAAGAAACGTTTTTAGTTTCTACAAATAATCAATGAATGATGACGATCTAACGATGGGTTTAGAAATATAGGATTGTGTTTGTGTATACAATGCTCAATATGTCACATCATCTAACAACCATTAATCGTATATTGTCCTTTTAATTTGAACTCAATAATGAAGATATATTGACTTTTGGTATTTCTAATCCATACTTTTATTAAGAACTACTTTTGAAGTAAATTACAAAAAATGAACACTAATTAATTAATTTTGCAAAGTATACATATATAACATAAGTTTTGATTAAGTGTCTATATTTTCTTTTTAAAATATAGATCAACATTGGTTAGATCAAAGAATTCTATATATAAAGTAAACATGTTAGTTAATCAGAATCATGCAATTTTCAATTTCTAATACAATCTTCTCTACTACTGCAGAAGTCTTGCATTATAATAAGAAAACACTCACCACAAAACGCATATTATAATAATTCACAAAATTTCCGTCAATGGTAACTTAAATCCATTAATCAGAATCATGTAAATTTTATTTTTTAATACAATAATGCTACAATAATTATAGTCCAAATTGTAATATGAATGGTAACTATCATCTGCACTACGATGTTACGGGTTCAAATCCTCACACTTCCTAAAATACTCTGAACTGAAATAAAAAATCTCTCAGTACACGCTGATAAATATGTATCACTGTTTTGTATATGAACCATTAGATTCAACTGTTTTGACTCGATCCGTATACACTTATTCATACTTATCCATAATTTATGGCTCACATACAATACACCGATGTATTTTATATCCGTAGACATCAAGGAGAAAAGTTTCCTACATATATATATATATATATATATATATAGTCATTTTATCATCGGTACATATCGATAAATATTTATCAGTCTCTTGCATACGGACTATTAGTTGAATGACTTGTAACTGTCATGCATGTAGGTACGTATTAATTAATTTTTTCATCTCCTCCCTCCCTTGATGATCTTCACTATATAAAGAGACCACATTCACCAGATCACCAACCATCTATCGAAACTAATAAAAAGAAACAAACCAAGAAAAAATTTACGAATGAAATATGTTTCTGCCTTTTTACTACCTGTGCTTCTTTATAGCTTAACTTATATTGCACCTCCAGGAAAAAAAGGAAAAGTGGAAATCGGAGAATTCGACCACTTTTGGTTTGCCCTGCAATGGCCACCTTCCTTGTGTGAAGGAAAAAGAGACAGTTGCAAGGATGTAAAGCCAAATTTTACCATACATGGACTCTGGCCAACAGACGTACAAGGGAATACTTTAAAGAAAAGAGTGCTGCCAGTTGCCGATTGCCTTTCATTCCACGTACTTTCTTCTTCTTCTTCTTTTTATTATTTTATTATTAATTATTAGGGTGTTGTTATTTTGAATATGATATGATATATAGTGACTAACATGTGGATTCTGAATCCCCTCCACGTTTATGTTTCTGTTTCTGTATTTATTCAGCAATATGCATCTCTATTAATTGGGCTTGATTCATGTATACGTGCCAAGCCTGTCAGTTACTAATAGCATCCTCTATTTTTCTTCTTCTTCTTCTTCTTATTATTATTATTTTTGGGGTCAATGGTTGATTACTTTTATCATCACTTGATGTTCAAGTATTTGGTTTTGTAGTTTGACGACGATATGTCTCCTCTTGTTGAGGATTTAAACAAGTACTGGCCAAGTTTCCTGATCGCCAACACAAATAAATGCTTCTGGAAACATGAGTGGGATAAACATGGTAGCACGATATCTAAGTGGATTGAAAATGGTCACACGCCAGAAGATTACTTCAAGAAGGCTGTAAAACTAATTGAGAACAGATCAACAAAAATTTCGACGGCTCTGGAACCCGATAACAGCTACCCAGTATCTGAATTCATAGAGGCAATGACAAAAATAACTGGTAAAGAAATAATGCTCCAATGTACCGAAAATAAGTTAATTGATAACATGAAAGCACTGATAGAAGTAAGACTATGTGTTAACAGCGATGCCACAGAATTCATAAACTGCAGTGGGGAAAAGGAAAAGCCTGAGACAGAGAAGTCATGTGGTCAGGGAACCATTGAGATTAGGTTCCCGGGGGTTAGCTAGAGGCATAGAGAATCGAATAAATTTGTCACCATGCATGTACGTATAGTATGGGGCATTTTAGAGTAATATTTTGTCACAACAAATGAGTATCATTAATTGTTCATGTAACTTTTGAGATCCGTCGTATAATTAAGCTATATATGTTTTTGCATTATATTATCAAGTGTACGTGGAGCTGTTGATTGTCTGCACTCTGCACTCTGCGTCTCTGCATCATGAATAATGATTATCATCAAGATGGTCAATCACCGTTAAGAGATTATAATCGTGATTAAGGAGGAAAGTGGCTGTTTTTTTTTCATTATAAGATTCATCCTTTTTTATACGATAAATCATTTTGTTTATTTTTTCAATTTATATCTTATTTTAAATATATACGTTTAATAGAAAAATAGTTTTCTTTTTACTTTTATTTTACCGAAAAAGTGATACGGTAGAATCTTTTAATAATTCTCAATGTCCTATTATAATTTATATGTTTATAATTTTATTTTATACAAAATAAAACCCTCAAAATCAATTTTCTAAAATTTCTTAATTTTGAATAAACTCTAGCGAAACAAATAAAAAATAAAAAATAAAAAATAAAACATAATTTGTTAAACTTATCGTATATCTAAAAACTTAAGTTCTTATAAGACATCAGTTAAAAAAAAAAAAACATCATATGACGTCACTCACAAAACTAACTTAATTTACTGACTTGGCGAAGGTATGTAAAGCTGTTAAAGTATAATTAGAATTAAATGAATGTATTCTGTTAAGATCACAGTTAATCGTAACTGTAGAGTGGTCAACAAAATCAAATGTATTTTTCTGTCTTTTCGGCAAAAGTTGATTATTTGTGTATTATTATAGTGAAATGACAGGGTAGTTGATTGCAATTAACCCTTTTAAAAAATTTCAGTTTCATCTCAACCTTGAGTTCAATGGAACTTAATTGATTCCTTTAAGCACATGCAACGGTGGTAACCTGAATATTCTACATTGTCGAACTAAATTAATACATTTTACTATCGAGTCAACACTTACCTAAGGCTGGCCCTCGATATTTTATATATATTTACTAAATTTTTTTATCTTTAATAAATACTTGTAAATATCAATATAATAAGAATGTTATATCGTTTTTTTAATATATAAAAGATAATTGTTGGGATTAAGATTCAAGTATTCAACACACTTTAATAATTGAGTTTTATAATTTATGGACCTCTTAAAATGAAATATATTTGGTAGACCTATTTTAAACTCATTTTATGGGTTTATTAGTTTGAAAAAATTAAATATTCAGTGGGCTTTTTAAAACTCATTTTTATGGGTTTAGTAGTTCATATAAGGGTTATATGTAAAATCAATTTTTTTTTTTTTTTAACTTTGGAAGCCCTTACAGATCGGGAGCCCTAGACAGTCGCTTCACTGGGCTCCCTCTAGGGTCGGGCTACAGTTACCTCCATGTTTGAAACTAATTAAGAGTACTAAAATAGAGACAAGCTTTTCTAATTTGAAAAATAGTGCCAATCCACCTACCAGTTCGATCAAACTAAACCAGTAAATTATATTAAGATGAGAAAGAAAACTAATTGCTTTCCTTCATATCATGTGTATAAATTAAACAATACTAAACTCAATATTTTTTCTCATGCCCGAGATCCTAGACATAGTTATATATGAAATAACTATTCATTAATATTTGAATGTATTGGGTACTGATTCTTAACAAAGAGAAATCCTGATCCCAAGCTTAATTATATCTGGAATCTCACTCCTAAGAAGGTTTACCAAACCCATAGAGTATAGGTTTAGCTACCATAACCCTTTAGGACATGTTTATTGTCTTTCATTGTATTAGACAATTAAAATATATTAATATAGTAAAATACGGTGTTTGGTGTAAAAAAAAACAGTATTGTATTATTTCAGTACATTTTAATTATCTAGTACAACCAACGTTATATTAACCATACATCATATTTAGTGGTATTAGGTTATATAGTATTAGAAGAAAAAAAATGTTTCTTTCCTCTTTTTTCTCAACAAACAAGGAATATTAATGAAAATGTTTGTTATGCTATTTTTTTTTATAATCTCAAAATTATAGTAGGAATATTTATTTTATTTATAAAAATATGATTTATTTAAATTTTTGTACCAATGAAAATAAATATTTATTGATTTATTAATGGTAAGAATATTTAAAATATTATGTTTTTATATTATAATAGAATACAATGTGAATTCACTAATTATGAATTGATGAAATCGGAATCAAGTTCCACTGGAAAGGGAATGGAGGAGAATCCGAATCAAGTTATTAAATCACGTTCCAGTGTTTACTAACAATTTAGGAACCGAAAACATAATCAAATTTATTTCATTTCTGTCTATTTAAACTAAAGAATCAGAATGATACATAATTGATTATGAAAATACTCTTGTGTATAAAACATGATAATGATATAGAGGAAATGATGAGATATGTCACTTTTTTTTGTATGTGTGTTGCAGTGATGTCAACATTTTAATAATTTAAGTTTAAAAGGCACCAATTATGGTGAACTACCCAAATTGCCCTTAAATAATCTATTTTTTTCATCCCATTGTGTTTCCATTTACACTTTGAAAACGATAACTCATCTCTCTCTCCAAAAAACTTGTCTCTCTCCAGATTCTGCAGAAGAAGATAACTTATATTTGTGATCTTCGTTTATATATTTTTATATATTTCTGTGTGGTTTAACATGTATCCATTCGTTATGATTTGTTGTCCAGTCTTTGTATGAACAATTTATTTTTCAAAGGATCGAGCATTTTTTTTTAAATAATGTTTAGTTAAATCGAGCATATCTGTAGCCAAATCGAGTCTTTTTTTTAATAGGATCGATAATATTTTTCAAATGATCGAGAATTTTTTTCAAATGATAGAGAATTTTTTTCAAACGATCGAGAAATATTTGTTAAAATATCGATAATTTTTATCAAATGATCAAGAAGATTTTTCAAAGAATCGAGAATTTTTTTCAAAGTATCGATAATATTTTTCAAAGGATCGATAATTGTTTTCAAAGGATCGAGATTTTTTCCAAATGATCGAATCGAGAATATTTTTCAAAGGATTGAGATTTTTTTTCAAATGATCGAGAATATTTTTTAAAGGATCGAGAATTTTTATCAAATGATCGAGAAGATTTTTCAAATGATTGAGATTTTTTCAAAGGATCGATATTTTTTTCAAAGGATCGAGATTTTTTCAAAGGATCGAGAATATTTTACAAAGGATCAAATTTTTTTTCAAAGGATCGAGAATATTTTTCAAACGATCTAGAATATTTTTCAAAGAATCGAGATTTTTTTCAAAGAATCGAGATTTTTTTCAAAGGATCGATATTTTTTTCAAATGATCGAGAATATTTTTCAAGTGATGCGTCTGCGTCTGCGTCTGCGTCGCGCCTGAGTTTCAACGAAACTTTCTCTCTCTATTTCATAACTCTCACTGTACAAAAATGAATGAAAGATTCTGATGAAACAACTATTGGGGGCATTTTTGTCAGTTCACCATATTTGGTGCCTTTTAAACATAAGTTATTAAAACAGTGACAATGTTGAAACGTCACCTTCAAAAAGTGCTATTTATTTTTTGACCCCTAATTATATATATATATATATAGTAGTTTTTAAAAAAAAAAAGTATAGTAGTTTTTTTAGTTCATAAATGGTATTATACGTGATATGTATATATAAAGATGGATTTTTTATAAATCACACAACCAGAATAATATAAATTATTAATTATGTTAACCAACATTAAGATTAAAAAAAGGAAACCAATATGATTTATATAAATTAAAATCAAAAGTCAATAATCATGAAGAATATGATTGTTTTTTTGAAGTGGGGATATTTTAGTAAATATATCATGAATTTCTTTTTCAATCAGGAAAGGGAACTTAGGGCAGTTTGGTATTGCTGTAACTTTTGTAATAATCACTATTAGTTGTGCTGAAGGAATAATCAGCTGTGAAATTAATCAGTAGATGTTTGGTTAATTGTATTTTTAAAATCACTGTATAGCTCAAAAGCAGTATATATATGATTGGTGATTTTATTTCAAAAGTGCTGAGATTAGTTACAATGACTAAAATGTACATAGGTTTAGACTATATTTCATTTTTTTTCATTAATCACATATATTAAATGGATATTTAAGTAGGATATTTAAATTGGAAAAAAAAATCCATAACAATGATACAAATATTTTTAAAAGATTTTATAAATCAAATCAATATTTAAATAGAATATTAATTTTGAGATGAAATAAGGAATATAAATGATTTTAAATTGATTCCATAATGATAATAACGATATTTTAAAAGAAGCATTAAATGCTGAAATAGATTATTCCATAATCACTTTCAAAAAGTAACGCCTCACATACTTTTCAAAATCACTGTCAAAACTTGCTAGATTATCAATTAATCACTTCTGAAAGTTTTACAAAACATCATTTTATGTTAAAATTATAAAATAATCTGATTTTAACTTTTCAAAAGCAATACCAAACTGACTCTTAATTCCTATGGTGGGTGTGAGGAATCAAGTTCCCTTTCCATTAGAAACTTAATTCTTGATTTATGAGTGGGGTTCACGAAATTTAATTACCTAGAAATTTAGTAAACATTGGAATTCATAAATCATAATCTTAATTTCTTTTCCTAAGTAGGATTCCTGATTAGTAAACACGTCTAAAGTCATATTGGAATAACTTAATACAATATAATATAGGACATAACCAAACACATTTTTATATTAATGATAATATAGTCCAACACAATACGATCTAATTCAATGTGATCCAATACACAGTATCAAACGAGCACTCAATACATATTTGATCTCAAAATAAAACCAATACCTTTATCATTCATTGCCCCCTTTTTTGGGCTTAATAAGATGGGCTTGGATTGGGCTCAACTCATAAAATAACTTGTTAGGTTTCCACCACAAAAGTGAGTCTGGGTGACTGGGTCAAAAAAATGAACAAGAAGACCAAGTGATTTTATAGGTTTGCTTCACTTAGAATAATATTCAATAAATTCTACCAAAAGTAAAATTGGATGGTGTAGTTTATTTAATTCACAATTTTACTTTTGCTACAAATTCTATCATTAAATAAAAACATATTGTGCATGCCAACGTGGTTAGACTCTTTCTTGAGAGTCTCCATCACCACGGTTCAATGTCTATGGTGCATGTATATATATATATATATATTATTTGTCCCTCCTTGACCATTAATTTCAAGTGTGGGTTCTGTTTCCTCTATTGTGGGAGTTGTAACCTTAAATATATATATATATATATATATATATATACATACTGTATATTGATGATTTTATTTAAAATCAAGTGTAGTGAGTTTTGGCAAAAATGATAATGATACTCAATTAGAAAAAGTTTAGAAAGAAAGAATATTCAAAGTTTTAACTCACTGAAATTATTCTATTAGATTGGTTTATTAAATATTTAATTATAATTTTAGTTTAGCTACTATACAGAAACTTTCACGTAATAATGAATTTCCACCTTTTTAATTTTTATTTGTTAATTTTATTTATTTATTTATTTGAGTTGTTAGATAGAAATCTAACTAATTTATTTTCTAATTTTTTAAAATCCTTATTTACTTAAACCATAAGATTGACATTCAAAGAATCTGAATCCACAAAATAACTCTAGAATTTACCATAACATTTAGGAATTTTATGGTTGAACAAATCATTTAGTAATAACTTCTTCTTTTTTAAAATTATTTAACACTTAATCTAAAACAATACCAAATGATATGATAATATTTACCATCTAATTACATTGAATAGTAGTCAGTAATAGTGGTGTAAAAATGGGCCGGCCGGCCCAGGAAATTCACGGGCCGTTAAATGAATGGATTAAGTTGATGTTATATCACTTGGACATCAAATTTAGATAAAACAGTATTACTCTGTATAAAAATGCCCAATTTTGTATCAACTTGCAGTTTTTCTTATCCCGCGTGTTATTTTTTTTTTACGGATTCCAAATTCGCAACGATACAATTTTATCAAAAGAAAAATGTTCATTTTGGATTATGGATTTTTCGTGATTTTCACTTGGTAGGAGAATCAAGAATGCACTAAATCAGATTCAGATTTTATTACCAAAATCAGACAAAATGTCAATTTACTTTTGTGCCCTTGGAGTTTCTAAAGTGGACATTCGCAAATATATACTAGTGGTGTAAAAATGGGCCGGCCGGCCCAGGAAGTTTACGGGCCGTGCTGGAAACGGCCCTTGAAGGAAGAGGGCTAGGCCTCTGCCTGGCCCGGGACGGGCCTCGTGTCGGGCCGCTAGGAGGAGGCCCGGCAGGCCGGCCCGCCTGGCATGCCAATCTGGCGTGCTAGGCCTGGCGGACCGATCCGCCGATCCGTTTGTCCCAAATTTTTTTTTTTTTTTTTTCAATAATCCTCCAACGGCTGGAATTTTTTTCTAGCCGTTGGAGGAAAAAAAATTACCAAAACCCCCCCTAAAATCTTTTAAATTATATTTTGACCCACAAATCAAATTTTTCTATAAATAATTCCATCCATTTCATTTTCCATTAACTCTCTCTATCATTCTTTCAATCTCTCAATCTCTAATATATTCTCCAATTCTCTAAACTTTTTCATTCAATTTGGTTATTACTCTCTCTACAAAATTCTCTACGTTTTCCACCAACACACCAAATTTTAAAGGTACAATTTTGTTATTTCTTTTGGTCTAACATATTCTCATAGTAAAATTATGTGTTTATGTTTAGATTTAAGTTACTTAATGAAAACATTATCCATTTAGTTAGTTAGTTTATCAATTTTTGGGCTTTAATGTTAATATTATTTGTTTAGTTTATTAAGATTTTTAAGCTTAGTAGTAATTTTAATATTTGTTATTAATAAATTTAGAAAGTTAATTTGTATTACTGAAATTACTTTTTATAATAAGTAAATGATGAATGTTAAGTGTAGTAATTACGTTTGATATTGTTTTTTTCATAAATTAAAATTTTTCATTTGTAGATTATGTTAGTAAATTTAAGAGTAGTGGTTTAAATCATCAATTTTATGTTAGTATATTATGTTAGTAAATTTATCAATTTTATTTGTAGTAGTGAAGTAGTGAATTTAAAATTTTATGTTAGTAGATTATGATTTTTTTGTTTATTTAATTTGTTTTTTAAGTAAATAAATTATTGTAAGTGTCGTATTAGTTATAGTAATTATTGTTAGTAAATTAAGATTACTATTAGTAAATATTGATTTTTAATTTGACTATTAACTACTATAGTGCTCATATTTTTATTCAGATAATGGATCCTAACCAGCAGCCTTATTTTTCGGACGGTTTGAATATGCTCAACGATGAATTTGATATTTCGAAGCCGACCCATACTCAAGCGGGACCTTCTGGTTCCGGCGTTACACCAACATCACGTCCCAGAAAATTAACATCAGATGTGTGGCAATGTTTCAATATAGTCCAAATGACACTCCCAAACGGGGCGTCTGGCCTCAGAGCTAAATGTAAGTTTTGCCATAAGAATTATGCTACAAGTACGGGGGGAACCGGACATTTGAGACGGCATATGCACAAATGTATGCCTGCACATGGACAAGTAGATACTACAACCCAGACACAACTTCAACGGCACCCAGACGGGTCCGTTACGACGTGGCAGTTCGACGCCATGCACGCTAGAGAGTGCTTGGCACGATACATTGCACAAACTGATCAACCGATCAGTATTGGTGAGAGTCCATTTTATAAAGAATTAATCACATCTGCATATAACCCCCAATATGAACCTGTTTCTAGAACCACCACTAGAAATGATTTGATACGATTGTTTGAAACCGAAAGGGATGACTTAGTTGCCGAAATACAACATTTAAGTGTCTCTGTTGCATTAACTTCTGATATTTGGAATGCATGTTCCAAACAGGACTATTTATGTGTCACGGGACACTATTTAGATTCTGATTGGAGGATAACAAAAAGAATTTTTGGTTTTCGTCCTATGGATTTTGCACATACCGTAGAAAACATTTTTAATGTCATAATGGAAGTTTTAGAAACTTATGAAATCACGCATCGCATCCTTTCAATCACATTTGATAATGCATCTGCAAATACTAGCTCTATTGCATTGTTTGTTGCAAGAAATATCCCGCAAGATGGAGGTTATTTCTTCCATCAACGGTGTGCATGCCATATTATAAATTTAGTTGTACAGGCTGGTTTAAAGCAGGTAAGCGACCAAATAGATCGCTTCAGAGATGCCATTTCTTGGATTTGCAGTTCTAATCCTAGATTCAGTGAATTCAAGAGACATTGTAAATTAAACGGTCTCAAACCCCGACGATTCCAAACTGATATGCCGGTAAGGTGGAACTCTACTTATGTAATGTTGCAAAATTGTTTGGAATATGATACAACCATTACATGTTTTTATAACATGAAATTGACTGAAACAAGACAACTTAGTCCAAAATTACTTACCACAGACGATTGGTATGTGGCAAAGATTTTTGTTCAATTTTTAAAGATTTTTTACAATGCCACTGTAACTCTTTTCGGGGTATATTACCCCACATCTTCTCAGGCAATCCATCAGATAGTGGAAATGTCTGAACTGTTAAACAGTTATAGAGAAGATGAACATCTAGGCGCTGCAATTGTTGTCATAGAGACAAAGTTGAAAAAATATTGGGCTAACATTCCCCTACTTTATGCCTTAAGTGCTATAATAGATCCCATGGTTAAATTATCTGGTTTAGAAGTTTTGCTTGAGTTTATTGGTATTAATTTGCCAATAGATTATTCAGAACAAATTACTGACATTCGAACCAAGTTGTTCGAGATTTTTCGTATTTATGAGACCAGGTTTGGCAACATTGACATCCCCCAATCAACACGATCGGAGACAGAGCCGAAGCAAACAAGTTGAAGCCTTCTGAAACGACGAAAAAAAGACAAATCAACAAGTACTTCTTCAGGAAAAAGATCTAGCCCATCTTCTTGTACCGAACTTATTAGGTACCTTGAAGCACAGTTCGATGTTGTTGAAGACAAGGAAGAGTTTAATTTGTTGTTATGGTGGAAGACCTATACGTACAGGTATCCAGTTCTGTCACACTTAGCACGTGACGTACTGGTTATTCCAGTGTCAACGGTGTCTTCAGAACAAGCTTTCTGCACCAGTGGACGCATAATTGAACCAAGAAGAAGTTGTTTGTCTCCAGAGATGGTGGAGGTATTAACATGCCTTCAAGATTGGGAGCATGCTAAACAAAGGTTACAAAATCTAACTGTAGATAAAGAACTTAATCTAAATTTCGACAATCTATATATTGATGACCCTTCAGGTAGTGGCCAGGACCAGAACCATGTTATACTTTTACATATGTATTTATTATTTACTTGTAAGTTATAAAACAGTTGCACTCTTTTTCCCTTACCAAGTTTTTATCCCACTGGGTTTTTCTTGGTAAGGTTTTTAATGAGGCAATCATGTAGATATGTATTACTGAATTCCATAAGTGAAAAATAAATAAATAATTAAAAAATTGTTCGTTCTCTTTATTCATTTCAAATCCTAATAATTGTTCGTTCTCTTTATTCATTTTAAATTCTAAACCCTTAACCATAAACTATAAATCCTAAACCCTATACCCTAAATCCAAAAAAACGTAATTTGAAAAAAAAAATGAACCAAAAAACTAACCCACCGGACCAGGTCCGCACGGCCCGCCAGATGGGCCCCACGGGCCGCCCTGGCACGGCACGCAGACCGACGTGCCGTGCCGGGCCTGCTTCTCCGGAAACAGGCCGGGCCGGGTTTGCCCGCGACACCATCGCGTGCCAGGCCCAACCAGACCTGTTTCCAGAAATAGACTGGTCAGACCGTCCCTAAAGGACCGGACCAGTCCATTTTTACATCACTGGTCAGCAATAACGAACCTTTTTCATTAATTCTCCACAGTACAACTTGCCTTTAAAACTACCACTAAATCACTAATATGGAAAATTAAAAATTACACAATCACATAGTCAATAATGGATGCGCATTTTACAATTTTACCCTTTAAATTTTTGACTAATTTGAATATCATCTGATTATTATATGATTCAAAGGGCAACTTAGATTTACTCCGAAATAAAATAAAATAAAATATAATATAAACAATATTATTGTCATTAATTATGATTAATTTTGAGTCTAATTACAATATGATTTTCCGCGTAATATTTCTTCTGTGTCTCTCCGTCTCTCCGTCTCTCCGTCTCTCTCTCTAACAAAATCTCACTCTTTCTCTCTTTGAAATCTAAATTAATGAAATTCCATCATCAACAATCTCCATCACCAACAACACCAACGCACTCTCTCTCTCTCTGTCCATATATACCCAATCCTTTTCAATTTAAGTCATTCTAATTTGATTTTTTTTTTCCCTTTTTTGTTCTCTTGATCCAGTGCTGTTTCCATTTTTATTGTTTCTTCAGAAACACCTATTTTTTTCTACCCAGAGATCCAAACCCAATTCTGTCTTTGTTTCCGATTTTGCAGAGAACCCTTTTATAAACAGAGTAAACAATCATTCTTTTTGTTTCCATTTCAATTTTATTGTTTTGATTTTGCAGAAATTCCTTTTGCGAACAGAGTAAAGATTCAATTTTGATTTTGGAAAATCAGTTTTTTTGTTATTTTGCAGAAACCCTATTGTAGAGATTCAATTTTTTTATATTTTTTTTTCTATGAAGAAGAAGGTTGGCAAGAATTGTTGTTTATGTGTTTGATGAATTGTCTATGAGAGTTCATAGAAAAGTGGTTATGGCGAGGAGTAGAGGAGGAGACAAAGAGGAATCAGCAGAGAAGTATCTGGGTTTGTTGAAACTGGTTCAGATACTGTCTTTTTTAGTGGTTTTCGTGGCTGGTATTATCATAGGTTTGTCAACCAGTTCACACATGCACCAATATTTCACATCACAAGCTGTCCTGCTGTCATCCTCCACTCATTTCGCGGCGGCTCCGGTCATTGCTGATCTTGAAAGCAACTGCAACATTGTACAACAACAAAAACAGAAACCATCTTGTGATCAAGCTGATTGGGATTTGAGCTTTGGAAAGTTCATCCACCCAACAGAGAGCAATGCCACTCATGGAATGTCTGATTCTGAGCTCTTTTGGAGGGCTTCAATGGTGCCTTTCAAGAATGGATACCCATTTAAGAGAACTCCAAAGGTGGCTTTTATGTTCCTCACAAGAGGACCATTGCCTATGTTGCCTTTGTGGGAGAGGTTTTTTAAAGGTCATGACAAGTACTACTCTATTTATGTTCATGCGCTCCCCGGATACAAGCTCATTGTGTCTCAGGATTCTCCTTTCTACGAAAGGCAAATCCCAAGTCAAGTATGTGTTTTATTTATTTATTGGTATTCTTGATCCTGTGTTTGTTCATGTTTTTTTTATAACTTGTTTTGTTTTTTATAATTTGATATTGTATCGGTACTATGCAATCTATTAAACTGTGGAAATGTGTAGTGATTGTTGGTTTAGGGTGAGATGGATAGTAAACTAGAATATTGAAAACACTTAATATAGGCTCACATAAAAGTATAAAACATCTAAGCATTAATGCCTTTATATAGGCTTACATAAGTTGGTTAAACTAAGGTAATTAATTGCTTTAATGGCTAGCATTTTGCTGGCTAAAAACATGCTCCATTTGATGTAATCCAGCTAAGTCTTCTCCATGGATGCTTGCATAACCGACTTGGTCTTCTTGGAGTTTCTTCAAAGTTATTCAAAGTTATTCAAAGTTTGACTAGTCAATGTTGTTCAAATATAGTTGTAACTCTTAATTAGACTTACTCAATTTCAACTTAACTTCTTAAGGTGTAGTTTTAGTTGTCCAAGTTAGTAATCAAAATGCAACTTGAACTTCGTTTCCTCTAGTGTTTAGAATATGCCTTAATTTCAATAGTGATGAAATGGGTTACTTTAGAACTGAGAATAATGGGTTTTGTTTAGGAGATACTGAAATCATACAAATGCATCCCTTAGTGGAAATATTGTTTCTTAAATTTTGGGTTTTGGTCTAGCTCAGTTTAGAAGAGTCGGAGAAAATAGAAGAAATAGAAAATATTTTCAAAATGATAATAATGGTAATAAGTGATTCACCTTGCACCCAAATTGAATAAGTGCCTTGTGTAATTGGAGCTTTTATAGTGCCATGAAAAGCTATTCCTAAAAGGGTAAGTGTAGAAAAGGTATATGTAAGACAACTAAGCTTTGTGCAAATATCGGGACCCTGTATATTCAGCTCTTACAAATTCTATATCGTCAAACTATTGTGGGTATGCCGGTGTGTATTTAAGGTGAGAAAGGATATGACCAGAGTGCTGAATTTATAACCAGAGATAGCACGAAGGACAGGTTTACTATTGAGTGGGGATGATCATGTATAAATGAGAAAAGTATGTTGTCTACTTGACCATGAAATATTTTCATTGCTCGTTCCTTCAAATTGAGATTTTTTTTTATAGTATATTTTGAAATGAGATTTCGAGAGTGCAATTATTGTAAATGTCTTGTATAGGTGAGAAGTAATTATGGAGTGCTGGATCTTTGGTTTTTGGTGACCGAGGAAGCCAAAAGATTGATCTTGATCTTTCTTCACTTTCTATATTCAGATGGACCTTCATAATACATTTATTTGATATATATGCAGTATATGCTACAGTATCATTATTTTACAGACAACTGAAATTTAATATATTCCTTTCACTTGAAACTGATTTAAGGGTTTAGAAGCTGGTTTATAATGAAAATCTTTTGTTAACCATTTTTCATTACAATATATTATTTATCTCTCAGCATTTTTTTTCCTATGGTTCCGCTTAACACTTTCACTCTGGAGTATTCCTCCATAACTCCCAAGGGGACTGCCCCATTGTCATTCTTTAGCAAGAAAGAAAAATTCAATCATGAAAGATCTGGATAAATAATCACTCAGGCAGGCTTCATTACTGTCATGCCAACAGAAACTAAAACTTTTGTAGCTGAGTAACCTTACCCTTATGGCCTTATCAAACCTCCGCCTCCTGCTTCCCCTGTTGTAGGGTTAGGAATCATTCAGATTTGACAAATAACCTTTCAGGGTGTGCAATTGTATGAATTGATTCTTTTAAGGATGTATAGTTTTTGGTTATCTTATTGATTATATTATCTTCATTGCAAAATCCTGCTGTTATTAGTTATACACTTATAAAGTACAGCATAAACATGTGAATTATGAATGATGTTTGACCAAAATTTTGAAAGGAAAACTGGAATATTTCCTTTTGCTAATTAAATTCTAGTATGTAGAGCATCCTGATGTTGTTGATGTATGGTTTCATTATTCTTTATTCCAACAAGGTGTATTTTCTAATGCATATGTTATGCATTCTAGCTTTCCTCCCTCATTCTAGCTTTTTCCCCTTCGTTAAAGGGGAATGATAATTTAAAAGAGGGCAAGTTTTTGTTATCATGTGTTTAAAGCTGTAGCTTTGTAAATTTTGATCGTGCCCCATACTTGACATGTGGGATGTCAACAAGTACTTATGTTCGTTTATAGTCATCAGTGGTGACGTTTCTAGTACTAATAATACAAGTCTTTTTGCATACTTTTGTAATAAATCAAATATAAACTTAAAATTTAAGATAATTTTGTAGAATTATTGACAATTGAATATCGTTTAGCAAGTGAATGTGAACTTATCATTTAAGAGTAGCTTAATTTATTATGCTTATAGAAAGCACTTATATTATTACATAACAGTTTTTGTATCTGTACATTACAAAAAGGTTGCAGACACATAATTCTGAGTTTGTAATGCATTGCTTTATGTGGCTTGTGTTTTCGCTTCTTGAATCTTGTTTGCACTTAGAAAGAAGTGATTGTCTTCTGCTGATCTTCTTCACTATTGGCATCTCTTCGTCTCTTTTCCATACACACATCATAGTTGCAGCTTAGAGCTGCAACAAATGAATTGATGGTTAGGTTGATTGAGTATCCATAATTTATATTATTAAATTTCTTATTTGTCTTATGAACAAGTCTTGATATTTTATCTTCAGAAAGTTGATTGGGGAACAGTGGAAATGGCTGATGCTGAGAAGCGACTTCTAGCTAATGCCCTTCTAGACTTTTCGAACGAGCGGTTTGTACTTCTATCTGAGAGCTGTATCCCAGTATATAACTTCCCTGCTGTCTACAAATACCTCATCGGTTCTGCCTACAGTTTTGTTGAGTCATATGATGATCCCTCCCGTTATGGCCGAGGCCGCTACAGCCGCAGGATGCGTCCTGAAATTATGCTCTTTCAATGGCGGAAAGGATCCCAATGGTTTGAAGTGCAACGAAAGGTGGCGGTTTATATAGTCTCTGACACCAAGTACCTCTCCCTTTTCAGGAAATATTGCAAGCCTGCTTGCTATCCTGATGAGCATTACATTCCCACTTACCTGAACATATTCCATGGATCACTAAACTCAAACCGGAGTGTGACTTGGGTTGACTGGGCAATGGGGGGCCCACATCCGGCAACGTTTGGGCCAGAGAATATCACAGAAGGTTTTATACAAGCCATAAGGAACAATGGGACCATGTGTTTATATAATGATGACCAAACATCAATGTGCAATCTCTTTGCTAGGAAGTTTGCACCAAATGCACTCGAGCCCTTACTGAATCTCAGTGCAACGGTGATGGAGTTTTGATGAATCGTCTAGGCAGAGATCTTGTATTATTCTTATTCTTATTATTACTAATTTAAACTCTTAGATCTCCAAAGGGCATTGTCAAAGCTCATAAATTTTGGTAGGGTTGAATTGATCACTTTGATATTGCAAAAGTGTACAGGATTTGTAGAGAGTTCTACTTCACGATTGCCCAGAGAGTTGCTACTGTTTTATTGAAGCAAATTCTGTGAGAATTTTGTGAAGAAGAAGGCTTGAATATAGAAATTTTACATCTTTTTATGGTTCTGCTTTGTAGTTTGATTCCCCAATTTCTGATCTTTTTTATGTTTCTGGATATCTTCAAGGGTCATATTTTCTGCAGTGCAAAAATAATCCTTTTCATTGACTGAGAGCACCCAATTATTATGTTGAGTAGTGACTAGTTGAGCAGGTAAGATAGCATGGGTTGTTGTAATATATAATGAAATTTAAAGCTCAATTAGTGAGTTTAATTGCCTGGAAGATGTGGACTTTGACGTCATTAAGTAGGTCCACCATAAGTAGAGACTGGAAAAAGTAAATGATCTCAGGATTAACTGGAAGATGAAGTTGATGAAGTTGATGAAGTTGGACTTTGGAATTAGAAAATTTGGCGTTTGCACTTTGCAGAGTGAGAAAATGTAAGAAAATCAAATAATAATAATAAGGAAAGAATTTAAAAGGAAAATAAAATAAAAGTAGATCAACTTTTTTCTTTGGAGCCACATATTTTTTTAGTGTCCCATTCGAGTTGCTTTCAGGGTATTTAATCATTTCGTGCCAAAAATGTAGTTGATACAAGTCAACCCACAGCAAGTCAGCAAGATGTTTGTATCGGCAAAAATTAAATGTATTTACATAAAGCGTATTTTCGACGAAAAATTGGTTTATATATAAAAAATAATTGATATATCAACTATATCAATAAATTTACTTTTTATATAATATAGAGATAGATTTGATAGGTAATTAACTTAATTTTTTTTTTCTATTTAAAACATATTTATTGTTAATGATCTATCCAATTTCTTTTCTTTATTTTTGTTTCATTTCTAAAAATAGATAAAAAAAATAATGTAAATTTTTAAATACTTACTGAATCGATCGAAAAATAGTTGTACAACAGGTTATCTGAAAGTAAACGGTCATGTAGATAATGCTAATATTTTTTTAAGATAATTACCCGGTGACTATCAATTTGGGTCACCACTATCAATATCAAAATGACCATTAGATAAAGAATTGGTTTCAAAATAGTCATTTTTTACGAACACTATTACACTAATGGTCATTTCATCTAATTCTATCAAATGAATGGAATTTTGGTAAATAAGGAGATTACATTAATTTATTTATTTTATATGTTTTTAAACATCCCACCATTTTCTTCTCAATACACGTGGCAGTTGAAGAGTCACTTGATGAGTGAACACACATTAAATATATATATATATATATATATATATATATATATATATATATATATATATATATATATATGTTTGAAATATCCCATAAGTATATACACATTAAATATAATTATTCATATCAAACAAATAAAAGAAAAAATTGATTTTTTAAAAATATCTAAAATAAATAAATTAATATTATCCTCTTATTTATCAAAATATCATTTATCGGATAGAATGATAATTATTATTATTCTAAAGAGTGTTAACATTATCTTCTAAATTTTTAATTGATACGTTGATTGTCTTGTTTCTATGTATATATTTATTGAATTTCATATTACGCTAAATTTCTAATTGTTAGTGAGCACAAACCTAAAAATTATTACTTATTCATACAGTATAACAAAACATATTGCTTTCAACATATCAACCAATCTATAGACAGTAGACACAGTGATCTTCTATTGATAAAATTGTTACATTTTCTTTTAAGAAAACCATACCAAATACACATTAAATATAATAATTCGTATTAAAAAAATAAAAAAATAAAAAATAATTCGTTTTATTTTTTTAATATAAATAATTATATTAAAAGCCAAATCAATTAATTAATTGTTAAACCTTTGTATACCGACAAGTGGTGCTTGTGCCAGCAAGATTTTCAATATACTAGATAAGACAATTAATGTGCCAGCACGTTTTTTTAGTACTATAAAATATCAGTATCGTTAACCTGTACTCATAAATGTATAAGACTATTTTTAAGATTTATATATTAAAAAAATATATATATAGAATTAATAGATATTTTATTAATAATTTTTTTTTAATATAATTATATATATTTAATCTTAAATTGACGTATTAAAAAAATATATATATTATTAATATGATCGTCAGTTTTCAAATGATCAGTTGTATAATTATTTTTTCGATTGATTTTATAAGTATTTAAATCAATATTAATTTTTTATCTATTTTTTATAGGAAAAAAAATAGATATGTTATTAAAATAATTATGTTATAGATAAAAATATTAAATAATAAATTCTGAGATGATTATCAGTTAAATCTATTTTTATATAATATAAAAAATAAATTTTTTGATATTGTTATTATATTAAACGATTTTTATTTTTGAGATACTCTAATTACTTTATTAATTATCTTATTTTTATATTTATTGAGTTTTCGAAATTAATATTAATAATTAATTCAATTACCGAATATTATAATATTAAAGGAATAAAAAGAATTAATAGACCGATAAAGGTGAATTGAATGCTAAATTAAAAGGCAGATCAGTCTATTAATTGTCAAAACTTGTCATGCTGACAGATGGTGCCATTAATGTTTTCTGCATACTGGATAAGACAATTATTATACCGGAAAGATTTTAAAGCCTATTTTTCTCATCCGTACAGATGATTGATAAATTTATTTTAAAATATAATAATATTTAGATAAATTTATCTATATAAAAGTGAGGTAATATTCGAGGTGGATAAATAAAAGTAAACATACAATTTTATTTGAATGCTATTAAATATAGAAGGTGTTAACATATACCTCTAAATTTTTAATCACTATATTATTGATTGTCATGTTTATATGTATTTGAAATTCATATTAAGCTAAATTTCTAATTGTTAAAAAAACATATCGCTTTCAAGATATCAGCCAATCTATAGACAGTAGACACAATGATCTTCGATTGATAAAATTGTTACATTTTCTTTTGAGAAAACCATGCCAAGAACAACAATTTCATGGTGATGGGTTTATCAAAAGAACAATTTTTGGAGGTAGAAAAAAGAATTGCAAGTAGGTCTCAATAAATCTTCTGGATATGTGAAAACCATTCAGGTAATCTAAACTTTTTTAAAAAAAAAAAAAAAAATCGAACTGTTATTAACGTGTAGTATTACTTTCAAAAACAACTATTTCGGACAAAAAGACAAAGGCTATTCAGATTTAAGCCAATTTCAAACCGATTTAAGGTTCAATCAAAAGCAATAGAAGCTAAGCTAAGACCATCTCTACCTTGTTCAGATGAAGATAACAAAAGGCCTACAATTATCTCTATACCTTGTGCAGACTGTTTTGGAGGACGCTATTGCGGTAGGGTATTGGCCAAAGGAGTTGCTCCCCCCCTCACCTATTGAATGGAAGGAAAGGAAAGGCGGAACCAGTCCTCCGATGGGAAGTGGGCATAAACCTGAAGGACACTATAACAGAACTACATATTTCAAACATATACGATGTTACAATTATCATATGCTTATTCACAAGAGTTTGCGGATGACACAGGGTGTTACGATATTGAATCTCATTAAATACGCACACAAAGCTATAAGAGAAATGAAAACAGCGATAATCTGAAACATTCCATAAAGTAAAACAGCACAATACACTCATAATTTTCTTCCCTTCTCTTGACTAAAGGTTTCTCAGCCTAAAAAAGCTAGAGCTAAAATCTCTACTTCTCTTCAAACCAAATAATAACAATCACCAATTCTACAAAGAATACAAATGACGTTACATTTAAGAAATTCTCTCTCTTTCCTTTCCTTTTCCTACACTTAAAACCACATTCCAATTCTGAAAACTTAAAACATCACCAAATTGTTTAATCAAATATTTCAATATTTACCATAAAAGCAACTCAACTATATTGATGCCCCGCCATGCTGGACAATTCTTTTTTTTTAAAAAAACAATAGACGAAAAAACGAACACTTTAAACAAAGTACAACAACATCATCAACAAGGAAATTAAAAGATTTTTCTCAGCAGCCAAACAATACGAATAAATTAAAAAACATTCCATTCACGACTTACTCAAGTCCCCTCTTTCTGAAGAAATGAAGAATGTCCATTTTCTTTCTCAGAAACACTTTCCATTTAACAACTTTCCTTCTTGCAAGTTGTTGTAGCACTCCTCAATCCTCGTATGTAGTGTTTCTTAATTTCTCATGGATAATAAAAGAATCAGTAATAATACTCTGACAATACTATAATTCAGCATTTGAAGCTAAAAAGCAACTCTAGTGTTTAATTCAAACGAAACACATATATAGCTATATTATACAGTAGTTAACCTCATAATGCAATCAAAGTAATATTAGTATATTACTAAGTTGCAATTTTAAGCTGATTTTGCACATGTATTCATACCCACAAAATAATCCCCATATAAAAATGTTATTAATCAATTAAGACATCTTAATAGGTAAGTGAGATCCAAATACAAGAATAACATTACATTAGATAGATGCAAAAAAAAAAACATGAATAGACCAAGGCTAACTAACAATCAGACCTCAGCACTACCCTAAAAAAATTTCCCAGCAAAAACTACCTCATTATTAGACTTAAAGTGAGGCTTGCCACCTTAGACCTGCTGCAGTAACTGATACTCAACATATAACAATGATGTAGCACTTATCTTGCTCAAATTGAAGTATAAAATTAGAGACCAGGCCATTGTATCTATAATTTTCTGTATGTGGGAAATCAAACCGCTACCCCTTTGTGACTCTCCTTCCATTCAAGGGTTCCTGATGGATTCTGTTGTGCTTCTTGTGGGTGTCCTAGTTGTGGCTGCTGCTCTGCCACTTCAGGCCATGATGACTGCTGTTCAGATATTTGAGACTGCAAGGATGGTTGTTGACCTGCCATGTGCGAGGGTCCCTGATGGTGGTTGTCCGGACATTTGAGGCTGCCAGGATTGTTGTTGACCTGCCACTAGTGAGGGTCCTGATGTTGATTGTCGTTGTGCAGTCATTTGAGGCATTACATTTGGCTGATGCCATGTACTTTGATTCCACCCAGAGGACTCCTGCCCTGCCATTTGATTGGATCTGAAGCCCTGATGTGCCTCCATCTGATTGGTCCTAAAAGGCTGCTGTCCCCTGATCTGATTGGATCCTAAAGGCTGTTGCTCAGCCCTTTGATGCTGTACCAATGGTTGTTGTCCTGCCATTTCATTGTGTCCTAGAGACTGCTGTCCTGCAGTTTGATTGTATCCAAAGTTTTGCTGTCCTGGCGTTTGATTGTATCCAAAATTCTGCTGTCCTGGCGTTTGATTGTATCCAAAGTTCTGCTGTCCTGCCATTTGATTGAATCCAAAGTTCTGCTGTCCTGCCGTTTGATTGTACCCAAAGTTCTGCTGTCCTGCCGTTTGATTGCACCCAAAGTTCTGTGATTCTGCCGTTTGATTTGATCCTAGAGACTGCTCCCCTGTCATTTGATTGTTTCGAAAGTGCTGCTGTTGAGCCATTGTATTGGATACAAATGGCTGCTGGTCAGACATTTTATTGGGTCCGTTATTGGATGCAAAAGGCTGATGTCTCGACATTTGATTGAATCCACTATTGGATGCAAAATGGTGCTGTCCTGACGTTTGGTTGGGGCCTAAAGGCTGCTGTCCTGTTGTTCGAGGTGGTCCGGTCATTTGAGAGGTTGGACGAGGTGGAGCATACCTATCAGCATTAAAAACTTCCTCGATCTCCTCACCTCGCCCAGCTTGCCCAAAAGCCTCACATACAAAATCACGCAGTCTCGGTGTAATACCAACACTCACACTCATCATTTGATCAATCACATCCTTGCTCAAGTCCAATAGACCTTCATTCAACAGCCCTCTTACCACAACATCATATATCAAAAAGTCCGGTTTAGGATCCTTCTCACTCATTTTAATCAAAATCGGCGCACACTCTGCAGCCTTACCGTTGCTAATGAGATCACTAAACACCCTAGTCCCAAAACTCAAGACCACCCTCATACCGGAGTCCGCCATCTGATTAAACAAGCGCAATGCATCATCAATTCTCTTCACCTTCAAGTAAGCATCAATCAATGTCCTAAAAGTAGTGACATCTGGTGTTGTAGACATCCTTCCAAACAGGTTCTCCACCTCCTCTAACATTTCATTCTCACAAAGCCTCGCTATAATGTTATTGTATCCTGCAACATCCATTACAAAAGCCTTAGATTTTGGATGCGTCCCTACTCTCTTAAATGTATCAATCGCCTCTGAAAACTTCCCAAGCTTAAAACACTCATTCACCATAATATTAAACGTTTCTGAATTCACACCTAGGACAGTTGGCGTTTGATGGTTATCTAACATCTGTGCAAACAATGCCCATGCCTCCGCCTTCTTCCCATACTTGAGCAAAACCTCCAAAAGCACATTACAAGTGGCAGGAATCATCCTAAAATTCTTATCCAACAACGACTTGTAAGACTCCATCGCCTCGTTCTCCTTCCCCTGATTAAACCACCACTCCATAAAAGTTGCATTCACCACACCATCGTAAACCACACACCTCTCTTTCAACTCATCGAACAACTCATTCGCCTTCTCCAAATTCCCCACATTCAAATACCCGGATATCAAATTTTTATAAACCAATGAATCCGCCCCTTGTCCCTTATTCAACATCTCCCTCAAAAAGTCCAAGGCCTCATCAATTCGACCCGAATCAACAAACCCTTTCGTTAAATGCCTATAGGTAACATGACTAGGACTAAAAGGAGCAGTCTCAATGATCTTCCTATAAACTCTCAAAGCCTCATCTAGACTACCCTCGTCACAATGAGTATTAATCAAGTTATTATACGAAACGACATTAGGCACGATTTCAAACTGCTCGAAAAAGTAAGTGAAAAGGGCGACAGCCTCTTTGTACCGTTTGGCACGATACATGGCAGCGATGATGGCGTTGCAGGTGAAGACGGTGGGGCGGGTGTTGGAGAACACAGCCTGCCGCGCTACGTAGGAGGCGGCATCAAGGTCGCTGGCGCGGATGAGGGACTGGACTCGGTTGTGGAGATTCAGACGGGGCCCGACGAGCGCGGAGGTGGAGTCCGGGAGACGGGGCGCGTTGGGGTCGCGCACAGGAGGGTACTGGGGATTGGGGCGGATGGCGTGGAGAGGAGGCTCGATCCGAAGTCGACGTTTGCGGCGACGGCGCTCGGCGGCTGCCTCTTCGGCTGAGGAGAAGGCGTAAGTGCGTGCAAAAGAGGGAGTAGGATTCGGATTCGGGCTGGTGGTGGTGGGGTGGCGGGTAAGGCTGTGGAAATGGTGGGTGAGGGAGGCGGAGGCGCTGCGGTAGTGGTGGAGGGAGGCGGAGGCGCCGCGGTGGTGGTGGAGGGAGCGGAGGAGCAGGCGATAGAGGGACATTTTTTTGGGGAGATTTAGAGAGAGTAAAACCCTAGAGAAACTAAAAGTCTAAAACCCAGACAGAGGGGTAATATTGGAAATGAATTTTTGGAGCAACTGTGAGAGAGTGAACTGTGAAGTTGGGCTTAAGAGAAATTGGGCTGCTTCTAAAAGGAAAATTTATTTAAAATAATAATAATAACTATTAGGCTTTCATTAAAAAAGTATTATTAAGGTTAATATTAAAAATTCCCCTCACATTTCAACTATAATTAAATTTTTAGTTACAAATGCTTTTATTTCATAAACATTCCCTATAGACTAATACCATTAGTATTCCACTTGTATTGACTGAGTTTAACCGTTAAAAAGTCTTAAATATTTATATTTAAACTTCAATTGTATAAATTGATCATTATATTCACATACGTTTACCTAATAAAAATTAATAAAATGATATAAAATGTGTGAATGTTAACTTGTAAAGTAGAAGTTATTGTGGACAATTTTGTCCCAAAAAATTACAAAATTACAAATGAATCAAAAGCATTGAAAAATAAACCAAAACATATATTTATTTATGTATTTATTTGTATTTAAAAAAAAATATCCAAGCAAATACTCATTTTCAATACTTTTGGTTCATTTGGAATTTTGTTATTTTTAAGGATAAAATTATCCACATAATAACGTCTCATTTGTAAGTTAACATTCTCACAATTTGTATCAGTTTATTAATTTATTTGGTAAAAGTATGTGGGTATAATGATCAATTCATAAAATTGAAGTTTAAACAGTGATATTTTAGATTTTTTAACGGTCAAACTCAGTCAACATAAATAGAATGCTAACAATGTTAGTTCATATGGGAGGTTTCTAAAATAAAAGCATTTATAAATATAAATATAATAATAGTTCAAAGGTGATGTGAGGTTTTTAATATTAATTTATTTTTATTTTATTATTATTATTATTATTATTATTATTACAATTAAGGTTTCAAGGGATCACATGACTCAAACCCTCAACTCTATTGATACAGACATACAAGTGTGACCGGTTTACCACTAACTAAACCAATCCTATTCAAACAAAGTACAATAAATTTCGAATATATACAAAATATAATCATCAATAAAAATTAAAGCAAATTACGATCAACCTCACTTAGGTTTGCTCTTTGACAACATGAAACAGTTTGTTAATGTTAGGATATTTTGGTCTGTTTAACAATCAAACTCAAACAATGGTTAAGTTTAAAATATTTGGATCTCCGTCGTCCATTTGATAATCAATTTTTGACTAATCGTGTAATTCGTTAATGGTAGGGGTACTTTCGTTTGTTTATAAGTCAAACTTGATCAACAATTAAGGTCGACTAACTTTAGATAGGAGATGTCATCGTAGATCAATGATAAAGTTGTACTTAGACTAATCTTCCGAACCAAAAGGTTAACTACAAGCCTACAACTACCTTTTACAAAACCTTCGAACCCCATTACTAACATAACACTCCCATTTCAGTTATGCTAATAGGTGACGGATATAAAATGAATCATCCTTTAAACTGATATTGTCATTATATGACCATTCCAATTACATAAACACAAGCTGAGATCAGAATCTTTACTGATGTTAAATCAAGCATCAAACTAGAATAAGACAAAACTCAGTGTCCCACCTACGGTGATTGTGTTTGTGACACGTACCATTTTATCACAAAACCGTAGCTCGATTGATTAAATAAAATACGACTTTTCATTTTATTATACAAAAATCAAAATGCCAATTAAAAAAGAGAATGATACAGTTTGGCCACGTTTTTAAAAAAAGAAAATCCGATTATTTTATAATTTTAATATAAAATAATAGCCAATAAAACCTTTAAAAGTAATTAATTGATAATCTAATAAAGATTACTTTTTAAAAGTGATTATGAAATAATCTATTTCAATATTTAAAATATCATTATTATCGTTATGAAATCAAGTTTAAATCATTTATATACCTTATGTCATCCAAAATTAAATTATCAATTTAAATATTGATTTGATTTATAAAATCTTTAAAATATATTTTTAATATGCTTATAGAATTTTTTTTTCAAATTTAAATATTCTACTTAAATATTGATTTAATATATATAATTAATAATAAAAAATGAAATAAGATCCTAAACTGATACATTTTAATCATCGTAACTAATCTCAACACTTATTATGCTTTTAAGTTATATAGTTGTTTTAAAAGTACAATTAACCAAACATCTATCGATTAACTTCACAGTTGATTATTCTTTCTACACAATTAATAATGATTATTATAAAAGTTACATCAATACCAAACTGACTCTCGACTCTTCTTAGAATAATGTTAAATCCATCCCAAGAAATATACATGTACAACAATTTCCCCAAGTACAAAAAATATATTTACAATTATACTCCATAAAAATAAAAATAAACAAAACACCAAAAACAAAAGACTTTCCATCTCCTGTTTCTTCTATGCAGAGAAGATGGTTCTTAAAATTCTAAACAAAGACAAAATTGGAAGAAGCAAATTACAAAGGAGAATTCTCAACTGCCTTCTCCATGGCTACATCTTCGAGATCAGCTGTTCTAAGATGTTCGAGGCGGTCGAAAGAATTGTTGAATGGTTGGTAATCTGTGAATAGAGTTTCTGTTGGTTGTGAGTCTATTAACACTTTATAGATAGAATCAGTGACTGGTTTGATTTGTTAATTGTTGATATGGATCAACCCAACATTTATCCTCCTCTACTGCATTCTTCCATCGTTTTCTGAAGATCTGCATTTCGTTGAAGGACTGTTGTCTCACCTGCAATCACATCATCAGTTAAGTTGATTGTCTATTCATTCGCACTAACGAATACACATGTATGTGTGCACAAACATTCAAGCACCCGTGTACACAAGTCGACACAAGTGGAGTCACTGATGCAACAGTGGAAAAGCAGGCTTACCTGGGGTCTATAATCGTATCTGTGGGACTGAGATGAAGCCTGCAATTCAAAAGACAACGAACCATGATGCAAGGAATATATGAATGAGACAGAGATACAAGACAACTCCAGGTTCAAAATACATACCAATGCTTCTGAGTTTGGTAAATGCTCCTTCTGATAAGAAGGAGCTTGTCCAACGGAATTTAACTGCATGAAGCAGATGGTGCAAAGTGAGAAATAAAACATCATTGTTGTAAATTTTAGCAATAACAATTTCATGTCCTAACATCGTAAACAACACAGATGGAGAAACGAGATACAAAATCATTCTGCTTAAGGCATATTAAGCTAATCCAGTCTCAAAATTATGCTATTGATTAGAATTCGAGGAGTGCTTGCCTCAGGTTCATCAGTTGAGGCACCGAGTGTAGGAAGGCCTAGATGAACTATGTACTCGGAATCAACCACACCGACATTTTTGGTTCGTTCACCCTGAAAAGTATATTAAACATCATTAGTATGAGCATGATCAAGAGGGTAAAAACATTTAAGTTAAAAAGGACTACGAAAGTTACTTGTGCACAATAACCGAGCTGAAAATCCAGGCCCCAAGCATGGATCAGGTCATTCTGCAACAGAAAAGAACAGTAAGAGAGAAAATAACACAAAAGCAGAGAAGCATAGAGATAATCTTCTACCCCCAAAATAGAAGATGATATATGTGAACAGAGTTTACAAAAGGCCCATTTGTTAGTGATTTATAGTTAGCAATAAATCTTGATCATATACTAATGGCAATGGCCACATATTATAAAATCCTCCAAAACTTGTTGAACTCAGATCTTTGTCCAACAATTAGATGGAAAATATAACTCTTCCATCTTATTTGATTCAATCATAGTATCATACTAGCAAATCTGTTGGCATTATGCTGCAGTACTGCACAATGCCAATAAGCATATAAACTGCGGTTGTGTACTCAATTTTTTCATATCAGAGTGATCAAATTCTCATTTAAATAATGGTGGTTGCCACCTATGTTAAAAAATGTTCAATAACCCACCGATCATATTATTCCCAATATCATTGACTATTTTGTTAGAAGAAGTTCTTTACCTGAATCATATACCATGCACATCTCCAGGCAGCTCTTGAAAACACAGGTGCCATCATTTCCACCCAACTGCATAACAGATTTATTTTCCGCATAAGAACACTACTTCTCTGCTCTTTAATAATCGGTTCATTTTTTAATACCAGAATCCAAAGAAAATACTTTATCATAATAAGAAAGGAATGATTAAAAAATTAATATAAGAAAGGAACCAGTGAGTTGATGCCTTTACCCTATACATGGAGGAGCAGTGCTGTGATCATCGCATCTTCCACTGCCTTTAAACTTATACATTCTCCTGTTAAGAAATCAAATCAAATCGGTCGAATTCATCAGATATCTCCTCTGTAGCCAAAGATGTAAACAGTTGATGAAAATGTCTGTAGTCTGCCAACAGTATAATTTATTAAGACTTTCAATTCTTGTGAACTGATAGACTCTTGTGAACTGGTAGAAGAGGTAAAAATTGACTAGAGCTCCAAGAGGAAAATTTTATGCAGGTAATCCAATTTTTGGGAAACAAAACAACTGTTTGCTTACCACCTCAATGAGCCAAATTGATATATATATATATATATATATATATCCTTACTAAAATTTTACCAACATCTTCGGCAAAAAAATACATTAAGATTAAATAGAACACTCAGGCTGAATCTCTTGATACTGACCTGTGTACTCTCTTTTTTCCGCTACGTGCAGTAATTTGATGATGTATCTCTGACTTCGCAGGATCGAGTGCTGGCTGAGATATCTCAAGTCCCTCTTCCTTAACAATAGACAGATATCTACAAAAGGTTTGGTATTCAAGATATGAAATCCAGCAATACACATGCATACACATAATTGTACAAGTAGCTACTTAAATATTTCAATATTTTCAGTGTGATCTGAATCACCTAGGGTCTGTTACTTGCAAAGAAAATAATATTTTAACTCCAAGTGAAGAATGAAAATTACATAAAAAGAGTCTCTGAATAGTATTTATGTATACTTCTGAAATGTTAAATCAATCTGTCAAAGGATAAGAACCGGGAGCAAGAGAGCTCTCAAAATCAAAAATTAAAAATCCTCCCTAAGGCCTATAGATAGTTGCCAAAGTTGAGTTACTCATCAGTTTCACAACCAAATAGGTCACGAAATCCATCTACATTACTTGGCCACTAGAGTTATTGGAGCAACTCCCAAGTTATTTTCTAAAAGGGGGCAGAGAGAAAGAGACTAAATGTAAGAAATCCCCGTTGGAGCATTAGTGTTGACTCATGTTTTAGGTAAACATGAATAAGATATCTTTACGACATCATGAAAATAAATAAATTCATGTTATCACGACAAGGTTTAAATGGTGGAGAGAAAAGTTTATAAGCTCAAATTCATGATATTCACAATCACTATTCACAGGTTTTACCGGTGACTACTTTAAGAACACCAAAGTCGATCACAAGAATTAAACGGATGATGCTTACCGTCTTGGATTAAAATGCTCAACTCCAATGTCCTCATCCCATAGGAATATATAATTATACTCAGCAACAATGTCTGGATGCAAGAAACGTTTTGCAAACCACCTATCACATCATAAAGCACCATCTAATGTAGAAATCATGTGTATATAAGCATAAGAATGATCACTTAAATCAAGGAAAACAACAACTTTGAAATCAACTAAGATTTACCATTTTGTTTGATTCGCAGCAGATAAATGTATGGCATGATCAGCCCATGCTAAATCTTTCCATTCATCCACAATACCATCATAATGGAAAAGCATCACTGCAAAACTTTTTTGGGGAAACTGCAGCAAAAAAAATTGATATTGCACAGCGATCTACTGAGATAATTATGGAAAGAAAAGAGGAACTAGAGTAGTGACCAAACCTTTCGAACAATTCTGTCCACTATTTCTTTCTGCTTAATTCCAACCGAGATGGCTAACAAGCTCTTTGAAGGCTTTGGATCATTCTGACACAAAATTTTACACATAAGTATATCAAGGAAGCAAAGATGCTCACTAAAGCAATCAAAAAAATGTTTGTCTATAAACTTTAGTATCTAAACTTAATAACAAGTTAAATCAAAAAATTATTACACCCAACTCGTTGTTGTTGAATGTTCTATTTTCATGATGTTTTACTTGTGTTAAGACTAATAATATTTTCAAGATGGAAGTTTCAGAGTCAAAGAGCACAAAACCCAATCTTCAACTAAGCTGGCCTACAGAAACTTGAGAGTTGAGAACAAGCTATATCACTGTACTCTAAATCATGCATTAGCAAAATGAATTTTCCCTCCTGATTTTCATCATCAATAATACATCATCCAAACATAATGTTGATAAATTTAGCAATGCTATGTGAATGGTGTAAAATGCAACAAAAAAAAATGTCCAGCTTTGAACAAGCAGCGATACACAAATAAAAGAAAATTTGCAAGATATTCTGCTAATAAGAACAGAATATTAACTGCCATGATCTTAGAAAACAATCATTAACATAATGAGTAGAACTTGACTCCAGCTTATGAACTTATAAGTTCTTTGTATCACTAAAATAATAATGCAACAACAGCTTCACATACAAGTTTTGTAGTGTAGGTCCCCCATAAAGGTCGCATTTCCAAATTTGATGTTTTGGCAAGGATTCCTAGGGGTAATGCTTCGGTACCAGAAGGCCTGCATTGATTCTAGATAAAAGAAATTTAAAGGAAAAAGAACACAAGTCAGAGAGCATTTCAGGTAATTTCATATGCCAATATGCCACTATATTAAGCGATTTTCCTTTCTTCTTTCTCTGAAGGATACAAACCTTGCAAGCATTAGATTTTGAATTCTGCAAGGTACCAAGCACTCCCCATTTCATTAATCCCTGCACACAATATTTGCAGAATTCAACTTAACTGGTAAAATCAAATCATTCAAACGTACTTTCAGTATGTACATTAAAAAAAAAACTACTGTACGGACATGTCAAAACTCAAAGACCAATAATTTTTTCATCCACAACAGTTTGGTCTGCTACTAGGCTACTAGCCCAACTCCAAAATCATATATCTTGTTTTATTCTTCATATAATTCTCTCTTTCACTGGTATGGTCCTTCTAATAAATTTAAATCACATTCAATTAAATTATATGACTGGTGATACAAGAATATGAACTTCAAGATATCAAATCATCTACGTGATTTCTCAATCTTTAGTTTAGTTTCATTATCGAGCTTATAGGACAATCTGTCCACATTTGTTTGGTTGATTGCCTTAATCAACCCCCATTAAACAAAACTTACTACCAGCGGTCCGGCATAGATAAACAATAATTGCAGTTTACGGAAGCAACGTCATTTACAGAAATACTTACATCATCGTGTTCCTTTGCAAGAAAAGCACTACCAATGAAGTAAGCAGTACCAATCAACGAAGCCGCGATGAAGAAACTGTAAATGCATGATCTGCTCAAGGGATCTGAAGGCACAAAAGCCTGACCAGGTCATGAGACAAAGTAGTGCACGACGTTATAATCTAATTGAATTGCATGGTGTCTGATGTTTCCATCAGATAATCACCACATAATGAACAGCCAAGGAGATAAAGGAAGTCTAGTTTAACGAAGTCTGATCGTGCAGCTGGCTTACATCAACAATGCTGACATAATAAACAACATATTTTCAATCACAAAAGCTGAAAGCATAGATAAGTGATTCACTATACTCAATAATATAACGTCCAACAAGACCGTTTCGGAATTCTGCACAAGGGTAATTCACTCACAAGTAGAAAAGAATGTCAGTCAATTCTGAAATGAAACATGAATCCGAATTCATGTAATAAATTTAATTTAGCACATCTAGAACGCAAGAGGACGAATATGTAATAACCAAATTACAAGGCACTCAATGGAAATAATACAAAGCTATGATCATAATTAAGAAGAGGAATTGAGATTAAGAAATCATCCATTAGTTTGAACTCTTAAAATGGCTTCATAGCTTCTCTTCAGGATCATGCTAGATTATGGCGAAAACACAGGAAACTAACATAAAAGAAATTGTAACGTCAACTACTTGTGCCAGTAGACAGAAAAAACATATGAGAAATTAACATAAATATAACTTTGAAATTCCAATTTCCTTTCTTTTCCTCAGATTTTCCCAGCAACCAAACAGTTTTTCCAGACAAGAATTCTACACAAACAAAAATTCAAGGGAGAGAAATAGTGAAATCAGATACTTGAGCTAGTAGACAAAAAATTAAAAGAAAATAACATAAACTTAACATTGTTAGATTCCAATTTTCTCTCTTTTCATCAGATTTTCCCAGCAACAAACAGATTTTTCCAGATAAGAATTCCACAGAAACCATAAAATTAAAAAAAAAAAAACAGAGAGAATAAATAATAATTAACAAAACAGCATTTTCCACTAACCAAACAGCAAACTATTAAAAGCTTCTTCTTTTCCGTAATTATCATAACAGTCCAAAAAAACAACACCAATCATCACTATTCATACACAATTAATCACGATAATAACAATACTAATTAAAAAACAATCAATTTCATAGCATTTCCAAGTAGAATCACCCACCAAAATTCTTTAAAAAAAAAAAGAAAAAGAACTGAAATGTTACTTGAGAGAGAGAGCTTACACAATTGAGAGTCTTCATCGTTGCAGGAGAACTTGAGAATAAACAGCATCAAAAACGAAACAAAAAAGTGCTTATAAAAAGTTATTTTCTAACTCTTTTTAATAACTTACTTTTTTCAACAACAAAAAAAAAAATGATTAAGAGCAAGAAAAAGTGTACAGGTAAAGAAAAGAATGAGAGAAAGTTTCGAGTAGAAAAAAAGGAATCAAAAAAATCGAATCAAATGAAAAAAAAAAATTGAAACAAGTTGACGAAGAAAGGAGAGAATATAATAATAAAGATAACAACACACGGAAAGGCACCCAAGCCAAAACGGCGCCGTTTTCGTCGAAGCAAAGACAAAGGCAAGTGTTTTTCAAATGCCAGACAACATTTTGAGACAGATTTGAAGAACAGGTTTTTATTTAGTAGAAGAACCTAGTGATGTCGTTTTATGGTGTTGTGTTCTGTCGTTTTGAAGTTGCAACTTAAAAAACACAGACCAGACCGGACCAGACCGAGTTTCACGCGTGCGTGTTTTGGATTTTGGAAACGTGTGTGAAACTGATAAGAAGTTTTCCTGCGAGTATAACATAATTGTTATTACTCGCTAGTGTTTTATGACGCGTGGATAGCGAAATATTCTGTGTAAATTATATATATAAACGAGTAGATACGAGAATTTGAATCTCTACGGATCTGATCTTTTTCTTGATTTTATCTAGTATTATAACACATAAGCATTGCAATGAATGTATGGTTAGGATGTGATTGATTTCGGTTTCCATAATCATTTTATCGATAACCAATCATATGTTTTAAAAATGTCAGAAAAAATATCAGATCAGATCCAAATCCACATATGAGATATACTTGCCATGTTACGTGATTAACCTGAATTTTAAATTTTTAATCTAATACTATATTTGTATCGAGGGTAAATTGAGATTTTTTTTTTATTATTTGAAAGCTGCAATCGTTGAAGTTAAGGGTATCGAGATCCGATGAGATTGGACTTTATAATATTGGACTCTCACTTAATGTCGTATTTAATTAGATGAAATAGAAGAGAAAAGAAATGATAAATTGAGAAAGAGAGGAAAATATAATATTTTTAACGAATGTTAATACCGTTAATTTTTGGATATTGAAAAAATTCATTTACTTTCAATTTCTTCCGATCATTTTTCGTTCAATTTTGATGAGAAACAAATCGGATGAAATAAGAAAACAACTATTCCTTCTCTATCCCTCCATTTTTCTCCTTATTTTTCCTTCTTATTTAGTGGTCTAAACAAAAAAATAAGAAAGTCATCAAGAAAAAAATTGTCCGTGAAAAGGTTACCTCAACCTTTAGTGTTTAATAGATAAACATATATTTACAAGGAGAGTCAATATCTTGTTAAAGTTAAGCAAAATTTACGGTGATAATATCTAATTTCGATTTATCTTTGATCAATTTGGAATGGTATTTATGATAAGAGTATGGTTACTTTATCTAAATTTAGTGTCCAAATCTGATATCTAAATTATGTGGCAACACTTCAATAGATTCATTTAAATCATATAAATCTAATTCAATTTAAATGAATAGATTAGAGTGTTGTCATATCATTTAAATACTAGATTTAGATAAAGTAACATTATTCTTATAATAACATATTATAATTATATTGAAATATTGCAATTATAATTACAACTTCATTGATTACGGGTAAAATGTTCATCACACCATTTTTGTTCATTATTTTTAACATAATACCTATGAATAAAATATGATGAAATATCTACAAATAACAACAAAAAATGTATAGCTGGTTTTGAAAAGACACCATAAAATATATATTAATCAGATATGATTGACCAAATAAAGATATTACGTACTGTACATGTTAACTAGTTTTTTTTTTAACAAATGTTTGCTTATCTTTCGAATAACAAATATCTATATTTTTAATTCAAAAATAATAATAACAAATATCTATATTTGTAGACACGATCTTTGAAATTTTCAATTCCGGTTCCGGTTTGACGATAATGACGGTTCTTAATTTTTTTTTAAAATTCATATATCGGTATTAAATGATTCAGTCATCAGACTCACATTCTCGGTTTTTACGAATCACAAATCCACAAATCTACAAATCCACAAATCTCTCTCTCAAACCAAATAAGAAAAAAACTATTTTTTCCATTTCCCTCAATTTCTCTCCTTATTTTTCATTTCCTTCATTTCCTTGGTATTTACTAATTAAAACAAAAAATAAGAAGTTCATCTTTTTTTTTCATCTTTTTTTAGGGTTTAGTAAATAAAGATAAACACATATTTACACTACTAGAATTTTAAACCCCAGCGGTGAAGATTCAGTTTAAAATATCCACTCTCCGACCATTAAAGCAATGAATCCTTATCATCAATGGATAGTCCATATCTTATTAAAGTCACGTTAACGATATCTAATTTCGATTTATCTTCTAAACCTTTAAATAGTATTTATGATAAAATATTACAATTAGAAAAATATCTGGATACCTATTCTTTTAATAGGATAATACATAGGACCTTCTTTCTTTTAATTTTTTTCTAATTATTTAATAAAATAGATTATTATTATTTCATAGAGTCAATGACCTTGATACTGAACGGTCAATACCTAAATATTGTTATTACAATTATATAATTACAAAAGGTGCACGTGTCACACTAACAATCACAAGGTCTTTAGCTGTCCCCGTTACTAGTACAAGTGTCTACAACTACTTTGAAAAGAACAACTTAAGACCATCCTTATATTCGTATTTTATTACCGAATTTAATATAAAATATCATAACAATTTAATATATTATCAATTAAAATTATTAAAATCAATAATTATTATTAATATATTTATTAAATTTGATTGAAATATATTTTAATTAAAATATCATTAATATATATTAAATTTAAATTGTTTTAAATATTTAAAAAATATATATAATAGTATTTTTATAATTAAAAAATTAACATTTATTGTTGTACCAAATTTAACATATACTATATCATATGTCAAATTTGATACACAATATAACATATGTCAAATTTGACAGTATTTATAACTGTACTGAAGGAAGGTTTTTACATCCTATACTAAATTTTAACATTAACATACTGATTTAATACAGTATCGCAGTTGCTCTTAATAACCTCGTATTTTTGTTAAATCCTCATATTTTACATCTAATTATTTTTGGTATATTTGTATATGGTATTTTATCATTTGAGAGTTTTAATTTTCTATATCCTCTGATCAAAATATTCTGTTATTAAATTTATATATTTTTTGGATTGTTTTAATTCGAGGAAAGAAGATGGAGACATCATCAGAATCACAACTTCATTGATTACGGGTAAAAGTTCATCACACAATTTTTGTTCATTATTTAATTGTTTTAGCTTTTTTTTTAAAAAAAAAAACATAATACCTATGAATAAAATAAGATGAAATATCTACAGATAACAACAACAAAAATTGTATAGCTGGCTTTGAAAAGACCCCATAAAATAATATATATATATATTATAATATGATAAAAAAATTGTTTTGTTTGTTTTTTAAAATACATATTTATTTTACAAGTTCAAATTTTAAATTTTAAGATTAAGTGATATCAAAATAATAAAAGAACATACTTTTGGGATTATAAAGCTGGATATAATTTTTTTTAACTTATCAATTTCTATATAAAAAAAAAATCATCCAAAAACGTTAAACTTTCATTTTTAATAAATGTTCATTAATTTTTAATAATGTTCATTATTTATAAATTGACTTATAAAAACTAATCAGATCAATAAAAGTAATTCTCTCACATATCTCTTTATATTTTATCTATATTCTATCAGAAGTTTATTTAGCTTTTATTATTTATTCTATCGATTGTTTTTAGTAATACTTTACGTGTTCTTTATTTTATTTTAATTTATAATAATATTTTTATTTAAAAAATATATATAATAACAAATATCTATATTTGCTTACGAGTTACACTGGCTTGTTTTTTGTTTTGTTCTTTTTTTTTTTAAGTACATATTTACTTTACAAGTTGAATTTTTAAATTTTAAGATTAAGTGATATCAAAATAACAAGAGAACATACTTTTGGGGTTCTAAAGCCGGATATAATTATATTTAACTTATCAATTTCTAAAAAAAAAAAATTGCATCAGAAAACATTAAACTTTCATTTTTAATATATAAAAAATTAATAGTTAATAACTGGATTTTTTAAAATTACCTAAATACCCTCCTAAATTCTCTCTCAGGGATTATTTGTTTTTTCCACTTAAAACTTAATGGTCTGAATCATAATTATTAAGTTGTTTTATATGTTTTTTTAAGTGGTCAAACAATTTAAAAATCCTAAAAAACAACTTAAAATAAAAAGTAAGGAATCCTGACTTTTAACTTAATTGCAAATCACTGGATTGTATTAAATGCAATATAAAATCTTTTCTTCCGGTATTATCCCTCCATATATAGAATATTTCCAATTTTATCAAAATTACATATGATATAGAAATCTTTATTTTAATATACTGCTTATTTTAAATAGCTTTAAAAATAAAAAAGAACCCTAATCACTATTCATATTGATGTTTAATATCGATACTTTATTATGATATTATGGTGATGTGTGTGTGTATATATATATATATATTATAGTGTTTTGTGCGTGTTTTTCTTATATCCTTTTTATTTTTTTGAAAAAAAAATCTTTTCTTTTCTTAGAAAAAAGAAGTTTGTTTGTAATAAAAAAAAAGATCATGATCATATGTGTTCATATATAATTATTATTTTTTTATTGTTTTTATTCCATATTATATGTAAAATTACTTATATTCAGACAATTTTACTTTTAAAAAACAAACGTGTTGATAATACATTCAGATGTGAGAAAAAAAAACATGTCGTTCAGATTTAAATTTCAGTCTCTATTCAGTCATTAGAAAAATTCAGAACTGTTAAGTATTCAGATAAAATAACAAACGAGCCCTCACTCTCTCATCTCCCTCATTCACCGGAGACAGTGCCGCCACATATGCTTCACACCCTAATTGCTTCTAACTTTTTAGTAATTTTCCCTTATCAAAATGCCAAGATGTCACGTTTATTTTTCCGTTTTTCAACATTTTGTGATTTTTTTTTAACATTTCACGTTTTGTTTAAAAAAAGTTATGGGGTATATATGTAATTTATGATTATGAACCAAAAAAATATTTTACAACATGATTATTAACTATTAACGGTTTATAGTTAAAACTTTGTATATGATTAAAAATGAAATTTATATAATTAATATGCCTATTATTTTTATAAAATTTTCCACTTTTTTTATTAAACTATCCTTAATGAATTTCTAAAATATCAAAAATTATACTCGAAAGAATGACAAAATAATCTACGTTGACAGAACCCTATAAGAACCCGCATTTATGGGTTGGAAATAGGGACATATAAAATAGCCCACAATGGGTACCAGGCAAAGACGGATTTTTTACTCTCCAACCCACTTAACATATGCTCTTTATATTTTAATTATTTATTTGTCTTTTTAAAAGAAAATATATTTAGTTTTAAAGAAAGAGGATGAAAGAATATATATATATATATAATATTTCTAACTCCTAATTATATATAGTACATCAAAATGAGTTGGATTCTGATTTAATTTTGTTTACGGACGGCAGATAAAAATAACAAAAAATAGAAATTCATTTCATTAAATCATTAAATTATCAGATAAAAAATGTATGAAATTTATATTAACGGTACAAGTGTTTAGTTAAACAAATTCCTTATATAATGATAATGAAGGGGCAATAAGATTTCTTTCTGCAAGCTTCATATGTTCAAAGATATTTGAATTATATTTCTTTGGCATTTTTTGGGATGTGGGTAATTCCTTATCAAATTGATCCATCAGAACAAACAAAATTAAATATTTAACAAAAAGATTTTGTTAAATCAAATATTATTTTAGTAAAAAAGATTTTGTAATAAACCCTTTTAATAATTTTACTTAAGAATAATATTGGATTTTTAAAAAGGCGCTAATTTGAAGAACGAGAAGTTCATATGTTTTTAAGGTCATCTCCAATGATTCTATAAATATTTCTCCATTTTAAAGACTCAAAATGGAATATTCTTATTCTATAAATTTACAACTCTTGCCCACGACTCGAACCCGAACCGAGGGTGGGAAACTGAACCATACCGGTTCCCTCTTTTATTTTATTTTAAAAAAATCATTGGAGCCAATATTCCAATAAACTTAGTTAACATTTCTGTTTATTTTTCTAATATTTTTTAATGTATAATTTTATTTTATTTTTTAAAAACGAATCATAGAAACCAGAATCGGAATCGGAATCGGAATTGGTCCACTGCGATTTCAGTTCCGGTTCAAGTTTAGATTCCCTAAAAATAACCGGAACCAAACCGAAACGTGAACACCGTACTTTTAATTTTCAATGTATTTTTATGGTAATATTTTAATTTGAAGATATTAATGTTATTATTTTGTTTTACTGGATTATTTAAAGTTAGTTATTATAATATATGTTAATTACATATAATAATTGATGATTTGGAAACAGATATTTTAAATTAAAATGCTTATGATTTATTGATTAATAATAAAAAAAAGGTGTAATAAATAAAAAATTATTAAATTATCGAAATATAGTCAATATTATACTCGGTTGAAAGATCTTAACAAAATATTTTCAGTGGTGTAATTTTTATAGTAATTAGATTTACAAATAAAGAGTTATAATATATTATTTGATTTTTACTGAAAATGTAGACAGGGTATTAAGCATAAAATGAGAATAAAAAATATGAATAGTGAATTGGAGATTTACTTTTTGAGTCTCCAAATCGAGAACCAAAATTGAGTCTCTATTTTTATTTTTGTTGTATGGAGAAATATGAATTAGAGACCTATTGAAGCTCCCACAATCTTCATTTTGAGTTTTTAGAAATCCATCAGAGATAAACTAAGGAATACAAATATCATCATACCTAGTAAAGTGCGAGGGGTCCTGACCCCTGACCCACTACATTTTTTTAAAACCTACCAAACTTCCAAAAGTTCGTGGATTCACGAGACATACAGTTGAAGCCAAAACAGGTGGAACCATGGACTTGAACTTAACTTAATTTCATAGGTTCACGGCTGGATCAGTGTGTCAATTTTTTTTAAGAATTCGGGTTTAAATTTATCAAAGTTGATCGAAATCGACCGATTGTCACATGTAGTTGTCATATGAAGTTATGAACCAACTTATGATTTTGATTTAGTTTTTTTACTTCAATATCTCAACCATTTGATTAAAGAGTACATAAGTACATGAGTGGTTGAAATGTTGATTTCAGACCAGTTTAATATTGTTTTTGAAAAGTTAAAATTAGAAGTGACGATAATGACACCCCTTAAAAACTGTATATATACCCCTTTCATAATTACATTAATCAAAAAATTAAAAAGAGTGATTCTCCATCGAAAACTATATTTGTTGCAACTATCGATTAAGTTCAAAATTTCCAAGACTAATGAAATAATTAAAGTTATCTAAACAATCATATACCTACAAAACTAACAAAAAGTATTTTCATTTTTCATTTTTTTTTTTGAAAAACATGGTACTTGTTTTTTGAGTTTTTTGTTTTAATATATACATATATACCATTTCTAAAAATCAAGGTTATTCATAAGTTTTTTTTTTCCTAAATTGTTAGTCTTGCTTGAGAAATAATGGAGATACAAAATTAGATATATGTATTGGAGGAAAGAGATTTTAATATGATAATTACAATTTTAGGATAGAGTGTTTAATATGTAATATTTAATCTAATAAGTTAAGAGAGATATTTTTTTTTTTAGAATTGGAGTGTCAAAAATATTAAAAGGATAACCTTGTACAAAAGGAAGTGTCTTTATAATTTTTTTAAAAAATTAATTTTAAGAATGAAGTATCTTTAAAATAGAAGTGTAAAAATAAAAATTTGGATTGTTAAAGAAGTTTTCTTAAAAAAAAACCTCTAATTTGTAATTCAACTCCACTTAGTGCTAAAATACTTTTAAAAAATAAATAAATATTGTATTGTATTTTTATAAGTACACACCACCTATAATTATTATTATATTATTTAATCAACTTTAGTATTATTTCAATTTGATTGGTATTTTTTATTCTCTTACTAATCTTTATCTTCCCTACTTCTTTTCTCTTATTGGTTTCTTAAAAATCAAACTCTATTTTTCGTTAAAAATTCATTTTAGGATTTTTTATATATTAAATAACCACTTTCTATTCAAGAGAGTTGTTGAGATGTAAGATTTATGCTATGTCCCAATTGATGTGGAAATAAATAGGTACAAAATGATATATATATAAACAAATATGTGTTCAATCTAATTAAAAAGCATCTAATATTTTTTTTTACAAGAAGGAACATATAATATTGATAAAAAATAGTCTAAAGTGTGTTTGAAATAAATAAATAAATTAATTAAAATTTTGTTTATGAGTTTTTCTCTCTTACGCATATAGCTGTAATCATACTTATAGCACATTTATCCACCCCCCATCACTTTTTGTTTGAAAAAACAATACAATTTGGTCAAATAATGTTTACATGATAAAAACTAAAAAATGATAAGGTGAATAAATGCGCGGTAAGTACGCTCACAATTATATGACTACAAGAGAAACACTCATTTGTTTATATACATAATGATTTTGTTTTTCTAATAAAAATAATAAAAATTAATTTGAAACTTACATTTGTTCACAATCAAATTTTCTCATGATTTTAATTCATTTTATATACTTAGCAATCAATTAGTATTTTCTTTTTAAAGATTGGAAATATATTTAAAAGGAAATTTAGAGTTTATTAAAATGGAAAGAGTTTTTATGATATATGTTAATATCAAACCATTAATATGATTTTTTTTATTACAAAAGATTAAAATATAAAACTAATTAATAATTATTGTTGGATATACTAACAAACAATTAGTAATCTCATTAATTTTATTCAATGGTATTATTGAATTTTTAAAAACATACTAATTTGGGGGTGTACATACAATTTTTAAGGGGTACAAATATCATCATTCTAAAATTAGCTTATTTTATAATCTTAATATAAAATGATGTTCGTTAAATATTCTAAAAGAGATTAATTGATAATCTGACAAGTTTTTATTATGATTTTGAGAAATATGCGAGGGGTGAAAGTGATTATAGAATAATATATTTGAGTATTGAATTAATATTTTAAAATATCATTATCCCTATGAAATCAAGTTAAAGTCATTTATATATCTTATTTTACCATAAAATTAAATATTGATTTGATTTAAAAAATCTATTAAAAATCTTTTTATTGTTCTTATATAATTTGTTTTTTATAATTTAAATATTTTATTTAAATATTGATATAATATATATATAATTAATGAAAACAATATAAAGTATGGTTCTAAAATCATATCTATTTTAGTCATTGTAATTAATCTCAGTATTTTTACAATAAAACTATCAAACATATGTATATTGTTTTTGAGTTATATAGTAGTTTTAAAATTATAATTAACCAAACATATGTTGATTCACTTCACAACTGATTATTCTTTCAGTACATTTAATAATGATTATAATAAAAGTTACGGCAATACCAAACAGACGTAAAGTAAGAAAAAAATTAAAGTTAAACACTTTATTCCCAGTACAGCTAATGGTAATTAAAATAAAAGTTATAATAATACCAAATTAGTCCGAAGTAAAAAAAAAATTTTAAAAACTTAAATTGGTTTAACTTGAACTATTTTTAATGTGTGTTTGATATCACTTTTTATTTTAACAAAAAATGATTTTTTTATATTAAAAGCTCGTTTGAGGTCTATTTTGGAAAGCTATTTCATATATATTTAGGGAAAAGCTTCCTTTGAGTTTTTTTTTTAAACGAAGATACATTGATTTAACTACCTTATATAAAATTTAAATATTTCATCATATGCATATTTTATTATAAAACTTAGATACTTTATCTATACCATATTTCATAATTTATGACAAATAAAAACTCTTTTAAAAATATATTTTCAAACAATCTACTAACTTAAAAATACTTATTTAATTTACAACCAAATAACATACAAATCTTTATTAAATGTTCTACTTATAAAAGGTCAACTCTAAAAGTTATAATTGTGAACGACACGGTTTCTTAGTTCTTACGTCTACACTACTACGTCGTTTTGGTTTCACAACAAATTGGGGAGTGTTTGGACACGCGTACACAGCCCAACCTGTTTAGAAAAGAAAATCACGAAAAGGCGCAGGATAAGAAATATGGCGCACGAAATATAAAATGGTCTTCTTCACCTCCCAGCGCAAATTAGGGCTCATCCTTCTCCAACAAAACAAATTCCTCAGTTTACGTCGAATGCGTCTTTGTTTGGTACTTTCTCTTCTCTCTCTTTATATATACATGTACATTTCGAATTTGTTTTTTTTTTTGAGCTTTATATGCATATAAATGAATGTGAAATGAGAATGCAACAGTTGGCGTTTGAATTGGGTTTTTGGTCATTGAAACGCAAAACACAGTTGTATTTTTGTGTTTTGGGAGATGGGTAGTTTTTAATTTTGCTGAATGTGTTGTAGAGTTGATAAAGTTTAGGTTTTGATATGATGTGTGTGCTTTGATTCAGAGTGAATGTGCTATTGATTGATTGAAGGTTTTTGAGGTGATGTGGGAAAGTATGAGATGTGTAATTGGTGATTTTGATATCTTTATATGTTCAAATTCGGTTTCGTGTGGTAGTGAATGTAGATATAGCCTGTATTGTAATGTAGTGTGTTTGTCATTGAGAGAATGAGAGTGAAAAAGTCGGTGAACAGAGTGATGGTGTTTTTAAGAGAAGCATATAAGCATGTTAGAGTTGTGAGACTGAGTTGAATAAAACGTGGAATGCATGGTGAGGGATGAAATATTGCCAAACTTTTTGGGAAAATCTAGAATAACTTGTCCTATTGATCAGTCTTCTTTATTGATAAATGATAGATGCATTAAAGAAAGGTCCTAACTTACTCTGGAAGCATTCAAGAGAGCATTGATAGTTTCCTTTTATGGAGTTTTATTTCTTAACATAATGCTTTGGAATTTGATTAAGTGGTCAACTGAATCTGTTCTAGAAGCTTCTATGAGAAACTTGGAATGACATAGCGGAAGCTAAATAATCTCGAATCCACGAGAGAGTTGTGTTCAAAGAACAATTTTATTGATGAATGAATAATAATAATTCCTACAACCTCCCTGACTCTTTGCTTAAATAGAAAATAAATAGAATCAACTAATATCAAACAAGTTTGATTTATTTCCTATTCCTAATCCTAAACGGACTGAAAAACTAATATCAAACAGGTTTGATTTATTTCCTAATCCTAAACGGACTGAAAAAAAACTAATATGAAACAGGTTTGATTTATTTCCTATTTTCAAAACTAACAACTAATGTCTTGTAAAACAAGAAAATTCAACTAGCAAGTAAACTAACTAACAATATCAACTTCCTCATGACTGATTCCCACGGCTGCAACTTCCTCATGTCCTACATCAGTCTCCTCCTCTTGGAAACAAACTCGTCCCGAGTCATCCGAATACAAGGGCACGTCCTCATGGTACTCCGAAAGATCGGCTACATTGAACGTATTGGAGATGTTCCAATTATCTGGCAGCTGTAGGGTATAGGCATTGTCATTAATTTTCTTGGCGACCCTGAAAGGTCCATACTTTCGTTTATGTAGCTTAGTTCGGATTCCAGGAAACCGATTTTTCCGCAAATAGGCCATCACCAAATCTCCCTCTGCGAACTCTTTCTTGCGCCGATGCTGGTCTGCAGCAGTTTTGTAAGCAGAATTAGCAGCCTCCAAGCTAGCTTGCACTTCCGAATGTAGTTGTTGAATCCGTTCAGCTAGATTTTCTCCAGCTTTATTGACTTTCGGTTGGATTGGTAATGTGACCAGGTCCATCGCGTGTTTTGGCTGCTGAGTATATACGACTTCAAAAGGAGTTTTATTCGTCGAGCGATTGGTCATACTGTTGTATGCAAATTCTGCTTGAGCCAGGTCAAGATCCCATCGTTTTGGCTTTTCTCCGCTGATACATCGTAACATATTACCCAAAGTACGGTTTACCACCTCAGTTTGGCCGTTTGTTTGTGGATGGAAAGCACTGCTGAACTGCAATTGGGTATCAAATTTCTTCCACAAGGTCCTCCAAAAATGGCTTACGAATTTGACGTCACGATCTGATGTGATGGTCTTTGGAACTCCATGTAAAAGCACCACTTCGCGAAAAAACAAGTCGGCAACATTGCTTGCATCTGCAGCCTTTTTACAGGCGACGAAATGCGCCATTTTTGAAAACCGGTCGACCACCACCATGATGGAATCTTTTCCCCTCTAAGTTCGTGGTAATCCAAGCTCAAAGTCCATCGACAAATCTTCCCAAATTGTCTTCGGAACGGGCAGGGGAGTATACAAACCGGTATTTTGGGACTGTCCTTTCGATTCCTGACACACTCGACAGTGTTGGACGATTTTCCCCACGTCTCTCTTCAGCTGCGGCCAGTAATAACGGTCGGTGATCAATGTGATTGTCTTGTCACGTCCCAAGTGACCGCCCAATCCACCTCCATGAAGTTCCCGCATAATCTTCTCCCGCAATGACCCTTTTGGAATGCATAATTTATTGGATTTAAATAAATATCCATCGTGTATCAGGAAGTCACCTACATTTTGGTGAGTGCTGCACTTGTCCCACACTTCCTTGAGTCCTCATCAGTGACATATTGGTCTTTCAAAGTCTCAAAACCAGTGATCTCAGCTTCTACCGTCACCAGCAGTGTGGTCCGCCTACTCAATGCGTCAGCGACTTTGTTCATCAGTCCAACTTTGTGTTTTAGGGAAAAGGTAAATTTTTGCATGTATGTGATCCACCGGGCATGCATGTTGTTCATGTGGTGTTGGTTGTTGTTGAATTTCAGAGCTTGATGATCACTGTACAACACGAATTCCTTTTGGATCAAGTAATGCTGCCAATGCATGAGAGCTCGGTAGATAGCATAAAATTCTTTTTCGTAGGTCGTCCATCGCTGCCTCGTGTCACTTAATTTTTCACTAAAGAATTCCACCGGTCTACCTTCTTGAGATAAAACGGCCCCAATTCCCTTTCCTGAAGCATCACAATCGACTTCGAATAACTTGTCAAAATCTGGTAATGCGAGGACAGGTGCTGTGCTTAGTTTCTCTTTCAGTAGCGCAAAGCTTGTTTCTTGCTCTTCTGCCCAACGAAAACAGCCTTTTTTTGTGCATTCAGTCAATGGTGCTGCCAAGCTGCTGAAATTTCGAATGAACCTTCGGTAGAACGTTGCTAACCCATGGAAGCTTCGCACGTCTGTCACCGTTGATGGGGTCGGCCATTCACGAATTACCTTGACCTTTGCCTCATCCACTTGGACCCCATTCTTTCCCACGATAAACCTCAAAAAAACCAACTGGTCTTGCAAGAAATTACACTTCTTCTTGTTCACGTACAGGTGATTTTTTCGCAGTACTATTAACACTTCTCTCAGGTGTCTCAAGTGTGTCTCTTCATCTGGGCTGTAAATAAGAATATCGTCGAAGTAAACAACGACAAATTTGCATGAAAAAGGTCTCAGTACCTGATTCATGAGTCTCATAAAAGTGCTTGGAGCATTGGAGAGACCGAACGGCATCACATACCATTCGTACAACCCTTCACGCGTTTTAAACGCGGTTTTCCACTCGTCTCCCGGCCTAATCCGAATCTGATGGTACCCGCTTCGCAGGTCAATTTTGGAGAACACTTTTGCTCCTCCCAATTGGTCGATCATGTCTTGGATTGTGGGTATCGGGTGCCGGTAACGGATTGTAATTTTATTGATTGCCCGGCTATCAATACACATTCGCCAAGTTCCATCTTTCTTGGGTACTAGTAATGCAAGCACTGCACAAGGGCTCTTGCTCTCCTGGATGTATCCCTTCTGTAACAAATCATCAACTTGACTTTGTAGTATCTTGTGTTGTTGTGGACTCATCCTATAGTGTGCTAGGTTTGGTAGACTCGCTCCTGGAATCAGATCAATTTGATGTTGTATTTCTCGCATTGGTGGTAATCCCATTGGTAGTTCTTTTGGTGTAAGGTCAGAAAACTCGGTCACCAAAGGAAGAACCTTTTCGGGTATTGTTTCCTCTTCCATGTCATCCTCTTGAGCTAACAACGCACAAGCTTGGCATTCCTCGGTCACATGAGTTGTTGCCATGGCTAGGAAATTTTCTCCTTCCTCTTGCCGGGTCTCTGTCTTCAAAGTAGGTGGTTTTAATATGATTTGTTTCCCTTTCCACCAGAATTCGTAGGTATTGGCTCTTCCTTTGAAACTGATGTCCACATCGTATTGCCATGGTCTTCCTAACAAAATCTGGCAAGCATCCATAACCACTACATCACACACAATCTCATCTTTGTAATTCTTACCAATTGATAGCGGTACTTTGCACACTCCATCGACTACATCAGCAACGCCTTCCACCTTTCGAATCCAATGCAGGCCATAGGGTTGCGGGTGTTTCGCAGTGGACAGTTTCACCTTTCGAACCAGCTCTTTGGACACCAAGTTCTCTGAACTACCTGTGTCTATCACTACCTTCGCTATCACCCCATTGATAAGGGCATTGGTTCGGAAGACTTGATGGCGAGTCGAAAGTTCTGGTCCCCTTTTTGGTGTCAAGAAAACCCTTTGAACGATACAATTTATTTTTTTTGTCTTCACCTTTTTTGCTTCCAGATTTTCTGCCGAGCTGTGCTGTGTAGATTTCTTTAATAATAATTTTGTTTTTGTCTGACTTTCACACGGTTGATGCATCACCATTCCAACGAAGTCGTCATCCTCACCCTCCTCAATTCCATCGACCACCTCTGTTTCCTGGCCATTGTCCCCTTCTTCTTCACAGTCACCTTCAACAAAATTGACAGCAGGTCTTTGTGGGCATTGATTCGAACGGTGTCCAGGTTGGTGACATCTGTAGCATAGTGAGGGCATTGGTTTAGCATAAGGATTCGGTGCTTGTTGTGGAGCAGATCTCCTTGGTCGACCATCAGTAGTCACGATCTCAGTGGCTGGTTCAGTTGTTGGCGTTACTTTGCTTGGACCTGCTGGTTTGTGAACTTGGTTCGCACAAGAGGTGCTCGGATGGGCTCTTCAGCCTTTCGTGCCAAATCGAAAGCTTGTCCGAGCGTGAATGTATTAAGCATCTTCATTTGGTCTTGTATTTCCCGTTTCAAACCTCCTCTAAACCTTGCGATTTGCATGTTTTCATTGTCTGGCAGCAAGTTCCGCGAATTTAGTCGAATGAACTCATCGATTATTCTTCCACATTCCGATTCCCCTGTTTGCAGTTCTGTAATTGTACATATAAACGCTGCTCATAATCAGGAGGTAGGAACTTACCCATGAATTTACTTTTCATCTTCTCCCACGTTGCAATCGGAGGTTTTGTCCAGCACTCGCTTGTTTTTCAGGTACTTCTAATATGCTGCAGCCGATCCTTTTAATTTATTGGCCACCACTTTGAGTTTCCGGTCTTCAGAACAGTCCATCACCCCAAATCCTGTCTCAACCTCGTCAATCCAAGAGAAAAATTCATCCACGTTCTGTGTTCCTTTGAAGATTGGCATCTCCACATTAAGTTTATAATCTCGGTCACCTTGGGTTCTCCTCGGAGCTTGATTTTCAGATTCCATCAATTGAGAATTTGGGGACGAAAACATGGATAGCGATTGTGTGTTTTGGACTTGCGGTGTGTTTTCAGGATTACGTGTCAAGGACGTCGGGCCACGAGTGATCTCATCTGCCCCTCTACGTCGCTGGTCGTCTACCCTGTTGCCATTAGGGGACAACGCCTCTAATCTTTGAAGAACCTCTTCAAGCTGAGCCTGCAGTAACGAAACCCCATCAATTAGTGGACGAATGTCCTTGATGGCGACAGTAACAACCCCGGTTGCTATTGCCCTTATTCGCTGATCTTCGTCAGTCGAACGATTACTCCCAATATCGTCGCGCGCCATCAGAAATTTTGCTGAGAGCGTAGGCTCTGATACCACTTGACGTAGCGGAAGCTAAATAATCTCGAATCCACGAGAGAGTTGTGTTCAAAGAACAATTTTATTGATGAATGAATACTAATAATTCCTACAACCTCCCTGACTCTTTGCTTAAATAGAAAATAAATAGAATCAACTAATATCAAACAAGTTTGATTTATTTCCTAATCCTAAACGGATTGAAAAACTAATATCAAACAGGTTTGATTTATTTCCTAATCCTAAACGGATTGAAAAAAAACTAATATCAAACAGGTTTGATTTATTTCCTATTTTCAAAACTAACAACTAATGTCTTGCAAAACAAGAAAATTCAACTAACAAGTAAACTAACTAACAATATCAACTTCCTCATGACTGATTCCCACGGCTGCAACTTACTCATGTCCTACATCATGGAAGCTTTAGTAGAGCAATCGAGAATGTTGTCAAAACTTTTATAAAACTTCTCCTGTAGTCCTGTCCAAATGTACAGGAGAAATGATCCAAATTTAATTGTCAAGTCATTTTATTCTCCTCAAAACGACCAATGTTGAAATTCACGTGTTCAAGTTTAGTTGTCTGTCTTCTGTACAATGGCATCAAATATAATCGTCCATTTGGTACATGTCTTTCTTTTCCTTGCCATATAGATACAATAGGAGAAATAATTACAGCTTATATTTCCTTATTGAACAAAACTTTCCTGACATGCCAATTAGGAGGATGCCAATCGATGGTACAATTAATGCAAAAAGTCAGCGTTAGATAATTATTTATCATGCTGCCATGTATCCTTATTGTCTTGGATTCAATGTTTTAAATTGCGCGAGGCCATTCTGTCCTCGTGACGCAAGCCGGTCGCCTCAATTCGGATTGTAAATAATGCATTTTTTTTTTAAATACTCAAATAGAAAAGCATCCATGAGACCATGCCATTTAATAAATAGTCCACAATCAACAATACCAACACAAAAATCCAAACAAAAAAAAAGCGCACGAAAAAAAAGATGTTTAGTGCCTTGAAATATGGATCCAAAATATCATCCTAGCGATAAATGGCCACTATCAATGTTATAAAAATCGGCTGAGGCAGCTGCCTTAAGGTGCGCCTCAGCCACCTCAAGATTGTATTTAAATGACTTCACCTTGGCGCAATAAGGCGACCGCCTTTGCCTTAAAGCCGAACCGACTTGAGGCTGTGATGTGGTGCCATATCAATTGGTTTTGGGTGGTGAAACAGTGAGTTTTGGTGCCTTATCATTGGTTTTGGGTGATGAAACGGTGAGTTTTTTTTCATTGCTTTTATCTTTTTTATCAAAACTTACCGTTTTGAGGTTGTCCAACTTAGAATTGATAGTTTAAAACCCTAACAACCAACTCACACTCACCAAACGACACACTTTTTAAAACATTGACCATTGTACATTGAAGAGACTATCATTTGTGTCTAGTGACTTGAAATATGGAGAACTTAGGGTTTGGTGGTATTGGTTCTTCGAGTCTTGAAGTCTTGGATATGTGAGAGTGATTCTTCTGCAGAAAGTACCAATTGTCCGCTCTAAATAAGAAGTTAGGGTTTTATGGGTTATACAGTCGGTTTTTTTTATATATTTTTTTTTATAATTAAAATGTTATGTATACATTGACATATAACATATTTTCATTATTTTTCAGTGCAGCTGTTTATTTATTGTAAGTTTTTATTTTTTTATAGGAGTTTATTAATCGGAATTAACTTCTATATTATTTTTGTTTTTTGTAAAAATGGACAGAGGCTCTTTGGTTGATCCCCTGTGGGTTAATGAGGAGATTATGATGTCCGAAGAGGCTGGACAAATGTTGGTGGTTTATGATGATCCCTCGGACCAGCGATCTCTGTCTTTGGATGATACCAGCAGCACTGAGGAATCACCTGATGAAACCCGACTCTCCCTCGAAACCACCAATGATGTGGTTCCATATATTGGGCAAAGATTTCCCACTCATGATGCCGCATATGAGTTCTATAGTGAATTTGCAAAGCGATGCGGTTTCTCAATCCGGCGTCATCGTACCGAAGGAAAAGATGGAGTTGGCAAAGGACTAACAAGACGCTACTTTGTTTGCCACCGTGCTGGTAACACACCTATTAAAGCCACAAATGAAACTAAACCTCAGAGGAATCGAAAATCTTCTCGGTGCGGATGTCAAGCATACATGAGGATTAGCAAAGTTACAGAATTAGGAGCACCAGAATGGCGTGTCACAGGTTTTGCAAACCACCATAATCATGAACTGTTAGAGCCAAATCAAGTTCGTTTTCTCCCTGCATATCGAACCATATCAGATACAGACAAGAGCCGAATACTTATGTTTGCCAAAACAGGAATTTCAGTGCAGCAAATGATGAAGCTCATGGAGCTTGAGAAATGCGTGGAGCCAGGATATTTGCCCTTCACTGAGAAGGACGTGAGAAATTTACTGCAGTCGTTTAGGAAATTAGATCCTGAAGATGAAAGTGTAGACTTATTAAGAATGTGTAGAAACATCAAGGAAAAAGACCCCAACTTCAAATTTGAGTACACTCTTGATCCTAACAACAGGTTAGAGAACATTGCTTGGTCATATGCATCATCTGTCCAGGCATATGAGATCTTTGGTGATGCAGTAGTTTTTGACACAACACATCGCTTGACTGCATTAGACATGCCACTTGGAATATGGGTTGGAGTGAATAATTACGGTGTTCCTTGCTTCTTTGGCTGCACATTGTTACGTGAGGAAAACTTAAGGTCTTTGTCATGGGCACTGAAGGTAATACACTGAAACTAGTATCATTTATTATAAAGAGTCATCACATTTTATTGCACATATAGCCACTTTATTTACTTTTTCAATCAGAAACAACTTTTGTAGTAAAGGAAAGGAAAAGAGGATAATAAACGGGGTTGATTAGAGATCCAAAATGTACAACACATCCAAGTTTAATATCACTAAAACCATGCAACTATTTGATCTTTGCTTTATGTTATTGCTGAGGGATGAAGTATAGATTTAGAAACTGAATAGGAACCAAGCATAATAGTATATCACGCAAGCGGAGGATAGATAATAACTCAGATGCACAAATTTGTTGGCTTCAGTGTTTGTTTTTTAGATGGGGACTCTAAAAAAGCATCCATTTGACTTATAGTTTGTTGAGTTAGTGTTCTATACATGACAACTAAAAATGTTATGAAATAGGCTTAACGGTCATTGAGCATCTACCGGGGTGAGCAAATGGAAAATGTTTTCTTTTAGTGAGCATGTCTGTTCCTACTGTTTGGATGTTGCCAATGGTTCAAATTGATTTTTTTTTTTTTTTTTTAATTTGTATGGCTTCTTATGCACACACATAACTATGCACTTGTACGCATTCACTATTCTAAAAGATCTCTACGGTTCCTAATTTGCTTCAATATTCTGTTTTGTGCTGTATGTCTGAAAGGCATTCTTAGGGTTCATGGATGGGAAGCCTCCGCAGACTATTTTAACTGACCAAAATATGTGTCTTAAAGAAGCCATAGCCATGGAAATGCCAGCGACTAAACATGCACTCTGCATATGGATGATCGTGGTGAAATTTCCATCCTGGTTTAATGCTGTGCTGGGGGAGCGTTACAATGAGTGGAAGGCTGAGTTTTATCGACTCTATAATCTAGAGTCAATTGAGGATTTTGAATTGGGATGGAGGGACATGGTCAATTCATTTGGACTTCACACTAACAGACACATAGCCAACTTGTTTGCCTTGCGCACACAATGGGCATTACCATACCTGAAACGCCATTTCTTTGCTGGAATGACTACAACTGGACACTCAAAGGCTATCAATTCTTTCATTCAAAGGTTTTTGAGTGCACAAACCCGACTTGCGCACTTTGTAGAACAAGTATGTTGCCTCCTTCAGCTCTCACCTAATATATTTAATTTTATTTAATTTTTTTTATTTATGAGGATGTTCTTAAAGTTCTTATGATAGTAGACATAATTTTTTCATCAAGACTCGTTATTTGAATTTGAGTTTGTCCCAGTTAAAGAACCAGGCAGTCATTGACACAGTTATGTGAAGATATTAGCATATGAATATTTTTTTTTTTTTGGATTCTCCAAGTCTCCATGGATTGCTCATTCATCTTGGCTGGTCAAACCATTCCAGATAGCAGACTTTATTTCTTGGAAAGAAAAAAAAAAGCTTAAAATATTTGAATCGGACGATGGACTTTTGCCAGCAATTTCTGTTCCAAACTCTTATCTTCCTTGACCAACTTATATCTACGAAACACCCTCTGTGTTATTGATGTTTGATTTCACTTGAGAATTTGCACATGATCAAATGTTTTTGGATTACTGGGTTGTGCATGCCCGATATTTGAGATATCCGCTGTCTGATTTGGGGCATTTGGTTTGTTTCTTATGTGTCCCATCTTCCTCTTATGTAGGACGATAGTTTTAGTGGAAAAGCATTTCTCAGTGCTGACTTGGTTTTCAAAAGCAGGTGGCTGTGGCCGTGGATTTCAAAGATCAAGCTGCAGAACAACAGACAATGCAGCAAAATCTCCAAAACATTTGCCTGAAGACCGGGGCTCCAATGGAATCTCATGCTGCATCGGTCCTCACTCCTTTCGCCTTCTCTAAGCTGCAAGAACAACTTGTTTTGGCTGCCCATTACGCCTCATTTCAGATGGAGGACGGTTTCCTCATAAGACACCACACGAAACTCGAGGGAGGCCGGAAAGTGTACTGGGTTCCTCAGGAAGGCATCATAAGTTGCAGCTGCCATCAGTTTGAGTTCTCTGGAATTCTCTGTCGCCATGCCCTTCGAGTTCTCTCAACGGGAAACTGCTTTCAGATCCCGGATAGGTACCTTCCCATCCGTTGGCGCCGAATCAGCACACATTCTGTAAAGCTTCTTCAAAATTCTCCAAGCGACCACTCAGAGAGGATTCAGTTGTTGCAGAGCATGGTATCATCACTAGTCGCAGAATCTGCCAAGTCGAAGGAAAGGCTCGATCTTGCTACCGAGCAAGTCTCCTTCCTTGTATCTCGAATAAGACAGCAGCCACTTCCGTCTCAAGGTCCGAAAGACATCCCCTCCATCCATAGGAATCTATAACTTAAAAACACATACCAAACTGTTAGTTGTAGTATCATCATCTGATTTCTTTTGGAAACCCAAAAGGGAAGCACACCGGAAATTCAATCAACGAAGCATGTCAGAAGGGTTCAAAACCCGATATTCGGTTAACGATTTTTTTTTTTTGTTGGCAGGCCACCGCCAAGGAACTCGGTTGGCGGGCCTGAAGGCTTTTGCATGAAATTTTTTGTAGTCATTTTGTTGCATGCAACCAAAAAATTATACAAGGTGTTGTAGTTTCCTAAACTACATGTTCTTCATACATGCTCCTCTCTGTAGTCTGTAGTCTGTATTAGAGATTTCACAGAATTCTTATATATATTTATATATGTACAAATAATATTATATGGCAGGAAGCTTATCTTTTATATGTATATCTATAGTCTATGTTCATGTTTATAACAAAAACATACGGAGCCATACTCCAAAATCCGGATTCGATTCGAGGACCTCATATACTACTACAATGGTACGTTTGGTACACGGGGTATGATTGGACTATTTTTAAGAGATGAGATTGGATTAATTATAGTGTTTCCCGTGTTTGGTGCAACATGAGATTGAATTAAAATTGTCCAATCATATGTTTGGTACGTAATGAGATTGGATAAAAAATAATTGAATTATATTAATAAATAAAATTATTTTAATCAATTTAAAAAATGAAATCATATTTATTAAATAAAAACAATCTTCTCGTTCGTTTCTTTCTCAATCTCAGAAACTCTCTCTCACTTTTCCACTTTTTCCAAACAACTCACACGCTCTCTCTCATCTCAAACAGATTTCTCGCTCATGGATCTCTCTATTTTCTCTTGGTCGCCGGCGAGTCTTTCTCCCCCACAAAGAGGAGATCGGCTCTCTCTCTCTATCGTCCTCCATCTCTCTCTTTGTTTTTTTTTATATAGATGGATTTGGCGGAGATCTGATTCCAGATCGATTTTTTTTTTAAAAAAAATGTGGTGGTAAAGAGGTCGATGGTGGTCTGTTGTAATTGCTTTGTGACCCGTGTTTTAGTTTGATTTTCTGGGTTTTAATGGGTTTTGATGATTGTCTAGGCTTGAATGTGTTTGAATGATTTTATGGGTTTGATTGGGTTTAGATGATTTTTCGGGTTTGAATGATTGCATGGGTTTGTTTGATTTTCTGTGTTTGTTTCATTTTCTTCGTTTTTTTTTGGTTTGTTTGATTTACTAGATTCAAAAAAATTGATTGTTTTTTTTTTGGAAAATGACCGAAGATTGATGAATGTATTTTTGGATCTGAGATTATTTTTTCTAGGTTTATTTTAATTGATCGAAGAAGAAGACCAACATTAAAAATTGGAGGGGATAAAAATAATTCCACCGATTTGGAAGGGATTATTTAATCCTCTTCTGATGGGATAAAAATAAACATAGACTAAATATAATCTTGTATGCATGGATTCCAACAAACATGGGATAATCCCAGTCCTGACCAAAAAACACAGCCCAAGAGATAGTGATTTTATTAGATTCAAACAAGTTGAAAACTTATGCAGCATTATTCTCAAATCATCGTTTTATATAAAATAAATTAATTAAAAAATATACAGTGATACCATATTTCATTTGAAAGGTAGCAAGTTTTTAGAATAATGAGAATGTGTTTGTTTTAATATTAATATGACTACATTTTAGGTGGGGGTAAAAATCCAAATATTGGTTAAATTACAAAATAATTCAAATTATAATTTACAATTTTATTTTTAAATTTTTAGCTGATGTAAGGAAAAAAAGAAGTGAAAATGACATACTACATCGTTTTGAGTTGATGGGTTAATATAATTTCTCTATCTAACTCGGCTTCGTCTGATTGCGTTTCGGCGATCGCGAAGAAAATATTGCGTTTTGTTTCATGACTTTGTCTCTCCTTTGGTCGACTGTGTTTACGGTTTTGTAGAAACACTGCCGTTTTGTATCGTCCCGGAAGAAAACTGCACGTTTTGAAGAAGAAAACTACATCCTCCTTTGACGATACATCGGCATCCGATGTGTGTTGAGGTGAGATTACGTTTTTATTTTTGTATTTTTTGTGTGTGTTTATGTGTGAATTATGAATTGGCTGCACTTAGAAGTGCTTTATTTAGAAGCATTTCTGCTCGGGAGTGCTATGTTTCTATTAAATAAAAAGATTGTTTGTTGTGTTTTTAGGGATTTGGTGCATTTGGAACTACTTTTCTAACAAGTGCTTCTTCTTTTTTTTACTTGGTTACATTTTCATAGCAAAACAGCTTTTCTTGGAGAAATATTTTTGACAGTGTTGAAATTGCTTCCTGATAGAGAGAAGCTTGTTGTTTAGTGTTTTATATAAAATAAATAAATTTAAAAATATACAGTAATAACATATTTCATTTGAAAGGTAGTAAATTTTTAGAATAATGAGAATGTGTTTGTTTTAATATTAATTTGACTAAATTTAAAGTGGGGTAAAATTCCAAATATTGGTTTACAAAATAATTCAAATTATAATTTACAATTTTATTTTTAAAATTTTAGCTGATATAAGAAAAAGAAGAAGAAGAAGTGAAAGTGACATACTACTTCGTTTTGAGTTGACAGGTTAATATAAAAACTGACAGCCCCTCTATCTCTATCTAACCCAGTTTAATCTGATTGTGTTTCGACGATCGTAAAAAAAACGCTACGTTTTGTTTCATCGCTTTCTCTCTCCTTTTGTTGACTGTGTTTACGGTTTCGTAGAAACGCAGCTGTTTTTGTATTGTCTCGAAAAAAAAAGGGTATGTTTCGATAAAAAAAAATGCATCCTCCTTTGATGATACATGACATATTATGTGTGTTCAGGTGAAATTACTTTTTTATTTTTATATATTTTTGTGTGAATTATAAATTGGTTGCACTAGAAATGCTTTATTTAGAGGGAGTGTTCGAAAAATCGGTCTAGACTGCTGTCTACACGGCACCTGACCGTATCAAAACAGGTTAAATCGGTTATTCTAGACGGGTCACTGATAAATCGCCCGAGTTGGATCCTAATTTTAGGTTAAGCGGGTCAAATCCGGGTTTGACCCGAATAATTGTTTAAAAAAAAAAATGGGTTCAACAATTCACCATATAAATACAATTTTTTTGTCTGCTTTCGTTTTCTCCACCTCCACGACTGACGACTCTTCCAATTCCCAAATTGAGAGATTCACAAATCACAACCCTAGACCCACCAACAGCCTCTCTCGTCGTCGTCGATCACAAACTCTCGTCGCCGCCGGAACTCAGAAGCAAGGGTATTCGTCCGCCGTCAATCTCCGTCGCTAGATTGAAGTGTGGTCACCAATCGTAATAGGTTCATCGTCACAGCTCAGGTTTGTATCGTCCCGGAAGTAAACGGCGCGTTTCGAAGAAGAAAAATGCATCCTCCTTTGACGATACATCGGCATCCGATGTGTGTTGAGGTGAGATTACGTTTTTATTATTGTATTTTTGTGTGTTTATGTGTGAATTATGAATTGGCTGCACTTAGAACTTAGAAGTGCTTTATTTAGAAGCATTTCTCACTTCTGCTCGGGAGTGCTATGTTTTCTATTAAATAAAAAGATTGTTTGTTGTGTTTTTAGGGGTTTGGTGCATTTGGAACTACTTTTCTAACAAGTGCTTTTTTTTTTTTACTTGGTTACATTTTCGTAGCAAAACAGCTTTTCTTGGAGAAATATTTTTGACAGTGTTGAAATTGCTTCCTAATAGAGAAAAGCTTGTTGTTTAGTGCTTTTAGGTGCTTCTGTTTGGTGATTCTTCTTCTTGCAAATGCAATTCAATTGAATTTGTTTGGGAGTGCTTTCTTAAAAGTGCGTTAAAATATATATAAGCTTATTTTTAGCGTTTTTAGGTGTTTTTGCATGTTCATTCTTCCTGCAAAAGCATCCTGTATAAATAATAGGATGAGTTAGGAAGCGCTTTCATAAAAGTGCCTTCAATTGTAGAATAGCTTATTTCTGCAGTGCATTATTCGCTTTTGCTCAAACTTGTTTTCAATGTAAAAGCATTCCCAAAATGCACACACTATAGTTTTATAGGCTTCAAACGAACAAATAAAAGAGTACCCGTGACTATCTCACATCGATTTTTACAGTATAAAAGCACTTCCAAAGTCACCCTTTACACATTTCCATGTAAATGTTTATTTAGTCTCACTACATTTTTGGTTGATCTTCTAGTTTTGATGATAATTTTAGGTCTTTCGGCCAAATAAAGTGATTGAATTTATTGTACAACAGATTATCGAGGAGTTTCAGAAGTGCCATTTAGACCATCCAATTGGGAAATTCTTCGGTGATTGTACAGAGCTCAAAGTAAAGCTAGATCGATGTTTTCGGGCAGAAGTGAGTTCTAATAATATTACGAGATTTTTGTCTGTGTTTGTTTTTTGTTTGTGGTTGAAATGCATATATATATGTGACATTCTGACGAAATCTTCTTCTGCAGAAAGCCTTAAAGCGTAAGGCGAACTTCGAACAGAGTAAGAAAATGAGAGAGAGGCTTCAAGCATTAAGAAAGGAAACCACCGAGGCAGAAGCTTGATGGTGAAATTAATCCAATTTAGATGGGGGGCAGATATGTGACGATTCAGTGCACCATTTCTGCCTATCTAGGTATAGTTTGTAACGATTTTTATACTGAACTAATAATAATCCTTCTCTAAAAGGAATGAGAGAAACCCGTTCCGTTAAAATAATTTTTCAGTATATCTCATATTATCTATTGCCATTGTGTTAAAATTTAGAGAAATTTGCAGTGGTTGGATGTGTCTTTTGATGCTCTCCAATTCTCAAGCCTCGGTCATTGTTTGTCTTGTATCATGAGAGGAGTAGTTTTAGACTTTTAGTTTACCCAAAACTCTTTGGCTTCAGAGTGGTGATTTGCAGTGTTTGGCTCTTCAGCTGTCATTGTAGTTGGCATTCATGGAGGTTGTGGTGCAGTTTCTTTTTCTGATCAAAGGAGGGAAAGATTCCCCGACATGAATCCGTTTTTGCATTAGAATTCCTAGGGATGGATTGAGAGGCCATATTCGTTTTCGCATTAGAATTCCAAGGGTTGGATTGAGTGGTCTTATTTGTTTTTGCATTAAAACCTTGAGGGGTGGTTCGAGGGGTCTTATTCGTTTTTTCATTACAAACCCAGCGATTGAGGGGTCATATTTGTTTTCGCATTAGAACCCCACAATGCCAAACCTACATGGGGTGGACGGAGGGGTAGAGGTGTCCACGGTTCGGTTTTGTAGAATGGCCTAACCGTAACCGTAGTGGGACGGTTTGGTTCAGTTACGTAACCGCCGGTTTGGCGGTTTCGGTTACGGTTGTTTTTTTTTTTGTAAATGAATTGCCACGTGTCGTAATTCTATTGGTTAGTTTTTTTTTAATAAAATATAGCAAAACCGACGGTTAAACCGCCGGTTTTGAGGCGGTTTTTGGGATTGAATAACTGTAACCGAACTGTCGGGAAACCGGTTTCGTAACCGGCGGTTACGGTTCAGTTTCGGTTCGGTTTCGAACGGTTTAACTGAACTGTGGACACCTCTACGAAGGGGTCTTATTCATTTTTGCATTAGAATCCCGAGGGTTGAATCGACGGGTCTTATTAGTTTTCACGTTCTTCTAATCCAACCAGGAGGATTAAAACTTGAAACCGAAATGTCTTGTTCTCGGAAATTATGAGTACTTTACAAATTTCTTGACCACCAAGATTGTAAGAACCAACTCTAATCTCTAATTTAAACCGAAAGATGCCAACATTTTTTTGGAGGTTTGTCAAAAAAATAGCTATAAGAAAATGATAATAAAAAACTTGTTTTATCTCCCAAAATGATATTAAGGGGAAATTGTGCTCTTCCATAATTAGTGTGTTAATTAACAAAAACATTCTCCGACTTTATGGACCTTAAAGTTATCTTTGACTAATCCAATAGAAAGTCAAATGTTAAAATTTCCCTAAGATATTTATTTTAATATTATTATAAGACGGTCTCCTCCCAATAAGAGTTCATCAGATCTCCTCTCTGGACTCTGGAGGAGATCATAAGATCGTGATGGATCTTTACTAAGAAGGTCTCCTCTGGTTCAAAGAGGAAGTTCCTCTTACCGATAACTATTTTTCTTTCCATTTTTCCAATGTTTTTTTATTATTGGTTTTCGGCTTTAATTTTAATTACTTTTGGGAAATATTTGTAACTTTTATATCAACTGATTCGTAATTAGGGATATCTCTAGGTAAGTTTTCAAAATTTCTTTTAGTTTTGCTTATGAGAGTGTTGATGACAATCCACCCAATTTTAACCTAAATTAAAATTACTAAAGAGATCAAAAAAGTTCAAAAGACGCCACAAACCATTGTTTTATAATCCAACCTTATTTTCTCTCTCTTTACTGGTTTACAAATCCTAAAATGCATTCTTTTTCTCGTCCTATCCATTTTTTCTTTCTCTTTACTAATTTACATGGTACCATTTAAAAAAAGGTTTTCTGTTTTAAAAACTAAAAAAAAAAACAATTTTAATGTTGTTAGTTTACACGTTTTATAAAATTGTTTTTAAAAACAAAAAACAACTTTTTAAAATATATAACTAAAAAGTTAATAACAAATTTGATTGTTTTTCACCACTTTCAAAACCATCATTTCCAAACAAATTTTAACTTTTCACTTCAAATAACTATTTTATCCATTTTAAAAACAATCAAAACACTTTTACATCGTTTTCCGGTTTAGAAAACAACTTTTTATTGTTTTTCAATATTTTCAAAAACAACATTTCAAAACAAATCATAATTTTTCCCTCCAAACAACTACTTTATCCATTTTAAAAACAACCAAAACACTCTTACATTGTTTTCCGTTTTAGAAAACAACTTTTAAAAAGCAATACTAAACACATTAAATTTTTAAAAACATCATTTTCATTTTAAAAAATAGTTTTCAAAAACACAATTTTAAAAACGATACCAAACGAACCCTAAAATACCTCTTCTTCTTTTCCTACCCATTTTTCTTATATATCATCACAAATTTACCGGACAAAACAATCAATAAAAATTAAGAAAAAAAAAACATAAATCTTATATCTCCAAAAATAAAGATCAGAATCTCCATTGATGGAGATTAATCTCTATTAACGGAGATTATAGATTTCATTAAAAAAAAAATCCAATAATAAATAAATAAAACATTTTCGGATGTTTAAATTCGAACAAGCCCATAAGGTGGATTAGTACTTTATTGTTTTGTATTTTAGGTTTTTTTGTTGTTGTTAAAAGCTTTTTCTTTTTCTTTGCCTTTCGTAAATGAAATAAAATAATTATTTCAAAACAAAAATGATTTTGTAGATTTTTTTTTATTATAGAAAAAATAGCTTTTTATTATAGGAAGTTTTTTAAATGTTAAAAGATAAAAAAGATAATTTTAAAACAAAATGAAATGCCATAGAAATTTTAAAATTTTTACAAATGTAACGTTTTGGATGAAATGTATTTAGAAAAATTGTTAAAATATAAAATTGGAATGTACTAAAGATCTCTTTGATTATTTGTTAACATGTGAAGACAATTATATCCCTAGATTGAAATGAACTCTCTGGCATCAATTTCCCCACAAATTAATAAAATCATCCTCCATCATAAATGATATACACTACCTTTTCCTTACTCTCATCTATTAAAAGTATAAAAAGTAGATAAACTCAATAAAAAAGATATATGATAGTTATAATTCACTGAAATTCAATTTCAAACATAGTATATAAAGTTTGCTTCTTGATTGCTAAGCTATATATACACAAAATAGTAAGGCCCGATGTCCCAAAATCATTCATTTCCAATCCAAATGACGTGGCATCCAAATGACGTGGCAAATTAGTCGTAACTAATATAATGGTTACAACTTAGATGCTACATCTCATATACAAAAGACCTACTCTGCCACAATCTTATATACAAAAGACCTATTCTGCCACATCTCATATACAGAAGATCGTATACAAAAGACATACTGGCTATTGCTTTGACATTTTTTTTCCACTTCACAAAAACCATTTCCAGCTCCACTACTTCTACATCTTCAACTACTTCAAAACATTGTTCTGTACACATAAAATATATAAATGTTGAGAGTTACCACAATTCACAAACTAGAAATGAAAAGCACCACATAATATAGATGTATTGTATGTAGTTATAATTATACCTCAGATGGCTTATTTTTCTATGTACTTCACTGAGACATTGTTGACTCAACTTGTTCTCACAACTGCTTCATATCTTTTCGCACATCTTTCACAGCATAGTTGTACATGTTCAGATCTTTTACGACCGACTGTAATTCCTTCTTTTCTTTCTGCAGATATTGCATTATAGATTTGCAATCTCGCGGATCTTTTACAACCGACTCTACTTCCTTCGTTCCAACAACATGAACAGGCTTGTCACTATCACTACTACAAGAATTGCATTCATCCTTTGTTTGGATACCTGCACTCAAATCACAACCATGAGAAAGCAAGCTCATTGATTATCATTTTAATATATGTTAAGTGTCTTGTACAAGAAATCACAAAGTTGTAATCACATTCACATGTTTTTATCAAACGAAAATTATTCGATGTAAAGAGATGATTTGAATGAATACGCTAAGAAAGTTTGAATTTGAGTTGAAAGGTGCATTAGACGGAGTTGAAAAGTCAGTAGTATTAATAGTGAAAAACATATTAAAGGCTGTCAAGAGAAGAAAATGAGAAAACACAGTTTCTTGAAAATAAGAATCTCGGAAATCTTGCTACTGCATGTTACATGTAATCATCTTCACTTCCAATTTCGAAAAAAAAAAAAACTAGAAAATTTCCGAGACTGAGCAAACCTGCAGCACTAGTTGTACCGTTCTGGCAGCAAGAAGTTCCGTTGCATTTGAGATCACAGCACGGAGTTTCAGTGGTTCTTCCAAGGGCTGACTCTGACGGGCCATCATTTTGATCTTGTTCATCCTTTATTGTAGCATCCCCAAGAACAGGATCGTTTTGTTCTTGTTCATTCTTTATTGTAGCATCCCCAAGAACAAGATCATATTGTTCTTGTTCATCCATTACGGTAAGAATAGGCTCTGGATCTACATTGTCTGCAATTACTTCTGGAACCTCACGTAATAACCGTGATTGTTCTTCTGGCTTCCGAAGCAGTTGTAGGCTATCCAAATATTCGTAAAGCGTATATGAAAAGTGAGGTTAAGGTTCAATTATCTTTTGCAAATGTAATATCCATTTGGATTGGCCGTGCCATTGGACACAAGAAAATTGTGGTAAGAAACAGACTACTCAAACGAAAAATAAAAATATCACTCGTTATATCTAGTTCTTTCTTTTTGAAGTTTTAAAATTAGTTTTCTTGCCAAAAAAGTGTTAAATTCTAGACAAATTAACCGTAATAGATACTAGATTGTAGCAACAATTAGAGAATAATTTGTATAAAAAACTGTCATTAAAGGATATTCTCTTCTCCATCCCTTTTCATTTGCCCGATCAATGCGCTTTTGAAGCAAAACCAACTCTCGAGAAATCCACTATTGTTTTCTCATGAAAATGCAAAGATGAGAATGTTAAGAGGGAAGTTAATAAAAACCCATACTAATCATAAAACAGAGTAAAAGCATGATTTAGAAGTATGAAGTATCACAAAAATGAAAATCAGAACCGCATACATGTTTTGTTATCTCCTCATGCAGACTTCGAGCCTTCTGTTCGAGCTCCACCTGCCAATCAACACAACTTTCTGGTCAAGACTTCGTATAACAAATGCCACTTCTAACAGAAAGCTTGTGATTTTGTTTACAACTATTACAGGACAGTCATATTTAATCCCCGATACTCTGTAGTACAAATTAATTACTGAAAAAATATACAAAGTTTCAGAATGAATACACAGGATACAGAGCAAGAGAACTATAGTTAACTAAATCATGCTGTAAGTGCAATACAAATAGTCTGCCTTTTTATACTGTTTACTAACATGTTGAATAATAAGTCTTAAAAGGCATCTTAGTAATTCCGGTTTGATTGTTTTAGGGGAATTTTAATATAGACTAAATGCTTACAACAGTTATTTACAATATAGACTAAATCCTTACAACAGTTATTTACAATCTCTAAAAAGGTATACTTTAAACAATACAGAGTAAGAAAAAACTTACAACAGTTGGCCTTTTATGCACGCCAGTTTTCACTCTTTGACACAAATCCTCACATTCTTCCTGCAAAATAACAGTAGTTATGTATTTGCATGCACAAGAAAGAAAGAAAGAAATACAATACTCTATTTCTTTGTTTGTTAATGTTTTTTTTTTATATAATTAACAAACAAGACCTCAGCCAATTGAAAAAGATTGTAATTGGGGAAACTTTCACATTCTATCATGCAAGAAAAGGGAAGAATATAATATCAAGAAAGAGAAGAAAAAGGGAGGACAAGAAAAACATAGGAGAAAAATATTTTTCATTAGTAAGCACATGTCAAATAGAAGCCACATTTGAGATGATCGTACATAAATTAACTTTGGACAACCCAAGAAAATCTGATCAGGAACCTGTTCTTATTGTCTAAATTTTCAGTCAGTAGAGTCAAAACTTAAACTAAAATTGATACAGAAAATGAATAATTTCAGTACTTCTTAAATATGTTTTTACCTCAGAGAAGTTATCATCTGACAGCCTGCGAATTGGTACCTCTTTAATTGCATTGCAAACCAGAAGCATGATTTCCGAGTTCAAGGTAGAAGTTTTTTGTACACCTACAATGCAGAGCAGAATATCAATTATGTAATCTTATAAACCAGTAATATAAACAGTGGCATTATATTTAAAGGAAAGCATCCATAACCTCATCTAATCTGATGTCCAGGGCAGTATGAAATTTAGTACACATATTACAAAGGAATCAAGCCATAAAAATTAATTGTGAATATAAGGGTTAATTTGATAACAGAAGCATGTTACCTAATTAATTAATCTCTAACAAGCATGTCACATAGCATTCATGATCATATAAGTTATGCAGATGATTGAGTGATGCACTAATCAAACTACTATAGTTTTTGATGACACCGCATACCTGTGACTTGTGAGAGCACGTGAGAATTTTTCTGCAGATAGTCATTTGGGTCGGATTTCACTCTCACAAAAGTTCCCACTACTTTAGCCTCAAAAGTTTCAAGCTTCTTTGATAGCTCTTCTACTAAACTCTTCCTCAAGTAGAGAAGTTTGATGTTTTCAGGGACTATAGAGGCAAAACAGCTTTTTTGAGCATTCACAATTTCTGCCTTTGCATTGGACTTCTTAGTAGAGTCCAATCGTTGCTGCCTTTTCCGAGGTACCAAGTCATTTTCATCAACATTTTCTGAACCGAATTTCAATTCGTCCTCTGAGAATTCCAAATCCAAATTCTCCGCAAGATGGGGTGTCAGAAGATTATATAAGTTATTTCTATTTGCTGACTTCCTTCGTAAAAGTGTATGTAACCTTGCATCAAAATTGATTTTCTTGCTTTTTTCTAGGTCAAAAAGCTTGTTTTTTCTGCAGTATTCTGTAATGATATCCACAACAGCATATTGTGACATTTCAGTGCTTGTGTCTTTGCCAATGGAGGCAAGGAACTCCAAGAGAGGTTCCGATCCCCATCCGATGAATTCCTTTTTCTTTGAATTAGCCTTTCTTTTCATTGCAGAAAGCTGTTCTTCCATTCTCTTCCTTCTCCCTATTTGCTTGCATCCGTCTATATCATCATCGAACATGTCAAATTGAGATTCATCATCAGACTCACTGGTTCCTTCTTCCACTTCGTCATGCTCAAGAGAATCTGAACTTTTCTTCAACTTGTTATATGCTGAATTGACTTGTTCAGAAGTTAAACCTTCTTCTTTCTTTATTATCTCCCAATAGTCATAAAATAGGAACTCAACCGTGTCTCGATCATGGAAGTCTACCTTGCTCTGTAGAATCCGGAAAGAAAAAAAAAATATTAGATGAATATGGCAGCCTAAGATATAAAACAGTTCTCAAACATAATAATATCGAAACGAAAACATATAATATTTCTTAATAATTTGAAAATTCTCTAACATGTTCATGACTATAGTTCGTCGTTTTCCTCCTCTCAACCACTACTGAAAAATATGTAAATTGAAGATGCCAATGCATTATCATCTCACTCTACAAAAGAAAATCTTCCAGCAGAAACAAAAGCTATTCATAACCAAAGACAAACTGTCTGAATTACATAGTGATTAAGTAGTACCTCAAGCACTTAATTGAGCATCATTAGTATCAAGCCAAATTTATTAACAAATTCCAACAAAACTAGTATGCTTGAACAAACACAAGAAATTAAAAGAATCTTCTGGAATTTAAGTACCCCGTTAGAGTCAACATCCGCTTTTTCTTCTATAAGCCATGCAAGCTCCAAACAGCTATCACAGAACCCTCTGTTGTTTCTAATTGCAGCAAACTCAGCATCATTGAGGCAGCCTTTGCATACTGCAAACGGGCAGCAAAAGCAATAAAATTTTGGGGGTTTATTGCAAATGCCGCAACTATGCCAATCTGAAATGAAGAACTTAGTATGTTACAAGCTTGCATTGAGGTGTTCTACAAGATGCAAAAAAAGTACTAAATTCAAGAAACAGAAAGAGAAGAAAGAATGATAAGTTAATCAGATAGTGAGCTAAATGTTTGTGTAACTTAAACAAAATTGTGAGCTTACTTTTGTTAAAGTCGATTGCAAGAGGAGTAATACACACACACATGCACAAAGACACACACACATGCACAAAGACACACACACATATACACATAGGCATTAAACACACACAACTACATTTATACAATGATGCACATATAAGTACATACATAAATGTATACATCTACATATACACACATAGACACATGCATGCTAAAATACATATATAAATACACACGTGCTACATATCATATCATAAGCAAATACATTGGGAAGGTATCATCACAGCTAATCATAACTTACTGCAGGTCCATCGAACATCACTCTCAAACACAGAATCATCTTTGTCTACACACTCAGGATGATAAGCTTTTGGACAGTCCCTGAAAACAAACAATGTATATTGCAGTTTATAAAATAGACAAAATCCTCTATCAAGGCATGCAAAGATGTATTCTTCTCAATGATGAGAAAAAAGTAAAAAATTCTCTCAAGACTATCACTTCACATTTTAACAGAAGGAAGGACATTTATGTCATTCTGTCAGGAAAGTTTCTGTAATTTTGAAGGAAAATACACAAGCAGCACCAACTTCTCGAAGCCAAAAGGAAAGAAAAGAAAACAATACAATAAAGACAGAATTAATTTCCCTTCATTCCCCATAACAAAAGCAAGAATCAGAGGGGTCAACCTTGACTTTTACACTTTTTCTTTCTCTTTCTTTCACTCTTAAAATATAAAATTAATTTGTAGACAGAATACAATCAGCCTTTGAACCAACACACAACAAGACATGAAAAAGACAAAATATGAGATGAGTCAACCAACAACAACACAAAACAGACAAAATACTTTCCTCCAATTGTTAAATCAATCTGACAATTGCAATATCATGTTATGTGATTATAACAAAATTAGATCTTTTAAACTTTTACCTGTAATCACAGATTATGAGTGAGCCTCCATCCTTACAAACAAAGCACCAATCCTCTACAAATGGTTTCTTGTTCAACTTATTCTTCTTCTTTCCCATGGCTCTGATAGTCAAAATTCAACCTCAGAATTTCGATTCAAGAACAACCCGCTTCTTTGAATCTCAATATCTTCTTCTATCTCCTGAAAAAATCAGGAAAATCAACAAAAAACTCTGTTTCTATCTATTAGTAGAAATTATTATTTTTAAGAAAAACAAACTTTAAGAGCAAAATCATAACTTTGATCAAGAACCCAATTAAAAAAACACAAAATTGATATTAGAAAGTCAAATGAGCCTCAGTGCATGAACTCAGAATGCACTGACAAAATCACTCTTTGTCTTGACAAAATAAAAACAAAAACAAAAACCCACTTTGAAACAAAAGCCAAAATGCAGATACGGTGAGAATGCTTACAAAATCATAACTTTCAAGAACCCAATTGAAAAAAAAAAATAGAAGACAATTTTGTTTTAAAAAGTCAAATGAGCACGAACTCCGAATGCCTCCTGGAAAACAAAATCACTCTTTATCTTGTCAAAATCAAAACAAAAACAAAAACCCACTTTGAATACAAAAGCCAAAAATACATACCACCATCAACAACCGAAACAAACCCCACTTTGATACGGTGGCTTTAGAGACAACCCAAAAGGACAGTGCCTTGAAAATGAAGAGACAAGTGAAAATGCTTACAGTTGAGTTGTGTTGTATTGTGACTCAGGTCGGTCAGGCGCATTGGTGGTCGAGAGAAGAAATCTTCTGGAATTATTCTTCTCTGAAAGACAGTGCTTTGAAAGTCGAGAGAAACAGCAATACAGTGATTGGCTACTTAGTTTTGCTTAATTAGACATTTCATTGACAAATGTTGCTGTTCATGTAGGATGATGCTCACGTGGTAACGTAGTATCAGTAGTTATGATTACATACGTAGATTTTCTGAAAAGACCTTTTGAGATTTCATCCAGATAAAAAGAAAATCATCTAATTTTGAATTTGAATTAGAAGTAAAGCTCCTTCTAAATTAATAAGTTACTTGTCTTCGGACTTCGTTAGACAAAATCTCGGGTCACTCGGTCACTCAAAAATAGATACATTATGAGAAAATCGTATTTTTATTTATTTTAAAATAAATTAAAGAAATACAATGTCAATATAATTATTTAAAATTAAATATATATCTATTTTATAATCGATCATAATAAAATAATTATTCAATTATCTTTTATTTCTAACTTTACAATTAAATAATATTTAATATTATCGATGAAAATACTTAAAAATCGTAGTCAACATTTACAATAGAGTTTTTAAAAGTAGAAATCTAACTTTATATTCTCTAAGGGTGCGTTTGGTACGTGGGATGAGACGGGACAACTTTCTCTTGTCTCACGTTTGGCACGCCATTAGTATGGGACAAAATCCACAAAATCCATAAAATCCTGTCCCACCTTAGACCCTCGTCCAAACTTGTCCCATGCACGGGACAAGTCTGGAAAAGACATTTTTGCCCTCAAATATTGCAAAAATTACAAAAATACCAACTATAAAATAAAACTCAACCCTTCATTCTCTCTCATTCTCACGCCTCTCTCTCTCTCCTTTCTCTCTTCGTTGGCCGACGGCGAGGAGCAGAGATCTCATTCTCTCATGTCGAACCAGGGCTGTAATTTGAGGTGTTGACTGAAAGCAGGCCGTCAAATCGGTGCGCTCGTACACCGCCGAACCAAGGACGCCGAGATTGTTCTAGGTTTTATTGAAGCTGGATTCGGTGTTGATGGTTGGGTTTGTTTGATTTGGTGGTGGTTATGATGGTGGTGGTTATGATGGTGGATGGAACTGGATTTGGTGTTGACGATGATTGAGGGGTGTTGACGATGTGGTTTCAGTTTTTGGCGAATTTTGACGATCTGGGTTTCAGTTTGATTTAGGGGTGTTGGCGATCTGGGTTTAATTTTTTGGTGATCTTGGTTTTAGTTTTTGGAGAATTTTTTGATTTGTTGTCGTTTTTTGATTTTTTGGTTTGCCGATCTGGGTTTTAATTTTTTGGTTGAACCAGTTTTTGATTTGTTTGATTTGTTTGAATTTGAGCATTTTTTCTAGATGAACATGACTGGATTTGGTTGTGAACGGTGGTTTGGTTTGGTCGACGATGATGGTGGTTTGGTGTTGAATGGGTTTGGTTTGATTTCTGGGTTTGGTCGGATTGAAGCTGGATTTCTGGGTTTGGTTCGAATTGTTTTCATATTTGTTTTCAATTTATTGGTGTTTTGGTGTTGACTGGGTGGAATTGATTTGTTGGTGGTTTGTAAGAACATATTGATTAAGAACATATTAATTTGTATTGTGAAATTGATTTGTGGAATTAATTGATTTCAGAACAGATTCTGGATAATGGAGGTTGAAGATGAAAAAAACAATGGAAAGATTTGGGGAAAAACTCCAAAAAAAATTAATATTTATTTTTATTTCTTCATTATTTTCTATTTTTTATAAGTCCATCAAATAAATAAATTCCATACAATTCTATATGAAATCCAATCAATTCTTTATAAAAATAATTTTCAATTACAATATTATTATCAATGTTAAATATGATATATAAAAATATTTATTTAATAAAATCAAATAAATACTAAGGATATTCTGGTAATTTGAATCACTTGTTTTGTCCTGTCCCAGTCATACCAAACGTATAATAGTACAGTCCATGGTTCTGTTCCAGATATTCCAAACACAATATGGAGCAACTGTCCCGTCCCGTCCCGTCCCGTCCCGTCCCGTCCTGTCCCATCTGGGTGCCAAACGCACCCTAAGGGTGTGTTTGGTACGTGGGACGGGACGGGACATGACAGGACATGACGGGACAACTTTCTCTTATCCCACGTTTGGCACACCATTAGTATGGGACGGGACGGGACGTGATGAGACGGGATAAGGTGGGACAAAAACCATAAAATCTTGTCCCTCCTCAGACCCTCGGCCAGACTTGTCCCATTCATGAGACAAGTCTGGAAAAGACATTTTTGCCCTCAAATATTGCAAAACTTACAAAAATTACAAAAATACCAATTATAAAATAAAACTCAACCCTTCATTCTCACGTCTCTCTCTGCTCATTCTCACGCTTCTCTCTCTCCCTCCCTCCATTCTCTCTTCTTTGGCCGACAGCGAGGAGCAGAGATCTCAGTCTCTCCCACCGAACCAGGGTTACGATCCGAGGTGTTGATTGAAAGCAGGGCCGCCGAACCGGTGTGCTCATACACCGCCGAACCAAGGTCGCTGAGATGGTTCTAGGTTTGATTGAAGCTGGGTTCGGTGTTGATGGTTGGGTTTATTTAATTTGGTGGTGGTTATAAGGGTGGATGGAACTGGGTTTGGTGTTGACGATGATTGAGGGATGTTGACGATTTGGGTTTCAGTTTTTGGGATCTGGGTTTGGCGATATGGGTTCCAGTTTGATTGAGGGGTGGTTGATGATCTGGGTTTGGCGATCTGGGTTTCCGGTTTTGGAGAAATTTTTGATTTGTTGTTGATGATGATTTGGTGTTGACGATAATAGTTGTTTTCAATCAGTTTTTGATTTGTTTGATTTGTTTGAATTGGAGCACTTTGGTTGTTTCAATCAGTTTTGGTTGTTTCAATCAATTTTGGTTGTTTGGCTAGGTTTTCATTGAAGAATCGATGAAGAAATATTTAATTTCATTGAAGAATCAGTTAAGAAAATTTTAGTTAGTTTAATTAGTTTTACTGAAGAAAAATTTAATTATGGTTTGTGGAATTAAAGGAATTTTAATTACTTTTAATCAAGTAATATTTGATATTTTTCAAATTCATGAAAGAATCTGAATTTGATCCAAATAGGAGGGTTTTTTTTCACATTTAATAAAATTGTTATAAATATTAGAAATGTCAAGAGGGATACTCTGGTCATTTGTACCTTTTGTCTCGTCATGTCCCAGTCATACCAAACGTATAACAGTACAGCTAACAGTTTTGTTTCAGACCTTTCAAACACAATACAGAACAATATGTCTGGTCCCGTCCGGTCCCGTCCCACCTTGTCCTGTCTCATCTCTATGCCAAACGCACCATCACTTTTTCTTTGTCACTTTATCTTCAAATTAAAGTTGGATAATTACATCGGAGAGATTTTCAAAAAATTTAACTATTTATTATATATGACACTCAACTTTCTCAAAATGTATATTTACATTATAGATACTTTTATAGGTCAAGTGCACCGTTCAATAATGTAGTCAATGCATTTAAGTATTTCTCGCTTGAGTTGAGGTTTTTTTCTAAAGTACTTTATAAATTCAAAGGTTTTTAGAGGTAGAACTGGAATCACAACATCTTGGTGGCAAAGGGGATATTAAAGTGCAGCAATAGTTTAATAAGGGTAGTATTGGTAAAATGGTAAATAACATCCATTTCAAATTATTCAATTTTGTTTTTAGCCACATCCATTGTTTTTCATGTTTATAAGCATTCATTATAATTTTATTTCACTTTAAAATCTTGAATATCAACACATTTTTACCAAGAAACATTAGTATGATGTTTCATATTAAATATCATAAAGGTTAAATTTCAATACAATAGTAGTGTTACATGCAATTTTTGGAAATCTTGAATTTCAACCCATTTCAACGATCAATCAATCTAGGTCACGGATTTCTAGATTGATTGACTGCCAAATTAATATCAGAGAGATGTTGAATCTTCTTTACCGGAGTCGCGTGGCGTTCTCCGGCATTGATTAAAAACGATTTCCAAATGGTGTTTGTTTTTCATGTTTTTAACCATTTTAAAAGAAAAGATTCAAACTTTAACCAAGTCTGAAAAGTGTTTAAAATCTAAATTTAGGTAACAGTTTTATTTTTATTTTGAAGTCTGAATATCAATATATAAAAATTAATAAAAAAACACGTATATCATTATCAAACTATTAATTTGATATATTTATATTTAAAATGAAGTTAATTTATTTTATTAAGAAATAAAAAAAGGATATTATTAATTTAGTCCTTATATTTTTGGAATTATTTTTGTTACTCATTTATCCAAATTTCATTGTATTGATCCCTATGTTTTAAAAACCACTCAATTTGGTCTGACCAAAATTTTAATGTTCAACCGTCACAGAAAAAGTAAATTGACCATTTTACCTTTCACTTAAATCAAATGATCATTTCACCCTCTATCTTTATCGTTTTTTACAATTTAACTTTAAATATTAAAAAATAAAATAATAAATATTTACATTCATGTTAAAAAAATTAAATATAAATGCAAAAAAAAAAAAAAATGGATTTTTTTTATCTTGAATATGGAAATGACACCTTAGATTCATCTCACAAATCACCCACCATCATCAAACGACCATCATCAAACCACCACACCACATCTTCAACAGTTCAACCCATAAAACCCAAACCCAGTAAATCACACAATTAAACATAAGTTTTTTTTTATTAGGTGTAGATCCAGATAGGATCTCCACCTAATAAAAAAAGTTAATTAAAACTTAAAAGAACATTGATCATCTTATGTTGATTTCAAAAAAAAAAAATCATTAAAATTCAAACATCAAACCCACCGATAATCTCAAACAAAAAAGAAACCCAACCACTAACAAAACCTAAACCAATCGAACACAGATTCAATCATCTCTCTCTGTCTCAAACCTAAAACCAAAACCAAAATCATTAAAATTCCATCTCACACTCTCTCTCGCTCTCTCACCCTCCCTGTCTTTCTTGACATCTCCCTCTCTTTCTCGATATCTCTTTCCATTCAACAAAACTGAAACCCAAAATAAGCTTCTCTATCTCTCTCTCTCTCTCCATCTAACATCGATCGTTGTGAACCCTAGCCGCTCCTCCAATCATCAAATCGAACCCAACTATTGGTGTTTGATTCACACCATCAATCGATTTATAATAAAAATATTGTATTTTTAAGTAAATAAATAAAACATATGTGGAAGATTTATAATAAAATACCTGATATATTTTAAAAGTAAAAAAAAATGGAGACGATGTTTGTCTCTAGATTCAACAGGAAAAGAAGGCCGTCGACCTCCTTTGTCATCAAGGAGAAGGTCGCCTTCCTACTCCAACATCAAGGAGGAGGTCAGTGATATCCTCCAGCCATTAAAGAGGGGTCATTGACCTCCTTCAAATCCCCCATCTTCGATGAACTCCTCATTCTTTTTTTCAATTTCTTTGTATTTTATTTTGTAATATTATGGAGATGTTGAGGGTATTTATGGAAAAAAGGGTTAAATTAGTTAGGATATATATAAACAAAACGTATGTTTAGACGTCTTTCAGACTTCAAAGAAAAAACAAACAACCCATAACACTTTGATTGTTTTTGGAAAGTTAATCCTCCTATTTAGAAATAAATATTTGATAAAAGAGTAATTTTTTATATAAGAAGAAAACGTTATTGGCCAAAACAAGAACTACATAGGGAGGTTCTTCTGGACCAGATTCCCCATATCTGGAGGAAACTCCTCGACCCAGAAACGGTCTTGATCAATTGCCAGAGCCATTTTTGATAGGTAATGGGCAACCATATTTACCTTTCTAGACACAAACAACACCGACTCAATGCCAACCAAACACATAATATGCAAAATATCACTCAAAACCAAACCAACATCAGCAGAGATAATAGTACCATCATTGATATGCTTCACAACACCAAGAGCATCAGATTCCACCACGTCCGGAAGAAGCCCCATATCTCTTGCAAAATCAACGCCTCGCAAAATTGCTATTGCCTTCGCAATTTGAGGGGTGAAACAAGCCTGAATGCGCTGTGCACTTGAACCCATAACCCAACCACTTCGGTCATGAATGACTATTCCAACACCTATGCAATTCGATTGAGTCTGGATCGAGGCATCTGTATTTATTTTATACATGGGTTTTGTCGGTGGTCGCCATCTTGCCTCCTCAATTGTACCTAAACATCTCTGATCATCAACAACATAAGCATTGGCTGCTTTATATGCTGCCACCACATTCTTCAAATCGTCAACCATATTAGTATGTATCAATTGGTTACGAGTAAACCAGATCCTCCATAAGACCACCCATAGCAAAGCCAAATCATCATCTCGGAGAGACTGTACGGCAGAGATGAGAAAATTCAAAAACTGTAAATTATTATCCCACCAATGACCTTTCATGAACCCGCACTCAACCCGGACTTCTTTCAGTTTTGCACACCCCCAAAGCGAATGAATTGTAGTCTCGGGGCACCTAGAACACGATGCACATGTAACATCAAGATGGACTCCCCTTTTAGCAATATTAGCTTCGGTAGGGAGCCAATGGTGATAAGCTTTCCAAAGGAAGACCTTGATCTTGTAAGGGACATCAATTCTCCAAAACGCCTTCCACCAAGACACCGAGCTTTGAAACCCAGACCTGCTAGGACCACCAGAACCAGAATTTGCCTCAATCAGACTCATACCCATGTTATAGCCATTCCTATCTGTATACACACCGTCTGAAGTGTAATGCCAAGTTAAATAGTCGTCTAGGATTGCAGAACTCAGAGGGATAGACAAAATCATCTCTACATCCTCCTTTAATAAAAGTTCCCGAATTAGAGGATAATTCCAACCACCTGAAACTGTCCTCAGATGACTCACTGGGAAAATTTCTTCACGCACACACGGACTAATTACCTTAAAAGTAACTTGGCGAGGGAGCCACCAGTCGTCATAGATGCGAATTGAAGTACTATAACCTACTCGCCAGCGAGAGCCTCTTCCAATAATTCACGACCCCAACAGAGACTGTTCCAAATTAAGGAGCCTCTCTTTTTATGATCAACCTTTAGGAAAGAAGAAGTAGGATAATAGATTCCCTTCAGAACCCTTGCCACTAACGAATCAGGGGTCTTAACAAGCCGCCAACCTTATTTCGTCAGAAGAGCTATATTTAAAACACTCAAGTCGCGAAAACCCAGGCCTCCAGTGTTTTTATTAGCACATAATCTCCTCCAAGAGGGCCAATGCAGCTTCCTTATCTTCTAAAAAAAAAAAAACTTTGATTGTTACTTCTGCAAATGCCCAATCGTTTAATTTTAAAAATGTAGACACACTTACAATTCCCAAATACAAGGTGAATTATTTTGATTTGGAAGTTCTGATGTCACAATATTTCGGTTATTATTTTAGTGCTAACTTATAATTATTAATATTCAAATAATATAAAGTATGATACGAATAGTGGTTTTCCTATCGGTGCGTACTGATATATATATATATATATATATATATATATATATCAGTGCGTTGCATATAGACCATTGATTATGAATAAGTTTTGATAAGTGCACTTTGAGTCAAAGTGTATAAATCTAATGATTCACATCCAATGTATTGACGAATTCATGTCAGTGTGCACTGATTTGAAAATTTCTGATAATAAAAATAGATAAATATTGATATATGAAAAATTATTAAGTAAAAATATTATTAATAAATATTCAATATTAGTTTCGTTTTAAAGATCTAGCTGAGACCTTTCTAATATTATAATTTTTATGGTAATAAAATTTATCAATTAAAAATTATTTTATATTAATTGAATTTAATTAAAAAGGTAAAATAATATAAATATTAAATATTTATTTATAAATATGGATATAATAGTAAAAATGGTACATAAAATGAAAAAAAATGGATTTAAAGTTTCATATCTAGTACTCGAAATTTAGAGAAACAGTAAAGAAACTCTAAAAAGTTCTTTATAAGAAACAGAGTTTTATAGTACGATTGTTGCCTAAATTTTAGTAAACAAGCCCCACTTTGTGACGGTGCTTTAGAGACAACCCAAAAGGACAGTGCCTTGAAAATGAAGAGAGAAGTGAAAATGCTTACAGTTGAGTTGAGTTGTGTCGGATTGTGACTCCAGTCGGTCAGGCGCACCGGTGGACGAGAGAAGAAATCTTCTGGAATTATTCTTCTCTGAAAGACAGTGCTTTCAGAGTGGAGAGAAACAGCAATACAGTAGTCGGCTACTTAGACCCAGTTTGATATTGCTATATTGTGGGATGAACTACTTTTTAAATTATTACGGGAAGAATCAACTGAGTGTTTGGTAAACTAAAGCAATTTTAATGTTTTTGATAACCGAAGTAAAAAATGTTATGAGTGTGTAAAATTACTAAAAGGGCATAGACATCTAAATGGTGCTAATATACTGTATTTTTTTTTTGTTTATTTGTGATTAGTGTTAAATGTTATATAATTATAGTAATTTATTGAATTAATTAGTTTCATTTTTTATTATACTTTATTGAATTAATTAGTCTTATTTCTTTATTTCTTTATTTATTATACTTTATTTCTTTATTTTTTTTCTCTATTTTATTGAATTAATTATCCCCGATTTTTTTTGTACAGTTATGACAATTTTTTGTACAACAATTTAATCATAAGTTAGTAAAATTTCATTTAATATCACTGTAAGCGTTTTTCTAAAAGTAGAAGTTAAAATTCAAAAATATATATTTATAGTTTCTCAAAAACTCAGTAAGAAGAACTAAAAGCGATCATAAGAACTTCTCCACGGTTTTATCAAATACCCCTATCTTTAGTACGAAATCACTTTTCACCTAAAAAAAACAGCCGAAAAACAAGCGCCAAAGTAGATCTTATTTTGCTTAATTAGACTTTTCATTGACAAATGTTGCTACTCGTGTAGGATGATGCTCACGTGTAACGTAGTATCAGTAGCATGATTACATACGTAGATTTGCTGAAAAGACCATTTGAGATTTGATCCAGATGAAAAAAAAAAACATCTAATTTTGAATGTGACTTAGAATTAGAAATAAAAATCCTTCTAAATTTATAACTTACTTGTCTTCGGAGTTCGGAGTTCGGAGTTCTGTAGAGAAAATCTTAAGTGGACAACATGCACAGCTGAATGGTGGTGCATTCGGTCACTCAAAACTAGATATATGATGAGAAAATCATATATGACATCCATATATTTTATTTTTGGAATATCTCAAATGTAATTATGTATTTTTGAATTTTTTAAATAGTACAATATTAACATTTTTATTTATTTTGAGTCCACTTTTGATTTTTTTTTTTTTAGAAAAATACATATTCACATCTCCGATGGAATTATCTAAAGTCAAATATACATCATTTTTATGATCAATCATAATAAAACAAATATTCTACTATCTCTCATTTTTTATTTTACAATTAAATAACTTTTAATATTATTGATGAAAATGGTTCGAAATCATAGTCAATATTTCTACGAGAGTTTCTAGAGTTAGAAACTCAACTCCATATTCTCTAATTTTTTCTTTATCATTTCATCTTCAAATTAAAAGTTTATCACATCATTTTCAAATTAAAATTAGATAATTGGTTTGGACATAGATTTTATAACTTTTTAATTATCTATCTTATATAACACTCAATTTTTTCCAAATACTTATTCGTATCGAAGATGCTTTTATAGGTTAGATACAGGATTCAATAACATACACGATGTTCTTTGCAGGTAGAACTCGAATCACAAGGTCTTGGTGCAAAAGGGATATTAAAGAGCAGCAATAGTTTAATATTGAATTTGAAAAGAACAAAAGGCTGGTCGGGACTAATAATCTCACCACAACAGCATTATTTATTTATCTATACGTTGTTGAATCAAACATGGGCCTAATCCCATGTTTACAAATATTATACTTTTTGTTCAGCAGATGAGTTTTAGCTAATTCTTTAGATGCATTGTCAGAGACTCAGAGATATTAATGTTATATGTATTTTAATTTAGTCTAATATTGTATAATATTATATTTAATTTAGTACTCTACCTTGTTTAGTATTGGATAGTAATTACTCATTTATTTTTTAAATTAAATTAAATATTTATAAATACAATTATAATATTTATAAATATTAGATTTAATTTAGTACTCTACCCTGTTTGTTATTGGATAGTACTAGCTCATATTGGATCTTTTTTCTATTATCCTAACGGTCCGTGGTTTTTTCTTTGGATTTTGGGTTCCCACGTATATCTTCTATTCATGTGGGATTATTGATTTAGTTTATCTCATCTTATTTTTCGGCTAATAGACGTTATTTGTTACTTTGGTGATTATTAGGTAGGTGCTTCTACGCTCATCGACTTTTCCTAGCAACTAGTACATGGTTAATGCGGTAGTGATGTCCACGGTTCGGTTTCGGTTCCTTGGAAAACACAGATCGTAACCGCCCTAGCCGGTTTGGTTTACGGTTTCTAACCGTCGGTTAGACGGTTCGGTTATAGTTAAGGTTTATTTTTTTTTTCAAATAATATGCCACTTGACAGCTTTTGATCGGTTGTTTTTATTTATTATTATTATTTTTTAAAACCGATGGTTTTACTGTTTTTTTAGACTCCAAACCGAAATCGAACCGTAACCAAATCGGTTTCCAATTGATTTTATAACCGCCTGTTATGTTTACGTTTTCGGCTACGGTTTTGACCGTATACCATTTTAATTGAACCGTAAACACTGTGTTCACTGCCATATAACCGGAGCCGCCAATTTAACCGTACCGTGGCAACCTCTATAATGTGGTGTTTGCTAATAGGCAATATAGCTGCCCCGGCGCCCCCACAATACTGTTGTTATCCTATGCTAACCAAACTCACCTGATATAGCACAAAAAGTTTTGGAAATTTATAAGAAAAGAATTTTATCTAAAAAAAAAAATGCAGTGATTAAAAAAAATACAATTTCCTTGGCCTCTTTTGGTTAACATCCAAAATCAACATAAGAACCTTTAATAAAAAGACATAGAGATAATCAACAAGCTACAATTATACAATTATGACACAAAATTCATTCAGTTATTAATTTGTGTTAAAAAAACCATCTTGTTTATATAAATATATAATCTCAATAAAATAAACGAAGTCCACAAAAATTTCATTACAACAAAAACATCAAACAAAAATCTATGACAATTAATGTAAATACATAGATAGATCTATCATCTATAGAGAGGTGATCATCAAAGAAAGAACCTGCTAGAGTTCATCTTGAACATCCAGCAACTTCTCATATGCAAGTCATATGAAGTAGCAATCATACTCCTTCCCTAGAAACTTGGAGTAGAATATTAATTATGTAACCGAACAGAAACTAGTAATATAAACAGTGTCGTTATATTTTAAGGACAACATCCGCAACCACTCATCGAACTACAACTCATCCCCCCTGAGAGTTCCAAATTCTCTGCAAGATGGGACAAATTGGAATTCGGTTCAGAAAATATACTCTGCAATTCGTCCCCTGAGTGCCAATCTGAAATGTAAGCTAGCACTGAGATGTTCTACATGATGCAAAAACAGTACTAAATGCAAGTAACAGAAAGAGTAGAAAGAACTGAAAGAGATTGAGATAACTTAATCAGATAGTGAGCTGAATGTGTAATTTCAAGAAAATTGTGAGCTTACTTCTGTTATCAACAGTTTACTGCAAGTGGAGTGGCTTTCAACTTGGTTACTTTCTAAAAAACACACACACACATAAAAGAAAGAATTACATTATCCATCGAACTTCACATGAAAGGAAAAACAGAAGACTCCTAAAATTATTCTTTTGGGCAATTTAGAATCATCGATAGAAAAGCACCTATCACCGACTTAAAACACAGACACAGATGCACAAAGACAAACACACACATATATACATTAATACATATGCATTAAACATACACAACTAAGGGCCCAGCTTGACCTCTAGGCAACTGAGGTAGTTGCCTAAGGCCTCACCTAAAATCAAGGGCCTCGTATTTTCTATATCAATATATGTTTTAATAATTAATGTCGAATGTTTTTGTTTCTATTTATTATTTAAAAAACATCTCTTTGTAATTGTAAATTACTGTTCATTCCTACTTTCAAGACAAAGATTCCTATTTTTCATTATATTTTCAAGATAGAGATTCTTATTTTCAAGTAAACCATATTTAAGTGACTTAAACTCATTAACATTTTCCTAAAAGAAATTATTCATTAATGTTATTTTTTTATCTTTAAACGGTTAAATATTGTTTAATTATATATTCACACTAAAATCTATTATTTTATATTTTCTTCTATATTCAATCAAACCATCTTACTCAAAATCAAACTCTCAAACTCTCTCGTTGTTTCTCGCCGTACTATTTCATAAACATCCGAGTTCAATTGTTTAATTATTTTGTTTTCGATTGTAATAGAATTATTTATTTTATTTTTTTAAGTTTTGATAACCGATAATCAGATTTCAGATATTATACATATCTAGTAGAAAATATGAATCCGGATACGAAAAACTAAAAAAAAAATGAAACACAAAAGGAGAAAAAGTTGTTGAATCGCAAGGCCACATTTTAAATTTTTGCCTAAGGCCTCGACGATCCTTGAGTTGCCTGTAGTTTTTCACGACTACCCGTATACAATGATGCACATATAAGTACATACATAAATGCATGCATAAAGACACACATCTACATATACACACATAGCTACATGCATACTCACTCACATACATATAACTACTCACATACTACATATCATATCATAAACAAATACATGGAGAAAGTATCATCACAGCTAATCATAACTTACTGCATCGAACATTACTCTCCAACACAGACTCCTCTGTCTACACACTCAGCATAACTTTCATGACGAATCTGCTGCTGCTGCGACGAAGCTTGCGTTGGCGAAGCCGGCTTGGGTATATCTGCGGTGGCATAGCTTTGGGTGGGATTTGGGATGGGGTATGATTAGGATGGGTGGGTAGGAGGTTTGGGAGGTTAGGGCATTAGAGTGTGAAAAGGGTTTTTTTTTTACTAAAGTGTATTGAGGTCTTTTTGGGGTATTTTTGTAAATGGTTTTGATTTTAGGGTATATTTACAAATACCCTCTAAAATAGGGTTTTTTTTGCTAAAAAAATCCAAAACGTAAACTTAATTGCTTGGAAACTTCATTCAGTCCTAACTGCCATGGTGAACTTGTAAGGTTTTCTTCCCCTGGAAGTAATTTAGTATTGCATTTTCTTTATCATCCCTCCGAACCTTGATTTCGTTCCAGGATCGTTTACTTCTCATGTTTGTGTATTCAAACTCTACAGGCTTTCTCAAAGCCGATTGAGCAGAGATTTTCGAGTTTAAGGATCTTGAAAGCATAAAACTCACTAACTTGAGAGTTGTCAGTGGGATTGGAGAAGGTTTCTGGTCCTAGTGCCTCGGGAAACAGAGTCATCTGTATTTAATTCTTTTCATTTCATTTGATCTGCTATAACAGTTTTGTGATACTTTTATAACAGTTTTCGGCTTTAGCGAAGCACTACAAATTTTCAAGTGCTAATAGAAGGTAAGAACTTAATCTACCTGAAAATATAAATAAAAAATCAGGAATAAAAACTGAAAAACAGAATAGCTTGTCACATTTGCTAATGAACTACAAATGGTATAGAGCAAAAAAGCAAGAATTGTCAAGTCCAAGGCCAATGTTATAGTCTTGTAGAGAGCTATTTTGAACGGCATACAAATCTATCGAGCATTCTTTCACTATACAACAAGTAGCATAAATACTTTAATCACGAATATTCAACTCTCAAACACAATTCAAGTAAATTCATATTCTTCGTTGGTAGTCTTCGGTTCTAGACACCTAATATTCAGAATGGTTACAAATTTTAGATTATTAAGTAAATTCATAATTCAATAAGAATAAGACATAATAACCACATTTAGACAACCTGCTTGACCTGCAAAAGGAAAATTGCATACCTCTTTAATCATCTGAAATTGTTTCCGTGAATGGATAACGATTAGCTATCTATCATCAGTAATCATCAAAAATTGCATCAATTTTTTTTAGATTTTTTTTTTTGCTCTTTCACAAGACTAAAAGACATTCTTCTCAACCTGTAATGTATACTTTATAATTTTATAAAATTAACATGTAAATGTATCAACAGGCATTAAATAATTGTTTTTTCACAAACAAAAAATAAATATACTGATAAACAATGAAAGCAAACGGATCACACCCTATAGAGTTTATATGGGCAACCCAAGTGAAAGACAAAAAGAGCACTCATGTATACACAAACACACACACAGCTACATGCTACCAAAAATTTGAGATCAACGAGGGAATTGAGAAATCATTACATGTAATCATTAAAACTCCATATCGTCAAACTTAAATCTTTTTAAAATTTTAAATACTGCCAATGGACCAAAAGGGTTGTTCTAGTTCAACATAAAACAAATGATTTTACAAGAACTCTGCTAGTTTCCTCTTGAACTCATCCCATTGTGATTCAATGTCAGCCATATGTTCCTCAGCACTCTCTTTTTCCATCTCCTGGTTCTTCAAGTTGACAAGAGATTGATGATATGGCTGAAATTCAGCCATGCTTAAGGAAGGACTTGATAATGGTGACGTGGTCAAGAGGGGTTTGTTAATTAATTGTTAATTGGCATGTAGTGCAAATAATGGGAAACTCACGAGTGTTTCGTGGCCTCATCTGGTGGAGTGGTGCCACCCATGAGTGATCATGTTCCTATTCTGTTGGTATTGTTGTTTACTTTGCTGAATTGTTGTTTAATGTTTGTAACTGTTCATTTGAGCCTACAGTCTATAAATGGCTGTACGTATGTATTGTTTTTTGTCATGTGGATATAATATCAATCTTTTCCTTCAAATCTTTCTGTTTCGTCTCTTCTTAATTCTTCTAAATTCTACTATGTGTATTTGATACACATCAATTGATCAAAGGTATTCTTGGATGTTTTTGTAAATTCTACAAGATCCTTTGCTTTTACCTCCAAATCCATTTTATATTCCTCCTTTTCTGCAAACATCTTGGTTAACTCCTCCATCTCGTTTGTTGCAAGCCGAATATCCCCCATAATCTGAAAATATTGACAACAGTTGTTTGCCAAATCCTCCCTCAAGACCATTACTTCTTTGTTGCTCTTGTCAGCCCTCTCGACGTGCTCTTTACATTTTGAGTAAACATCTGTGTTTCCAAGAAAGTTCATGCGAAATGTTCTCACCATATTAAACATACTTGGGGGGAAATTACCAACTTTCATCAACAACTCAAGGGAAGAATTAACTTTGTCCCTTTGACTAGAATCTACAAGCGAGTCAAAATTCGTGGAGTTAATGTCTTGAGAAGTGGCCAATATTATGTGTGAGGAAGAATCTAAGAGCTCATTGGGAGACTTATCTAGAATTGAATCGAGCTCTGTGAAGAAGGCCTCTCCGTCATCCAAGCTAGAAGATGGAGATACATCATTCCCCTGAACAGGAAGCGGCCGGTGTCAGAATTTGGAAGAACAATGCCATGTGTGAACAAAAGCAAAAAATATTCACCTTGTCAGGAACAGAAACGGATACATGCTGCCCAACAGGAGAGGGAATCCCAGTCTTCTGATCGGCATCGAAGCTAGAATTATGTCGAGAAAATTCAGAAGACGGCCATGCAAATGAAGGATGCAGACAAGTATTTGCAGTCGGAGTTGCAATAAAAGATGATTGGTTTGAATCCTGCTTAGCCGGTGTGTGCATGTAGAATTGAAAGATTAGAACTTAAAGCCGGGAAACTTATTACGTATTGCTTGAAAATGAAGACAATTACCTTGGCCACAGAAGAGGGTTGCATTTGCTCATGTGAGCTATGACCCTGATCTTGAGAAGGATACATGGGCGCTTCTCTGTGTTGGTACATGTTTCTCTGGATCAGGTGCTGCATGGTGCACTTTTTAGGCAGACGTGGCTCCTCAACTTGTTTAGACATTCCAAGTCAATCAAAGAGAATATATGTTTGTTCTAATCAAGAATTCATATATACACACAAGGAGCTAAGGAAAACATATTAGCTAAAGCAGCTTCAACCGGACGTTTCCCCTTGTTTGCCACTTTTACCACTTCATGATAAGACTTAGTGATAAGCATCTGCATGTTGAAGTTTAATAACACATCAACCATTTGGTGAAGAGGTTTGATAAAATGTGTAGGGATTGACAATTCAACCTTCGATTGTGTGGCGGTCCCAGGATTATATTCTACCGTATTTATTCTGTCAACTTGAGGTATATCTTCCTGAATGTTTGTCTGTGGTACCTCACAGGACACGGGACTAATGAAATGCCGTAAATAATCTTGTTGTTTCTCTTCATGTGTGAGTTTCAAAAAAGTGTTCAACCGTAGCTGTAGACAAAAATCAGTTAGTTGTGAGAAAAATACGAATAGATATAAATGTATACTGCACTTACATCCTTGCTCTCAAAAAAATCTTGCAGTTTCTTGTGATCTGGTGCTCCAGTGCTCCACCATCTGTTTATTCTTGGAAGTGCACAGCCATATTTAGTAGCAAACTTGGGAGAGAGAGTACCAATTGAAGGCATTGCTTCAAAAGCCCAAACCTAAAGATGTGGAGAGAATATAATTATTAAATCAAAAGAAATATGAAGAAGCACATAAAAATTAGTTTAACAAATGGATAAATATACCTGAAATGCAAAAGGAAACCCTACAAGGTTGTATACGATTGGTTTCTTCTCTCGCAAGGCATCTTTAAGACTATTCATAGTCATTTCGAAGCACACCCGGCCCCAGAGGTATTTATTGAATTTTTCTAAATCATCAACCAAGAGAAGGTGTTGACTATTTAAAGGAGGGTTTTTCCCTGTCACTAATAAAACTGTCTCCAAAAGATATAGCAATGCTAGCTTGACAATGGTTTTGTCATTGTCAATGCTAGCTTTCACAGAAGCTGCTTCCAAATCATTAATATTAATATGTAAATCCATGTTTCCAAAGAAAACCTCATCTCTCAATCTAATACCTTCCACCTTCGAATGGACATCTACACTTGGATAAGGACTACAATCTAGGCCGGTGACTATACAAAACTCTTGCATAGAAAACCTAATTAGCTTTTCTCCTACCGAGAACCACATTTCATTGGTGTTAGGATTTTCAACTTGTCTGAGCAAAAGTTGGTGGACCATCTTTGCAGAAAATATCAATCGATTGCCACCCATGCTGAGGAAGTTCCCAAAGCATGTTTGCTTAAACATTATCTTTTGTTGCATTGTTAGTTTGTTGTTGATATTTTTAATAGTATCCTTCAATGATGAAAAGTAAGAGATTTTCTTACGAGAGAAATTGGTTTTGCCGTGCACAAATTTGGGAGCCATTGTAGTCTGCAAGTGGGAACAACCGGACAAGTCAAAATCAGAACATTCAACTTATTATTATTACCAACTCCAATAACAGTACATCTCAATAAATTAAACAAGATTATACCCATTACAATCTTGTTATATGTTTTGTATTAAACTTCACGAAATATGTTGACCAGAATCATATACCATTTACATTGTCACAATTACTCCCTGACAAAAAGAAAGCTTAATTCTGTACAATCTTATAAACTAAATCCCTACTTAATCAGCCTTTTGCTAGACATATCCAAATTACTACGTAAACACATAGTGCACATATGTACATCAAAGCAACAAAATCGAGTCATCACATTCATCATTGTAAGAGAAAGATATATAGAGCAATCAAAATTAATAACAAATCGAAGATCTAAAAAATTTATTTAATTGTATATAACATAAGAAAGAAACGTGTTAAAAATATATATATAAGAAAATATAAACATAATAAATAGCAACAAGTCCAGTTTTAAAAAGCATGACAACAAGCAACAAACTTAAACAAAATAAATAATGAGACAAACATAATCCAAAATTTCTTAGAATTCACCATGCTAGACACGTGAACGTCTATAATACACCTATACTTCCCTGTTTTGTCTTTAGAAAATGAAAAAGAAAAATAATAAAATAGCACTTATTTAGCCAACACTAACTCCCAAAGCATGCCACTAAGAAATACAAATTTAAAATAAAGTAATAGTAATGAAATTAAGTTATCACAATCCTTACAAAACAATTAATTTTAGGGGCCAATATTAATTTCACAGCATTAGGGGATGTCTATATCATTTAAAACATAAGTTGCAGGTAAATTGTGTGTAATTCCTTCTACTTTTAATGGCATTTACATGTAAGTTTTGTGATACCAATACATGTAGAGCTCAAAATGAGAATTTGACTAATTAATTTAAATTTTGAAAAAGTATACACTACTCAGACTATATTAACTTAACTATTTATACACTTAATAAATAGCCTAATTAATATGTACTCATTTTATAATATTTATCATCTAATCATTCAAATAATTAACAATAATAGCCTAATATGCCATTTTACACTTACATAAACAATTGGAGGTCAGATCTTACCTTCAAAATTAAACTTTACCGAGAAAATCATGGGAAAGAAAAAAAGAAAGAAAGAAAAGGAAAATATATAACAAATCTCAAGCTGATATCGGATCTGATGCAATCACAAACTAAAATTTTATCATCTAATCTACAAAATCCATATCACGGTTGTAAGTTCCTAGCAGTAAACCTCAATAAAAAAATCAAAACACGAAATGATTTACAAAATAATAATAATAATAATATATAAAAAGTTATACCAGGAAAAGGAAGAGACGAGTCTTGTTTGTTGAAGAAGCTCTTCTAGACCTGCAAATGCCGAAAAAAATTAATTAACTAAGAGTTAATTTTTTAAAAAGTTTTATTAGTTATTTTGACTAGATAACTAGAACCAACATGCTCACAAAAATATAACAACAAAAGATTGCTTTGTTTTTTCATATTTAATTTGGTTTGATAATTTTTACGGTACTAGAACAGCAAAAAGTCATAGATATGTGTAGGTGAGTGAAAGAGACATAGATGGGTGGTATGAAATAGAATAAAAATGCCCACAAAAATATATAACAACAAAAGATTGCTTTGTTTTTCGTTCATATATAAACACTTTTTACAGTACTAGAACAACAAAAAAGAAAACATTTTACCTTCTAATTTGAGAGAGAGAGACTTACAGCTAGGTGGAGAAAATGTTCGAACAACCAAGAAGGAAGAACAGTGCGGATAAAACGATTCTTGAGGGAGGGTTTTCAACTTTCAAGAAATGAAGACCACAGACCACATAGAAGAAGAGATTGAAGAAGCATAAAGTAGTCAAATCTACAGAGTTTTTGTGATATTATTTCGTTTAACATGCAAGTTTTGTGAAACTGGTACATGCACCACCAGACCTCAAAATGGAAAATTTCCGTCTAAACTCTACACGCTTTATGAAAAATCACACACCAGTCAAACCATTTTGACTCAACTTTTTATTTATTTATTTGTTTAATACTTCAAATTTGTATTGTATTTACATTTACTACCGTATGAGTACATTTGGTATTGTATTGTATGTACAATTTATTTTACACATTATTAATCGGTCCCAACAGTTATGCAAATTAATCAAAATATTTAATTTGTCACACGGTAGTAATTGTTATATTTACAATCACAACAATGACAGTAATAATAATTTTTTTTAAAATTAACATGGTAATAAAAATTAATGAATTTAATATTATATATTTTTAAAAAATAAAAGCTATAAATTAAATAAAATGATTTATATTATATAATTTTGTTTTAGCCTTTTAGGATCATATTATCAGGTTGCCTTTTTTGCTTTTTTGTTTTTGTTTTTTAATTAGTAATTTATATGTTTTTTTTTCAACCGTTGGATTGCCTTTTTCCTCATCCAATGGTTGTAAATATCTAAAGGATTGATTTGCGGATGATAGCTAGACCCACGTTAAATACTTTAGACTATCTTCAAAGGGTTTCTACAAACCCAAAATGGAGATGGCGGGATCTCCGATTCACATTTCTCCATGTAAAAAAAATAAAAATAAAGACTCAATTTTGGTTCTCCAAATTTAGAGACTCAAAATGTAAATCTCCAATTCACTATTCACTTTTTTTATTCTCATTTTATCCTTGATTTCATTTTTACATTATCAACAAAAATCAAATAATCTATTAAACTTTTTATTCGTAAATCTAATTACTATAAAAATTATACTATTGAAAATATTTTGTTGAGATCTTTCAATTGACTATATTTCGATAATTTAATAGTTTTTTATTTCTTACTCCTTTTATTAATAATATTAATCAATAAATCATAGGCATTTTAATTTAAAATAAATGTTTCCAAATCATCAATTATTATATCTATTAACATATATTATAATAATTAACTATAAATAATTCAATAAAACAAAATAATAACATTAATATCTTCAAATTAAAATATTACCATAAAAATATAACAAAAAAACATTGAAAATTAAAAGTATGGTGTCCACGGTTCGATTTGGTTCCAGTTCTTTTTAGAGAATCTAAAAGTGAACCGGAGCCGCAGGGGACTGGTTCCGATTCTGATTCCGGTTTCTATGGTTCGATTCTTTTTTAAAGATTAAATTTAAAATTATAAATTAAAAAAATATTATAAAAATAAAAAGATATGTTAACTAAGTTTATTGGAATATTGGCTCCAATGACTTTTAAAAAATAAAAACAAAATAAAAAAAAGGAAGGAATCAGATGGTTTAGTTCCCCACCTCTGGTTTCAATTTGAACCATGGTCACCACTAAATAAATGTGAGTAAATTATTATCTTAAATAATTAAACGAAAACAATTTTGTTAAAGCAAGTTTGAAGTATTAATTATAAAATAAAATAATAGTATTTTATTATTTAAAGAATGTAAAATAAAGAACAACCGGAGTTGTAAATTTATGAAGAATATTCCATCTTGAGTTTCCGAATTGGAGAAATATTTAGAGAACCATTGAAGATGACCTAAAGTTAGAAGAAGCAAAGGAGGAGAGACGATTTGATTGAGAGATCTGAAAATGATGATGATGACGTAAGGACGGATTTTGTGATACTATTAAATCACTTTGGTCATTTCAAGTTTCAGCTAGAGTTGTGTCACCTTCATTTGTGCTTTTAATTTCTAATTTTCTTTTAATATCGTAATTTAATCCATAATAATAAAGATCCGTGAAACCAAGATTACGATATAGGTTTAGACATGTTAATGAAACGAGTTTGGAGCAGAGACAACAAATCTCGATCCCAAACGTCAAACAAAATTATTTACCCCCGGTCCTGCTATTGAAGATCGGGGTATTCTCCATACTACATTTAAATAACATTTCAATGAACAACAAATAAAAACACAACCAATATTCAATATTCTCCAACTCCATTGTTGGAACAGAGTCGGCCTCTTCAGTAGTGCCGGTTAAATATTTGTGTAATCTGGGACTACATTATATATATGTCTATATATGTAACTATTTTTTTAAATAATAATAATAAATAAATTATAGATTTAAAAGCAATATAAAACTATATTTTTATTTAAAATTAATTTTGAATATTTGTAATTTAATAAAATATATATTAAAATATTATTTTATTTTAACAATTTTAAATAATTTGTTTTTTAATTTTCACCCATTTATTAAGGTCTAAGGTTATTTCAATCCTAGTTTCCCCAAACAGGATTGGAGAATTTATACTCGTTCGGTCACCATAATCTAATATATTTTTTATTAAATAAATAAATTTAAAAGTAAAAAATATATATTTTTTAAAAATAATATATATCTATAATTAAAAATATTTTTAGATACTGTTACTTTAATATTATTATATTGAATCAAATCTCATATATCACTAAACAAAATATAATATTAATTCAATATATTTTCATGTTTCTTTAAATACAGTATATTATTAATTTAGTCAAATTTCAATCTCATCTAAATCATATACAATCCTATTATCAGTCTTAGGATACGAGCAGAATTGAATGCATGACGTTACTTTTTCAAATTTTATCTGAATATTTTGATAAACAATACCCAGGCCGGCCCTAGGGGTAGGTCCAAGAGGCAACCGCTTAGGGTCCCCCAATTTTTTTTATTTATATAAACTATATATTTTTCAATTCGACTAACCTACATCTGATTTTTTTTTAAATACCTAGTAACCAACACAAAATTAAAAGAAAGGCCCACTTTGATTAAAAATGACACAATATGCTTTAAAATGGCCCACTTTAATTAAAAGCTAAGTAACACATCATGTCATTCTAAAAAAAAAAAAAGAGAAGAAGCTCATATTCATTTTTTATATATAAAAATAAACTCACACATTAAACACTAACAACATTCTTATAAAACTATTTACCATATCACACAATATATATATATATATATATATAATCAAAGTTAGGTTTCTTCAACTCTCATCTCATACAAAATTTAGAAACAGAACCTTAAAATTCAAATAAATTTACGTACTTAGCTCGTAGAAGATTTAAATTCGTAGTTGTTTAAAAGACAATTTAATCGATACACTTCTTTCTGTTTTTCTTTTCTAGTTTTGTTAGAATTTTGTTTGTTAAGATTTGAAATTTGATAGATGTGTTATGTTTCGATGACCAAATAATCTATTAACTTTTGATTCGTCAAATGATAATTTTTTGTTCATAGTAGATGTGTTATGTTTCGATGACCAAATGATCTATTATCTTTTGATTCGTCAAATGATAATTTTTTGTTCATAGTAATTATCTTAACATTGTGGATTGCATCAATCTAATATATTAACTGCATTCAAGACTATATAATGGTATAATTTGTTTAATAAAATATTTGGGATTCATTTTCTATAGTTTATTGTAAAAATCTCAGGGTCGACCCTGTGTCGAGGGTCTCATTTTTTATAGTTCGCCTCGGACCCCGAAAATCTTAGGATCGACCCTGACTGTACCTAAATATGTCTTTATATTTGTTATTTTGATTTATAAGGTAGGTTTATTAGTTTTATATATAATTGCTATTATGGTTCTATTATTTTAGTTTTATTCATAATTCTTAGTTTGTATATTTATCATTTTGTTTTAATTATGTGGTTTTTATTTTTTGTTTTAGTTGATTTTTTACGGGTGTTATAATGATAATTTCTTTCCTTGTTTTTAGATATTTGGTTTTTGGTTTAGGTACCAAACAAGATTTCATAAAAAAATAATCATGATATGAAATTAGAGAAAGTTTCGGTGAAGAAAATATGCTTTGAATTTAAAATAAATCGTAAAAAACTCTATATTTTTTTAAGTACAAAATTTGGTTCTCCCAATTTTATAAATAACATATATATTAAAAAAATGATAGTTTCTAATGCGGGCAATACATGTTAATAAAATATTGACTACGAGTGGTAGCCGTATTAATTATTATAAACAACATTATCTAACACAGCCAACGGAAACACACTATTTTTCATTATAGCTTCGGAGGTAACAAAAGTTGTAATGTGCAATACTCGTTGTAGATACGCGTCTACTACGGACATTGCCCATTGTAGATAAACGTTTTTCTTGTAGTGCATGACCTGCTGCATTTGGGTTGACCATCAAGAACTATCATGAAGATGGATTCTACTAGTTGGATTGTTCGTGTTTCATCAGCAAATGGTGCACATGCCCACCACTGCAATAGTAATTGATACAGAAAATGAATAATTTAAATATGTTTTAATGTGTTTACCTTAGAGAAAATATCATCTGAAAGCTTGAAACCCTGAAGAATGATTTCTGAGTTCGTGATAGAAGTTTTTTTTTGTACATGTAAAGGTCGAGCAGAATATCAATTATGTAACCAGATAAAACTAGTATTATAAAATGTAGCATATATTATATTTGAAGGACATCTGTAACTTCATTTAATCTGATGTCGAGGGGAGTATGCAATTTAGTACACATTACAAAGGAATCAAAACAAATCAAGCCATACAAATTAATTGTGATAGACTAGGATTAATTTGATACAGAGCCACGTTACATGATTAATGATTTAATAGATCTCAATTGGTTTCCACTATTAGAACTTGCTGCAAACGGTTGATAATAAGCATTTAATTACTTTGCCATATGATTAGTTTAAACCCTTTTACTACTGCCAGCGATATTATCAGTATTGTTCATCATATCGATGAACAACTTTTCGCACTGAGAAGACTCTAGAGGAGCATTCTCTGATCATCGTAATCTAACTCATCGATGTTGGGAGTTAGTTGGTCTGGTACCAACACCGGGGCTTGATCAGATCAGAAGCTGGAACAATGGAAGAGGACAATTAAAAATCGTCGATAGAAGCACAGAATTAAAACAACCACATGCACTCACATGCATAAAGGAAAACACACACACATACGTAAACATATATACAGATGTATTAAATATACACAACCATATTAATAATAATTTATCTCACTTATCTATGGATCTATTCATCAAATGACACATCAACTGTCACATGTATTGTGATGGAAGAGTCATGATTCTAGGTGTGATATCTAACATTACTCTTTATACAATGATGAACATAAAAGCACATACATAAATGTATGCTTGCAGGTATGTATCTACATGTTCACACAGATAGATGTGTAATCACATACCTGTATAAACACACGCATGCTACATATCATATAAACTATGTTTAAATGCACTTAACAAGGTAAATATTAAAGAGTTCAATGATAATTGATAGACTAATAGATGAAGAAGGCCAATGTTATTGTGCCCAACTAGGTTCAACTTGACACCGCTTTTTGTAATAGGGTGGTTATGGTAACATTTCCAAAAACTTAATTAAATATTTATATTGATTCTATTAATACATCATGCACCCTTTTTGACTTAAAAAAAAAAAAGAATAAGGAATTTTGTTATACGAAAGATATCATGACAGTAACTCATTTTGTAATTTTTATTGCTTCATATAATATAGAATATACAGTCGTTGTAATACAAAAACTAAACTACAGATATTTTATTATAACTCACCTTCATATATTATCCGGTAAGTTACTGATTCGATTAATGATCGACATTTTTTTTCTTTTTTGATTTTCTTCCTTCCGGTCTTACTCACCTGCTCCGCTGCCTCGTTCTTCTCCTTCAATGACTTTAACAATGACATTAAAACCATATTACAACTAATATGATATTTGGGAGTGATATAATATTTTTAAGTTTACCTATAATTTTAGGTTGTGAGTGATCCTCCATCCTTACAACCAATTCCTTCTTTAATTTCTTCTTCCTTCCCATGACCTCCAAAGCTTTGTTTCTCAATCTCTTCCTCTGCCTCCGCAAACAATCATGTAAAATATTCATTAAGAATCTATTAGTTGAAAGAAAACTTTAAAACACAAAAACAAAAACTTTAAGAACAAAACCAGGGCTTTGAATGATCAAGAAGTTTACACAGATAGTAAAACCACTTTGAAACACAACCTAAAAATACAAACCAAACAGTGCAGATATTTCTTTCGGAGAAATAGTCTGAAATTATTGTCCAAAAGACAGTGCTTCGAAAATGGAAAGAATAAAGAATTGAGAGATGAAGTTTTATGGTTTTTTTTTTAACTTGCTTGAATAAATAAATATATTTTGAATGTAACATCCAATGTCCAAAATCAAACACAAGTCAATCAAGCCTAGTCGATGGAGATATTATTGAAGATTTCGGATTTTAAAAATATTATTGTAATTAATACATATTATTATGTTTCCTTTTATTATATATTTAATAAGCTAGTTAATTATTTTATGATTTAATGTAATAAAATCAAATCTAATTTTCTTATTATATGATGTTTTAATAATGCATGGGATATTATTGATGATTCTGGGTTTTAAAAATATTCTTGGAATTATAACATATTATTATGTTTCCTTTTATTATATATTTAGGTAGGTAGTTAATTATTTTATGATTTAATTTATTAAATCAAATACAATTTTGATAGGTGTTTTATATTTTTGGATTCAGTATTTTAAAGAAAATTGATGATTTTATTGTATCTTAGTTATTTTAGGTTTCTTTTGGTTTTCCTATTTGAAAGCCTTGTACACTAATAACGGGTTTAGTGTTTGTTTTTATGATTAATAAATTTCAAAGTAATACTATTTTGTCAAAATCTGATGCTAAAATGATGTGGCAGCAATGTAGTCAATTCATTTAATTCATATAAATCTAATCCACATTATTTGGACACAAGATTTTGGTACTAAATTTAGACAAAGTAGTATTACTCTAAATTTCAAATAGTTTTCTTTTTGTTTATGCAATTATTGGTATCTTTGCTAGGGTAAACGATTTTAATTATAGTATTCGTGCACGATTCAACATATTAAAAGAAGGTTTTGATTTTGGCTTTTGTACACAAATCAACAGATTTGAATCAGTTATACGTCATGTTTATCATTTTTGTCTGCGTCGATTTTTCTATTGTATCAATTGGTATCAGAGCTACTGGGCAGGGGTGAAGCCAGAAATTCAAGATTGGAGGGGTCAATATACAAAAACAAAACTAAATTAAAGGGACCAAAATGAAAAAAAGTTAAACTTTTATTAATATTTTATAATTATTTTAATATAAACTAAAACGATGAGTAGTATATCATCAACGTAAAGAACTAGGAAAACCAACTTGTCGCCTTTAATCCTTTTGTATAAACAAGGTTCGTCAAGGTTTTGAATAAATCCAAAACATTTCACGGCTTGATCGAACCGTATATTCCAGGATCTGGATGTTTGCTTTAATCCATATATGGATCTTTACAATTTGCATACCCTTTCCTCTTAGCCATTTTCAATGAATTCTTCTGGTTGCATCATATAGATGCTTCTGTCAAGACTTCAATTAAGGAAAGCTGTCTTGACGTCCATTTGCCAAATCTCTAGGTCTAGAGATGCCGCAATAGATAAGAGTATCCTAATGGATTTAAGCATGGCCACAAGAGAGAATGTTTCTTCATAATCGATACCTTCCTTCTGTGTATAACCTTTAGTTACCAATCTAGCTTTAAAGGTTTCCACCTTTCTATCCATTCCTCTTTTCCTCTTGTATACCCACTTGCACTCGATGGGTTTTATCCCTTTAGGCAAGTCTACAAGAGACCAGACTTTGTTTTTGAACATAGATTCAATTTCGGATTGCATTGCCTTTAGCCATTGACGACAATCAACATCTTCCATTGCTTCCTTGTACATATAGGGATTATCGTCGTTCGAAAGATTCTCTACAGATTCTCTACAGATTCTTCTAGACCGATGTATCTCTCGGTTTGTCTACCAACCCTCCCACTACGATGAGGTATGGTAGATTGTTGATCTTGTGTTGGTACAGAACTTACAATTTGGCTTGGTTATGCAACTTCTTGTGGAATTGTATCTCCTGAAAGCTCATTCAGAACAATTCTACTTTTAGGCACAAAATTATTCCTATAGTCGTATTCCAGAAATTTAGTATTTGTCGAAACAAATACTTTAAGATCTGAAGGACTATAAAAGTTTCTTTTACATACCCTTCAAATATGCATGTTTCTGAACGGGACTCCATCTTTTCTGTCTTTCCTTTTAGCACGTGCGTAGGACATCCAAATGTCTTTAAGTGTTGTAAACTAGGTTTTCGCCCGGTCCATAACTCATGCAGTGTTTTAGGAACCGACTTAGATTGTACATTGTTTAGAATGTACATTGCAGTTTGCAAAGCATATCCCCAAAAAGAATTAGGGGGCATTGAATAACTCAACATAGACATAACCATGTCCAAAAGAGTTATATTTATCCTTTCTGCCACCCCATTTTGTTGGTAGATGGTCCAACGAGAGTTAGTTGATTGGATTATAGTTATTGTAAATTTCCATTTGTTTTAGTTTGATTTAATTAAGATACTGAATGTTGTTGTACATGTCTTTTCTGTTTTTGTGGTTGTTGAAGGTATAAGATGGTTGAGGTGAACACGTTGAAAATATTGAAGGAGAAAGGCGCGATGTTTAGGAGGTCAATAATGAGGTCAGCTCTTCGAACAGAGGCTAGGAAACTGATCGGTGATACGGGTATGTTGGATCATTTGTTGAAGCACATGGCAGGAAAAGTGGCACCTAACGGCCATGAGAGGTTCAAGCGGAGTCACAACGTTGATTGAGCCATGGAGTATTGGTTGGAGAGTGCTGATTTGGTTAATATTAGGAAATATGCTAGAGTTCAGGATCCTTATTCTACTCCACCGCCTTGTTGGAGCCCTGATGGCAACCCAACTGAGGACCCTGTCTGTGCTATAGAAGACATTGTCAAAATGAGCATGTAGTACTCATAATGCTTGTTTATATGTCTATGTTGTTATGCAGTCTTTTTTAATAGCATCAAATGTGTCTGATGTTATGTTGAATAACCTATAGGGACATGCAGGACTTGTTGTCCAATAAGCATGAGGATGATATGGCGATTTTGACCACTCCAACTTCTTGTTTTACAAGTCAAACCTTGGAGCATGATAGCTTCTTGCTTCCTATGAAGGTAATTGTTGAATGTTGATCATTTGGATTCTCAGTTTTGTTCTCTGTTCCCCTGCAGATTTTTCAATTAGCTGTTGGTTTGATTGCTTGACAGAAGATGCATACAAATTTGATGAATAAGAAAGCTAAGGTTGAGGAACAACTCATGGAAATTTCGCATTCTTTGTTTGGAATGGAGGTATAATATTAATTAGTTTCTTTCTCCTTGAATTAAATAATTGGTTATGGTAAGCTGTCTTAAAAATATATGCATGATTGTCAATTGATCAAGTACCTTTTGCTGTCTTAGAAATATTTACTATCTTTAACAATGTTTGATATTTAATGAGGATAAATATTGATTATTTCATGATGTCAGTTGTTATACTTACCGTGTCATAAATGATGATGATAATGATGACATGGCTTATATAAATAGTGGTAATTATGAATGCAACAAGAAATGGAGAAGCTAAAATCATCGGAGGAAGCAAATTACAAGCCAGAATCAGCACCAAAGCAACGGTTACTAAAGGAATCAACCAAACCAGCACCACCATCAAGAGGCAGTGAAAAGAAAGAGAGGTTAAAGAGTGCCTTCTGTATATGCAAACCACAGGGGACTTTCCTCAGGCTAGACATGGCCATGTCCCCTCCAACTACGGTAGTGGTCCCTTTTGATAACCTCCTTGTGGCTTCCACACCCTACTCATCATCCCACCTCCTCCCACCAATTCCTCAACCTGTCAAGCCATTTTCCGCGAAGCCACTACCGTCTGCTGCCCTGACTTAATAGAGATCCTACTTTGGACTCGAAGGCCCCCTATCTTTTTAAGAAATTTAAACAAAACATTTTTAACATAAAACCAGGTCTAGTCAAAATAATGTTGAAATAGTAAAGTGACACTATCTTCTGGACATTGCCAGGTCTCTGTTATTTTCATCCAATGTTCTAAAACGTTTTTGGGGTGAGGCTGTACTTACAACAGCATACCTAATCAATCGACTTCCATCCAAAGTATTAGATTTTTCAACCCCAAATCAAGTACTTTTACAACACTTTCCTCAAAGTCGGTTGATTTCCACTCTTCCTCTAAGAATATTTGGGTGTACTGTGTTTGTGCATATCCATAAAAAACAACGAACCAAGTGAAAAGTCTTCATTTGTTGATTGGCTCATTTCGTGAACAGCCACATTGATGGGTTCATATAAGGGTAGCTTAGGCTCTCAAGACCTCAAGAGAGAAACATCAAAGGTAAAATTCTTGTGCTTACTTACTTTGAAGAGATAATTGCACACACTCACATATTCATGCATAACTCTTGATCTTATTTGTTGAGTGTTTTCTTGTATGCAGTTTAGTTTAAATGACTCTTGTTGACCTATTTGCATCTTGCTATGAAAGTTGTATGTCATGCTAGGCATTAAAATAGGATGCAATTTCATCACTCTTGAACTTATTGTTTTGTGCATTTGAGTGTTGGAAAAATAGGCATGGCGCTGGTGGTGCGCTACTCGACCAGCGCAACTTTCACAATGGACCGCCGCTAGTCGTGCGCCACTAATCTGCTCTGCTGCACCCGCGCATAACTGAAAAATATGGGTGTGCACTGGTGGTACGCTACTCGTCTAGAGCAGCCTCACCAGCGCAAACTTCCAAGAGAATCTGCACTTGTGTTGCGCTACTGGGATGCGCCACTCGACCAGCGCCTGTTTTCAAAATAGGTTGTGCGCTGGTGGTGCGCTGCTCGACCAACGCACGTCACCAGCCAACACATAGGAAGCTGGAACGTTTTTTTCGAAACGACCTCACTTTGATTGGATCTTATATATATATATAACTCAATGCCTTAAGGTCGTTAATGAGTTCAGAATATCACATTTCTTCCTTAGAACACATTTCAAAGGAAAAACACTTCCAAGCACTCATTTTTAATCACTCAAAGCATTCCCATGAGCATCAAATCTTCATCTTGCATCATCTAAGTTCATCTAGAGTGCATCTATGGTTAGGGTTGCTTCATCACATCTTGTTTGGTAAGTTCTTCACTATCTTCTTACAAGTTAAGTGTTTTGCTTACTAAACCATCTCTTTAATTAATTGTATTCTCTTAGAATATTTCTAGATACAAATTAGAGATTGTTGTGATGTCATGATTGAGTGTTGTATTATGATAGCTTCATATGATTGTTTGATCTATGCTTAGCTAAGCTATTTGAACATGTCATTTAGCACTTGATATCTAGGATTGCATTAATTGTCATCTCATTATCCTAGATAAGCATATAGGGTTTCCTAGCCTTATTTGTTCATTGAATATCATCATATATTCTCTTAGGATATTTTATCTCTTCATTGAGAAGTAAGACTTGTGTTGCTTCCGGGAGTAGGTAGCTTCAAGCACAAGCATGATGAACTAGGTTCACTTATACCGGGATTAGGTAGTGGTGGAGGATTAAACCGGGATTAGGTTGTAATTCCTTTATCATTAGTGGATTCGAGGTTCTAATGTGGCGCACTCATCGGCCCCAGGTTTTTCCCATTTGGAAGGTTTCCACGTATATCTCAAGTGTTTTTACTATTTCCGCATTTATTACACTTGTGATATCTTTGCAACTAGATAGGGGTATTTTCGTCAACTTGACTCTTAACGAAAATTGGGTAAAAGTTAATTAAAATCTATTCACCCCCCCTCTAGATTAATTTTACACACTGTAATATTTGTTTCACCAAGCTTAACGCTCGATCCACCAAATGTATCTTTGTAGGGTACTCTCCCAACCAAAAGGGTTACAAATGTTTCTGTCCTGACAACCAAAAGTTTTATCACACCATGGATGTCACCTTTTTTGAAACAAAAACTTATTACCCCAAAACTGATATTCAGCGGGAGAGTTCTAATCAGAGTCAACCACAAGAATATTAGTTTTTATTGGATAGCATAGATTACACACCTGAAATTAATCCGGAAACACCTGAAATTACACCAGAAACAACTGAAATTGCACTTTCCCCAAGTGTCCAAAGTGAACCTAAACCGAAACCAACTGATTCTGAATATCCCGAGATAATTGTCTATCACAGGAAAAGGAAAACATCGAAGGAATCAGATACTCTAGCAGATTCACAGCTATTTCCAACATCTGAACCTGATGTAAAAATCACTATGTCTAACTTACAGACCGTGGAGGAAAATTCTATAGGTACTAATTTAAGTGGTCATGATAATTCCGATGAGAACCTACCGATTGCACTCAGGAAAGGGGTGAGAGAATGCAGAAGTAATCCATTATACCCTATTGGCAACTATGTGAATTATGAGGGACTATCTTAATCTTACCAAGCATTGACCAGAAAAATCACTTCTATCTACATTCCTAATTCAATCCAAGAAGCCATGGCTATCCCAGAATGGAAGAAGGCAGTTAATGAAGAAGTTAGTGCTCTGGCGAAGAATGATACTTGAAAAATTACTGATATGCCTCATGGAAAGAATGTTATCGGGTGCAAGTGGATCTTCACTGTAAAAACAAAGGCAGATGGTAGTATTGAGAGATACAAGGCTCGGTTCGTAGCTAAGGGATTTACTCAATCCTATGGCATAGATTATGAGTAGATCTTTACTCCGATTGTAAAACTCAACACTATTCGAATACTCATCTCTCTTGCAGCAAATTTGGATTGGCCCCTCCATTAACTAGATGTCAAGAATGCGTTCTTGAACGGGAATCTAGAAGAGGAGGTCTATATGGACATTCCCCAAGGACTACAGAACTCATCAAACATCAACAAAGTGTGTCGACTAAAGAAGTCACTTTATGGTCTCAAACAATCACCCAGAGCTTGGTTTGAGAGATTTACCAGAGTTATGAAGAGTAATGGGTATATACAGGGACACTCTGATCATACAATGTTTGTAAAACATTCTTTAGAATGACTGATTTCTGAGTTGATTGTCTATGTTGATGATATTGTTCTAACAGAGGATTATTCTGAAGAGTTTTCAAGAGTCAAAGAATTTATAACTAGAGAGTTTGAGATCAAGGACCTAGGTAAACTCACATACTTCTTGGGAATGGAAGTGGCTAGGTCTAAGCAAGGCATTGCAGTTTCTCAAAGAAAGTATGTACTGGATCTTCTTAAAGAAATAGGTATGCTTGGGTGTAAGCCTACAGAGACACCTATGGACTACACTACCAAACTTGGTTCAAATAAAGACAGTGCTCCAGTAGAAAAGGAAGATATCAGAGACTTGTAGGGAAGTTGATCTATCTCTCACATACTAGGCTTGCCATATCATTCTCAGTAAGTGTTGTTAGTCAGTTCATGAACAACCCTATTGAAGAACACATGACAGCGGTGTACATAATCTTAAGATACTTGAAAATGACTCCAGGAAAGGGACTGTTATTCAGAAAGAACTCAAGTAGGAAAGTGGAATTGTATTCCGATGCAGATTGGACATGCTCAATCACAAATAGACGTTCCACTTCTGGTTATTGTTCCTATGTTTGGGAAAATCTGACAACATGGAGAAGTAAAAAACAAGTTGTTGTAGCTAGAAGTAGTACAGAAGCGGAATTCCGAGCTATGGCTCATGGTATTTGTGAAGGAATTTGGGTGAAAAGAGTATTAGCCGAATTGAAGATACCTTCTGAGGGAACAATTCAGCTACTATGTGATAGTCAATCTGCCATCAGTATTGTTAAAAATCCAGTTCATCATGACCAGACCAAGCATGTGGAAATAGATTGGCATTTCATCAAAGAAAAGATAGAAGAGAAAGTAATCAAGCCTGTTTACATTCCTTCTAATCTACATACTACTGATATTCTAACTAAAGCACTTCCAAGAGTGCATTTTGAAGATCTTAGTTGCAAGCTGGGTATGCTAAATATTTACAACCCAGCTTGAGGGGGAGTGTTGGGATTCTTTACTGTAAATTAGGTGTAATTAGCTGTATAATTGGTTTCCTTATTTAGAATAGATTAGGCAAGATTTTCTCCTTTAAAAATAGGAAAGAAGTCCTAATGTCTAGGTCTCCAATTGTATATAAATATATGTTATGATGGAATAAAAAAATTAGGTCATTCAAACCTAATATTTCACATGGTATCAGAGGAACCCTAGACACCTCCTGTCAATCCCAGAGCCGTTCTAGGTCAACTCTCCATCTACTGCTTTTTCCGATAGCATTCTACACTGCTTATTCCGGCAGTATTCATTGTCCGTCCTAGCCTTTACCTAATTCTCAGTAGCAACTTCAATTCGAGGGAGGGCCATGGCCCCCACCAACCCCCTCTCCCTCTGCCCTTGCTACTGAGTCTACCTCTGCTCTAGTTTCATCTTCCATAAACCACAACCAACTACTTTCATAACAACTATTTATTCACCTTCCATACTCTCCCATACAAAAAAAAACAATGAACTTCCAAACAAAATTAGCCTCCTATTATTTGGTGTTTTTCGATGATACATATGTGTTGGAAGCAGTATTCGTCCATTTTGATAAAACACCAATATTTGATGAATATGTGTTTGAGAAAGAGCAATATGTGAGCAATTCAAATATTTTCGGATTGTATGTCCCTCACCATAAAAGTACCTCAATTTATCTTTTGTTGTAAAATTTGATGATTCATGAATTTTTGTCAATCAACTGGAGTTAGGGTTGCACATCAGGGAAACGGTTGCACATTAGGGATATGGGGATGGCTATAGATCCCCCATCCTCATCCCTATCCCCACTTACCAAACCCTCCCCCCTACATCTGAGGAAAATGGGGATGAAAAATTTTGGAGGGAGGTATCTCCATCCCCAACCCAGTTCCGAATTTTTTCCGTTTTTGTCCTATTTTTCCGTTTGACTAAAAATTACAAATTAAAAAAATAAATTCCATTATAAATTCCAAATAAAATCCATATCCATTACAAAATTAAGTGTTTAAATAATTCAAAGTTTCAACCAAGGCAACTTCACATATGATGATATAAAGTAACACAAACTTATAAAAAAAAAAAACTTCACATATGTTGTTTATATAGTTAGATTTTCAAATAATAAAATAATTAATATATATATATATAATTATATTATAATGTTTTGGGGGAAATAGGGATGGGGAGACCTCCCCCCAACCCTATCCCCGACCCATTTTAGTATATTTGTGAGAGAAATGGAGAAATGGGGATGTGGAGGGGTATCCCCATCCCATCCCCATCTCCATCCCCATTTCAATTTGGGGATGATTTTCATTCTCATCCCCACTTATTTTCCTATTTTTTTTTTAAAAAAATTCCTAAATAGGGATGGAGACATGGGGAAATGGGGATCCAGGTGAAATGTGCAACCCTAACTATAGAGTGAATGGATGTACATAGTGATGAAAATTAGAAAATTTTCGATTCATCGTCTACAATCAAGCCTATTGGCACAGAAGAATTTTTCTAGATATTTGTCGAATTAAAGCAGCCGAAATTCGAGGATGGATTTTCTACACCCTTGAGAGAATGATACAGAAGATGCAATCGAAGATATTGAGTTTTAAAAATATGTATTATATAATTAATTATTTTATGGATTTTATTAAATCAAATCAAATTCCTTAATAGATAGTTTTTTTTTTTGATGTATTAGGGTTATAGTATTTCTAATTTTCATTGTTATCTTAATTCTATTAATTTTAGGAAAATTGATGATTTTATTGTATCTTAATTATTTTAGGTTTCTTTTAGGTTTTTATTTTTTCTCTTGTTTATCCAAATTTTGGTACGTTTGTAAGGGTTTTCGGTATTTATACACGAATGAACGGATTCAAATCAATTATATGTCTTGTTTATCGACTTGTGTATGTATCGATTTTTCCGCTGTATCACCAGCCCATATATATATATATATTTTATTAACTTATTTAATAAAGCTTGGGATACAGCTAATATTATTAGATCTCATGATAACCTAAATTGACTTCGGTTTTAGGAAATATCAAGACGTAAAAGAAATCACAGGGGAATCCCCCCATCTACCTTAGTCGGGTGTATTGTGAGTAAATTAATATTATTACTCTAGTAAGCCAACCTTTTCTTCATCAGCCGGAAAGAGTCATCTAAGGCTTTTCGACTTCAATTTGCCTTTAAGCCGGCCAGTCTGCTTCTTCGAGTGAGGACTTGCTCGGCCCAGCTCGGTTCTCTCACAAGAGCAGAAAAGACTTCGAACTAAAGACGAGAGCAAGTTGGAAACCAAAGCCGTAGCGCTTCAGGGCCTCTGTTTGCTCATCCCCCCTCCCCTGTGCAAACAGAAGGTTTTCTCACTCCGTTCTGGGCCCCCAACAGAAGTATCACCCAGAATGCCAGCCTCCTGCGAACCGACAAAATCTACAAACGAACCAACAGGGGCACAAGAACGAGCATTTGAAACGGTGCCAAGCTAAGGTAGTTTACTTGCTTATCCTCGGCATATAAATGACAATATGGTGGGAACTAGAAGATCGGAGAAATCATCAAAACTTCTCGCTTTCTCACGCACATTAAAGGGGCTTTCGGGCAGGGACAATGTTACCAACCGCCATGAATATCATCCCAAAGGGTGCCAACTCGTACCCTTATAATATCCGGAACTAAACCTCTAAAGAAAGGTATTCGAAATAGGGAATTCTTTTAATATGGAACCTAAAGAAAGGTATTCTTTGTGCAAAGGGGTACCGAAGCCGAAAGAGTTTATTTAGGAATCTTTCCCCATAGGGGGTATGTTACTCGCGCCTAAGAAAATATTATAAATTTTTTGGATGTAAGAAGTTGTTGAGTATAGAAACTTTGTTTCTATTGGTTAAGAGAAAACTTTAAAACACAAAAACAAAAACTTCAAGAACTAAATGACTAACATGATAAAAAAAATCACGTTGAAACAATAGCTAAAAATAAAAAACCAAATAGTGAAGATATGGCTATGAAAAGAAATCGTTAGGAATTATTGTCGAAAAGAATTGATAGATGAAGTTGATGAGGTTGAAGTTGAAGTTTTAGGGTTTTTTTTTTTAAAATAAAATAATAATAAAGGAATATGTTTTGAATGATGTAACATCCCTGTAGACTGAACTAGCATTTTGTTATGTCGTCAATAGAAGTATAAGTTCAAAAGAAATTCATAAAAGCCCTCAATTGTGCTCAAAAATGTTTTCAAAGAACAAGTGTACAAGTGTATTGGTAAGTGGTGTAGTGTTCCACAGGGATTGATGAGTTAGCGTGATCGGATTGAATTCTAAGTAAAATGAGAATTTTGGATTTGAAATTATAAACTAAATTGCAATAAACAATTAAACTAAAACTAGAATGCAACTAAGTTAGTAAGAATGTAAAATAGTAAGATTAGATATGAAAAGTTGGGAGGACATTCCTAGATCTAAGGTTTGTGTTTTATGATATAAGAGATGAGTAAAGTCTGTGTACGAAATCAGAATGGGACGTATTTATATGACTTCCAAAAATAGGTCTGAAATGCTGCTGTCGGTTGATCTGGGAAGACTTGCGGCACAATGTTCGTGGTTGGAGACATTATTTTTCTGATTCTCGGAACAGCAAAGTCTAGTGCACGAGATCTCCTGGGTGGTGTCGCCGGTCAAGATCAGCGATAATTGGGTCTTGAGGTTTCTCTGGAAGTAGTACCGCGGTTGAAGAGCAGCGACACTTGATCCTCGAGATCTTCTGAAGCAACCTGCACGACTTAGGCTTAAAGGATGTTTGCGGTTTGGGACCAGCGAACAAGAACCGCGACAGTTGAGCTTCTTCTCTTGTATTCTTCAATTCTTCTTAGTTTTTCCCAACTTTTGCTTTGTTCTTTGCTTGAGTGCCTGCAAGGACAACTTTTAGGCACATAAAATACTTGATATCACTCGAGATCGAGCCAAAGGATAAGGAATTAAGGGCCACATTATGACACTAAAATGGCTCGATCAGTATATGATCGCAAATTAAGAATAATATGAGAATCTATACAACTTAAAATCCAACTAATGATCTTAGCATCATTGGATCCATACCGGCAGTTTGACTACTATCACTTCCTTCCTTTGGCTTAGGAATCAATCCATTTGTATAATCTCATACTTCTTTCCCTTTCACAAACATAACAACTCCCAAGACCTAGAAAAATAATTTTTCCTGTTGAACTTAATAGACAATTTTTTTATTTTTTTTATTTTTTTATTTTTTTATTTCTTTGACATTTGAGAAAATAAACTCAAACCAAACTCGATGATGAATGCCTGAGATGTCAGCTTCCCATTAACTAAGAGAGTACTGGTCTTGCAGCGATTCAATTCACTCAAAAAAATTGCTTTATCAAATGAAGCTCTTATACCATGACAAAGAAATAAAACAATAATTTTCAGGAAAACATTGTCTGTGATCTTCTCTAGGATGATCATTCTTTTATATTGCTATCACATTATATGCAATCCCATTTACAACTATGAAATCCCACCGATTGACCAATTACATTACAATCAACGGGTGATGAGCAAATCTCATAAAATAATAGAGTTGATTATAATAAATGGCTAAAATCATAACAGCAAATTAATTCTATAATTGCTATAATCATGCCAGCTAATTATCTTTGACAATGAAATGGATTTTTTTTCTCAGGAAATTGAAAAGGTAACATACCTTTGTTTTTATTCTTCAAGCAATTGTTAGTCTTTTGTTTCTTACTTCGATTGTGAGTTCCAAATGCTTCCCAAGACATTATCCTTCTGCAACTTTCTTTATCTGTAACACCACTCATTTTACTTACAAATCATAGAGATAAAGAAAGAGAAAACCAACCAAAAAAGAATCAAACAAGTTTACTTACAAGAAACTCCAAGGCCACTTTTACCTTTTCACAAAGAGATTTGAACTTCAAAACTCAAACTTGAAAGTTTTAGTAAAACATGGTGAAGTTAAAAGACACTTTCTCTTAATAACCCAAATCAAACTATGAACTTTCATAACAAGAACATAACCTTTCAATAATGTTTACTACAAATGCCTCATCCATTTCAAGATCACAAGCAAGTAAAATTTTGATAAAAAAAAATAACCATCTCTGATTTTATCAAGAATCAGGCCAACAGGTCAATTTTCAGTCATATAATAAGGGAAAAAGATGGATTATATATAACCATTCAAAGTGCAGATAAATTATGCATAAATGTAACCGTTTCTACATATTTGTCTGCCCAATTCATCAAAAGGGTTCATACTGTTCAAAATGAAAATGCATATATTTTCACAAGGAGTCAGCAATCTGCTTCTTGAACTCTTTCCAGGAAGCATCAATGTCAGCTTTTAGCTTCTCAGAGTCTTGCTTGTCCTCCAATGCCTTGCAATTGAGAACACAACGAGCAAGGTCATCCTTGGATGTGAATGACGACTTCGCAAGAGCCATGGCTTGTTCCTCTAAATCAGCTTTGAGTTTCATTTGCTCTTCAAGCTTCTTAGTTAATTCCTCAATCATGTCAGCTTTAATCTGGATGTCACTCATAACTTGGTCAAAGTGGTTGCGACTCTTTGCCAATTCTTTTCTTAAGGCTGTGGCGTCTTCTTTATACTTGTTGGCTCTCTTGACCCTCTCCTGACAGTTTGAATATATGCATGTGTCTCTCAAAAACTTCATCTGAAAACTCCTCACCAAGTCGACGATTGATGAGGGGAAGTAGTCAATCTTCAACAGCAACTCCAGGGAAGAATTTAGTCGGTCCCTTAGACTGGGTTTCATGAGCACCTCAAAATTCAAGGGGAGACATTGTAGAAGGAAACACTTGGCTCTGAAAATATCCTGTGGACTGTCCAACGTGGCCTGCGAAGACTGTAGGAGGTTCTCAAGAGACTCATCAAGTATTGGCTTGAGCTCCGAAAAGAAGGCTTGTGCCTCCTCCAAACTAGCCATTGGAGACTGAGCAATCCCCTAAAAATGAAATGTTAATAAAATGTGTATAGACAAGACCAAGTAAAAAAAATCACCTTGGGTGGAGTAGAATTGAGTGTAGAAGCCATTGTGGACACTGATGGCAAAGGTGGTGGAGAAGTTGACTCAATTGCATTTTGTGCCTAGAATAAACGACAGTTAAAAACTAAACTCTAAGTTGTCCCATTTTGAAAAGTAGGATAGTTACCTCAGTTGAAGGCAAAGAGGCAAGGCCTTGTTCTTGAGATATTTCTTGATGACGGCAAGGCAGGTGATTTCTTTTGCACTTTTTTAGCGCTACAACCGACTCCTCCAGCACTAAAGACGGCCATCAATACAAGAAAATGATATGCTTGTTCATCAAAGGAATTCAAACAAACACTGTGCTTCTAAGGAAAAGAGATTACCAACAGTAGCTTCAATGGGGGGTTTTCTCTTCTCTGACTTCTTATTAGCCATTGTATCTGTTATTTCATTCTCATCAGGGTACGGAGGGGAAGATGCAGAGGTTGCGCTGTCCTGAATGAGTGTTGGTTGCTCTTTGCTAGCTCCAAGAGCGATGAAAGGCTGGAAATAGCATTGTTGTTCCTCCTCTGGTGTCGGTTGCAAAAAAGTATACGCTTGAAGCTGCAAAATGAAAACCAAATTAGTGTACGAACGAATGAATTAAACGTGTATACACAAACAAATGTTGCATTTACATTCTCCTGCCAAAAGATCTTATGTAGTTCCACGAGATTTGGTGCTCGCTTAGTTTGCCAGTTAAATAAACGTGGAAGTGCACAGCCAAGTTTATGAGCAGATTTTCGGCCCAGAGAAGGAATTGCTTCATAAGCCCAAACCTAATGAAGCACCGAGATTATATTTAGTAAAACAATAACAATAGGAACTGAGTCAAGGATAATTTAAGTAACGGATAAAATACCAGAAATCCCCAAGGGAATCCTCCCACGCTGTATATTTCCCAATTTTGTTTAGATTTCTTGTTGTTTCCGTCATTCAACATCTGAACTCTGCCTTTCAGGGCATTTTGAAGACTCTTCATTGTCATCTCAAAGCAAACCCGACCCCATGGGTATTCATTAAACTGATCCAAGTCATCAGCCAATAAAATGTGCTCACTATCTATGGTGGAACCTTTCTCTCTCCCCAATAAAACATTCTCTAGAAAATATAACAATGCCAGCTTGACCATGGTTAGGTCATCATTAGTGCTAGCATTCATAAAAACGTCTTCCAAAGTATTCAAATTCATGTCTCCATTCAACAAACCATCAATAAACCAGAGACCTTTCACTGTCTTATCCACGTCTATGCTCGGATAAGGACTACAGTTAAGGCCAGTAACAATGCAAAACTCTTGAATTGAAAACCTAATCCTATTATCTCTAAACTTGAACCACATTTCATCGGTGTTCGGACTTTTAGCTTCTCTAAGCAAAAGCTCATGCACTGTTTGTGATGAAAATACTAGCTCATCCATCTCGAGTAAGCGTCCAAAGCATGTGCACTCAAACATTTTCCTTTGTTTTTTTGTCAGCTTCCAATTAATGTTGGAGACAGGCACCAATGATGATAAACAAGACACTTTGCCACGGAAGAAATCAGCTTCTTCTATTTTGGGTACAAGTTCGGGAGCCATCGTCTTCTGCAAGTGAAAATAAGTTAAAAACAACATATTCAGTTTATTATTAACACCACGTAACCCATTTCACAACATATCTCTGCAAACTAATGAAGAGGATTATACATAACTAAAACCACATGAGAAATAATTTTCTATAACAAACAATCAATAGGAAATTCTGTATTCTCAAACAGTAAGTATTTTCTCAAAAATGGTACACTGCTACCTAAGTTTTCAACTCAAGTTGTGAATCTCCAAACAACCATCGGGTTTGCTATTTGCTGTCAAGATTACTTGCATGAATCCTTGTAAGAATTTCCACTTAAGTAACTTGCAGGTAGATTCTCATATCTAGACTTATTACCAATGTTTTCAATGTAAGTTGAGGATCCATAGAACAGTTATGTCCTACTGCTGTCCAAATTTCTCAACATTACATAGAGAATTTGCACTCACATCAAGCAACTTGGAGTAGAAATTCTTAACTAGACGTTGCATCTTCATACCAATATCTCTCTAAAATACAAGACTATACAACAGAAGCCAAACACTTTTTTTTTTTTTTTTTTTTTTGCAAGAGATTACATTACATTTTCCAACAACAAACACACTTTAATCAATAACACATTGACCATAACCCATTCCATCCCTACATAACACCATGCCATTAACAATTTATAGGAAAAACAAAAAGAAAACAAGTTTACTTACTGGAAACAACTGTCTCTGACCTTCTGGAGATGACGTTCTGTTTGTCTCTGAAGTCAATTAGACGACCTCTTGAACCAAACTTGCCCTTCAAGAAAAGTTTTGTAGATTTCCAATTGAAGGCGAAAATTCGTCTCATAAAAGTCTTGTGTTCTTCAGTTTCAATTAAATCCCTACAAAAAGCATGAAAATGCTTGTTAATTTTATCATGGTCAAAAGGAAAGGACATGATCATAAATACCCATTTACTAGAAATCAAAAACAATGTTTTGAATTGTAAAAGCAAAAATCATGAGTATTATCTATAATGTAGTGATGTTAAAGAAGAAGAATTCATCTTCCTCTAAAGTCACTGAATATTTCCTTTTCTGTTCATCATCTAAGTCATTTTTTAGAGGTGGGTGGGGGAAGAACACAACTTTTTGAACTATGAATAATTGCAGATGCAAGATCAGAACTCATGTGATGAAAATCCAAGGCAAATGAAATCTAGATACATCCAGATTCACATATTGCCCCAAACAAGTACAATAAACTATTACTCAAATCCAGGTCAAGTGTAAGCAACAATAATTTCTATAATAAAGTTATAGACTTCGATGCACCAAATGCCTCTCAAGGACATTCGCCTCTCTCTCTCTCTCTCAAGGACATTCGCCTCTCTCTCTTTCTCTCTCTCTCTCTCTCTCCATCACACTTTAATTTTTCCTCTCAAACATAAAAAGTAGGAAAAAAACCAACTTTGAAAAGCAAATGGCATGTCTTATATATCAAGAAACCAAGAAGTACCAGGAAAATTTAGCACTTTTCAGATGACCCATCACAGAGAAGAAGCTAAAAATGAGGTCTTTGGACATTGACAGGGAAAATAGGAAGTAAAAGAACAAACTTTTTTGAGTTTTAAACATAGAAAATCAATGAACCATGATTTTTAAACAAAGTCATGAGCTTTAGAGCATAAACACCAACTGCATCTCTCTAGAACCCTTCTCTATGAAACTAATCTTCTTTTTCTTCTCCATACATAAAAAATGAAAGAAAAGAAAAACCACTTTAAAAAGGAAAACATACCTTTAACTTCAAAAAACCAAGAAACAGCATGCAACAATGGTGCTTTGGCCTCTGTGAATGAAAATTGTGGTAGGTATTTGACTTTCAAAGTGAACCAGGCACTTCACTTTGATCATTGCATTTGATAGGGGACGGACTTGAAGTTTCCTCACTATTCTCCATAAAAAGATTTTATTACTGAAAGAAACCAGAGACCAAGAGCATCTCCGATGCTGACGTCTTCTGTGAAAAAAATTAGATATGAAGGAGGACGTCTTGTAGGCTCGGTCAGCAACCATTCTTTTTCTTCTACTTTAATTTATCCAACAATTCTAAAATATAATAGGAGATATCGATAATAAACCTATGTCATTAAGAGCTTATACGTTACATTTTTTAAAAACCTCTAGGTAAAAGATTTATTTGGAATAAATCTATTATAAATGGATTTTTTTAAAAAAATACTGTAATCATTAGGTTGGTAGGACTTTTTAAAAAATAATTATCTATCGAAAAAAATATCTCCCTGTAAGTTCTTATTTAATGGTGTTTTAAATTTTACTGATTTTTATTTAATTTAAAATAAATAACCTTAAAAATTCAATTAAATAACCGTAAAAAATTCATCCAAACGAATATCAAAAACATATATTTTACTAACGAAGTATATGAGATATTTTTTTATATCTATTAAATTTAGTTACCTAACATATACCATAATTGATTTGAGAATGTTAACATCATCACCGATTTTTCAAATACAAGTCATATTACTATTAAAGATATTCTAAAATAAGATCTACAAAGCATCCAGTTGGACTTAGCTTTCAACGTACATCTCAATCAAAATATGTCTTGGGGTTGTCATCTATCATATTAACATAATAACAAGTAAGGTGGTTCCGATTCTAATTCGGTTTGATTTCGATTCGGAACCGATGATTTTGGTTCTGATTTCGATTTCAGATTCCGATTCCGATTCCGGTTTTAGGTTTCAACTGGTTTGCTTCTTTTTTTTAAATTTAAATTTATAATTATAATTATAAATAAAAAAATATTCAACGTCATTATCCATCCATCCATCCACCATCATCATCTGTCAAAAAGATATTGCAAAATTTTACATAGAGATGACAATGGGTCGTGTTATTACGAATTCGTGTCGTTTCGTGTTTGGATCGTATTAAAATTATTCCACCCGAACACGACCCGTTAGCTTAATTAGTTGAAGGGCTAGATTAGTATTGCTGTAACTTTTAAAATAATCACTGTTAGCTGTGCTGAAGAAATAATTTGCTGTGAACTTAATCAGACAATTGTTTGGTTAATGTTGTTGTTGAAATTGTTGTGGATTAAAAATCAGTATTCATACGTTTGGTAAACTTTACCTTTAATTGCTGTGATTTTACATAATGATTAAAACATACATGAAATTGAATTATCAAGCAGTACACAAATTTTCTTTTCATATCTAATCTCAAACTCTCATGACAACTGGAAAATCTAGGGTTTGGACAACATCAAGTCTAAAAAAAATAATTGATACTTCTTCCTTCACTCATTTATTTTCTTTTCACTATAATATTCTTTGATTTTTTTTACTTGATATGCGGATAGCTGTATTACAACACTTCAATCTTTATCACTTTTTTATATAGTTTTTATTGATTGTATTTTTAGATGAGTTTGTGATGGTAAAGAAGAAAAAATGTAGAGAATAAGAAATATATGGCGAAAAAGATGAGTTTTAGGGTTTTGTTCTAAGTTCTAAGTTTGAGTGTTTATTCCGGAATTGGGTTGAGAAGATGAACAAATAGCTTTTAAAAATCTTTTAATTAATCTTATATTTAATCAATGATGAACAAATAAAATTGAATTATATGAAATTAAACATAAGATATATTTGTATTTATATTAAGTCGATATGGATATTCTAGTCTTTAAAAGATTCATTAAATCAAACAACATATTTTATCATAATAACTTTGTAACAGTAAAAGTAATCTCCACCTGCTTCTTAAAATTGTTGTCAAATCAACTCAGATTCTCTAATAATCACTTTTTGAAATTTTACCAAACATCTTTGTTATGTCAAAATTATTAAATAATCAGATTTTTATTTCTCAAAAGCAATACCAAACGGTACCGAAATATATAAACCCGAAACCATTTGTTAAATTAATGGATAACCCGACAAATAGGCATATATATTAGAATCTCATATAGAATAAAACTACTGTTTTGAAATAGATATGGGATTGTATCAGGCTTGAAAATTGAAGGTGAAAAACGAACAGAGGGATGTGGTGTTTTTTTTTTTTACAAGTTTGAAAAATAAGTAAAACTCCAAGACTTGTTTGGAAATTGCCCTTTATTTTTTAAAACAGTTACCATAAATTTGTCAAATTAAACGATCAGTTTACTTGTCTTTAGCATTGGATTGATGGTATCAACGCTAATATGATCGGCATCAAGCATCATCTAAGTTTGGCTAAATACTCAACATAGTACATAACAAAAAGATATTACAAGAACTTTGATGTTTGTATCCTAAAATGCTCCCAAAAAGCTTCAATTTGTTCTATAGCGACCTCAGCTTCCTTTCTATTCTTCTCCAAGGTCTTGTAACTGTGAACACTGCGAGCTAAGGCGTCCTTGGAAGTTTTCGACAACTCTGCTAGATCATTGGCTTCTGCTTCTAGATCAGCTCTAAGCTTCAGTTTCTCCTCTAGCTGCTTGGTTAACTCATCGATCTCGTCAGTTCGAAGCTTGATGTCTCTCATAACTTGGTCAAAGCGGTCGCGATTGTTTTCCAAACAGCCTCTCAATGCCATAGTGTCCTCTATATTCTTATCCACCGTTTCAACAGTCTCCTGACTCCTCAAATATAGGTTTATGTTACTCACAAAGTTCATGTGAAAATGTCTCACCATATTGAGCACGGATGACGGGAAGTAATTGGCCTTCAGCAGCAACTCGAGGGAAGAATTAAATTGTTCCCTTTGATCAGGATCCATGAGAGACTCAAAATTCAAGAAACGATACTGATAGAGGACACACTTTGCTTGGTTAATGTCCTGAGGAGCCACTGGCATCGGTAGAGATTCCGGAAAGTCTTTCATAGACTCGTCTAGCATGTGGTCAACCTCTGCAAAGAAGGCTTGGGCCTCACCGAGATTCGAAAATGGAGGTCCTAAGGTCTCCTGAAAGAGGAAAAAGTGTTGGAATTTGGAAATAAAAATGTGGACATAAGTTAAAACAAGGGAAAAAAAAAAACTCACATGGGAAGGAGCAGAAGTGGATGCACATTGCTCAGCTGAGGCTCGAGTGACCATAATGTCCTGATTTTCCAGGGGCATTGAGTTAACAGGATTTGGAGAAGTTGACTCATATGCAATAGCAAGAGGAAATGATTGAGGTGGATCCGGTGGAGGTGAGTGTGCCTGCAATAAACGGTTAGGAACTAGGCTCAGGAAATAGATCCCTACGTGAAAAGGGTCATACTAACCTGCGCTTGAGGAGTAGATGTAGCAGGCTCTTGGGAGGCATCATGGGACAAGGGAGACATTGTCGCTTCATAACAATTCATGCAAGATAGATGATCTACAGTCTTCATCTCAGGAGTTGGAACCGGCTCCTCTACTTGCACAGACTTCCCTGTAATAACAGCCGCTGCTGCCGTTATCATTTCTTGTTGAGCTGACTCAAAAATTGAAATCAGAGGTTGTGATGGCAGAACTATTACTATGACAAGAAGAAAATTTTTCCACAAGGGCCTAGCAAACCTGGATTATCCGTTAAAAGATTTAGGCAGCAAGATATGCCGTTGCCTTCAAGATTACCGCTAGAAGTTTTCGATGTTCTACTAGGAGCTGAATCTGATGAGCCATCTTTACACTCTTGTCCTTTTCTAGTAGAATCCTCATATGCAGGTTCTGGTTCTTCATCTATTGTTTCTGCAATCACTTCTGGAACCTCATTTAACAATCGTGATTGTTCTGCTGGTGACTGAAGCAGCAGAAGATTATCCAGGTACTCGGAGAGTGTATATAAAGGTTAAGGATCATCTAACCTTTGCTAATGCCAATCCACAAAGCCAACACAGGTGGGTAGTTTGGATTGGCAATGTCACTGCATACATGATACATGTGATACCATAATAATAAATGAAACTACTTGGTGGAATGGTAAATCATGTACACTAGAGATTAAGTGTTTGATATGTAGTACTAGAAAACTCAAAAGCAACTTAGCAAAGTTTAGTAGTCCAAATAATAGACCATGAAGAACTAAATAGCAAAGGATATTCTCTCCTCCACCCTTTCTCGTTTGCTCGATTAACACGGTTTTGTAGTGAAACTATCTCTCTTCCTATCCACTTTTACAAGGGAAAAACAAACACAAAATCAGAAGCGAAAGAGGAAATATTGAAATCTTCATAAATAATAGACCTGAAAATACCAAATCTAGGGACTATTCCTAATTCTTGTTCTTAATTAGAAGCCTAAAGTATAGTAAAAAGAAAGCAGTTTACAAAGAAGGTGAAGAAGCTAATACAAAAACAGCCATCCTTAAAAACTGGCTCCAAGGATTTAAAATATAAGAAAAATCTCCCCCCCCCCCCCTCCCACACCACCCCCTCCCAAAAAAAAAAACACAGAAATAGAATTTACATAGTATGTCACTCAACATACAAAACCCTCCAACCAAAAGGAAAAGGGCACAACACTGAAGATAATAGAAAAGAAACTCATCTTTGCTTCACCACAACCTCCAAATTCTACTGGAAAATTATAAACTTTGAAGTTACCGAAGCTCACGAGGTGTCCCGAAACTTAACCCACTCCCAAAAACAAGAAAATTACCCCTCTAGAGTTTTTATAAAATTTCCTATATCTGTTTATCGAAATGACTCAAATGCCATAACTGCAGAATTCTAGAAAACAGCGGCCCTTTTACCTCCTCCAAAAGCATTGGACTATGCCTAAATATAAAAAGGGATATAATCATTTTCCCATCTATAGTTTGCCATATCAGACACTTTGCCCCTCTAGTTTCCGTAATGTCATTCTCCCCCTGAAAACCAAAATATCTTGCCCTGTCGTTAGGAATTCCGTTAGTCTAGTATTTTGACCGTAAAAAAATCAATTAATGACCTTATTACGCTAAAACACATGCCCCTAATGATACCACTAATTGTTTTTAAAGAAAAAAAATCAGAATTAAAAAAATAAAAACTAATAAATTATTTTTAAAAAATAGAATTGAAAATAAAAATATTAAACAAATTATTTTAAAAAACATTAATATAAAGAATTAAATGTAAAAATAAAAGAATTATTTAAAAATACATTAATATAAAGAATGAAACGTAAAAAAAAAAAAAATATTTTAAAAAACATTAATATAAAGAATAATAAAATAATAAAATAATATAATTGTAAAAAATCTAAAACAATATTAAAATAAGTTGTTTATTTTGAAATATTGAATTATTGTGTTTTTGAAATACTGAATTTTTTTTTTTGCTTTTTTATTTATTATCTCCGTAGTCATGGACGGTAGTGATCCCTTTTTTTATTTTATTTTTATTTTCAATTATGTTTTTTTAAACCACGTTTATTAGTTTTTATTTTTTTTAATTCTGATTTTTTTCTTTAAAAATAATTAGTGACATCATTAAAGTGCATACTCATGTATTTAAGGGTAATAAAGTCTTTTAATTGATTTATTGATGGTCAAAATACTTGACTAACGAAATTCCTAACGATAGAAGCAAAATGTCTAATATTTTGGTTCTTAGAGGGAAGAATTACCATTGCTGAAGGTAGAGGGGGTAAAGTGTCTAATATGACAAACTGCAGGGGGAAAATGATGTTATCCTTATAAAAAGCATGCCAACACAAGACTTGGTTATTTCATTTAATGAAGAACTAATGATTAAATTAAAAGAGGTCTTTGAGGAAATCCAAAATTATGTTTACAATAAAATTATGTTCAGAAAACAATTCTAATAAAATAAAAATTATTTATTCTTTCAAAATATGGGTAATAAGATCACTGATGTTTTGTTAAAAATAAATATTATATTTTTTTTGTTGATAAAAAAGCTTCATTAACATTTGCCATAAGGACAAAGGTTAGCAAGATGCTTAAAATAAATCCTGGAAGCACACACATCTAATGACCATAAAAAACAAATTAGACCAGACGTTAACAAGAACCTTGAAATTAATTTTGGAAATAAACACATCTACAAGAAAAAAAAAATTGTATAGATTCCAATTAATGCAATACATAGCACAACTAGAAAACTTGTGTTAGTAACCGGCAGACCAAAAGGTTAAGCTATTAGAAAAGAGTCCAACAATAATATTTAAACACTCTATCACACCATCTCACATGCCAAACCGACAGGTATGACACGTGAACCATGCTCAAATGCAAATGCATATTGCTTAATAAATACAAAAACAAATGCAAGTGAGTGGACTCAAATCTAGGACTCCTAGGTAAAAATCAAGTTTGTAGTACCACGTTAGTAACACATAGACCAACATCTTAAGATGTTAGGAAATGACCTAACAACAGTATTTAAACAATGTCAACTTTCAAAAGATTTATTAATTCATTCCAAACCATGCTTCCTCAAATAATTACGGAAAAGGTATGTTCTTATGTCCCCCTAAAAAGACGGAAAGAAAGAGAACAAATTACAATATATGTTTATTGTTTTATTTACTACATGATTTAATCCAAAAAAAACTATATATGGAAAATAAAATGATCCGGAAACAAATATGTTATTCATGACCATGTAAGTAACATGTTCAAAAAGCTTAGTTATTTCTATATCTCTATTCTTTGCCATATTATTCTTCTAAGTACTTTATTATGATGCTTGTTCATCGGTCCATTTTGCCACACTCCTTAGCCCTGACCTCTTTCTTCTTTAAAAAAATAAAAATAAAAAATAAAAAACCTAGAACTCCTCTGACCTTTCCCTAGTTCCCCAAGTTCTAACCGGGGAGATACTGCTGGACTCTACAACCTTGGACTCTAGCTAGTAGCTACAACCTTGGTAGCATGAAATTTGTACGATTTAATATCCTAGGGAGGTGGCCCTAGGGGTTTTGAACCCTTGACTTCTTGGCTGAAAACCCCACCGCTCAACCACTAGAATTATATTTTTTTGAAACTACTTAAATTCTTAACTCTATATGTTAAATCAGAAATGTATACATGCTTTGTTATATCCTCATGCAGACTTCTGGCCTTTTGGTCAAGCTCCACCTGCCAATAAATACTTTCTGGTCAAGAGCTGCTATAAATTTCTTTAGAAAAATAGTTCATAAAATATGCTGCAAGTCTGAAACAAAAAGCCTGCCTTTGCATATTTTTATATAGTTTATGAATGTCTTCCCAAAAGAACTCTCGTTCATGAATGCCTTATATTAGTTCTACAACAACTTTGATATTCTATCTTTCACTTCGGCAAAAGCCAAGGTCTACAACAACTTTGAAATGTTATCTTACACTTTGGCAAAAACCAAAGTTTTCTATGCAAGTCAGTCATGTTGGTTCAAATTTTCTTATAAATACATTAAGATAATCATCCAGACTAAACCCTTATTAACCAAAGTTTTCTATGCATGTCAGTCATGTTGGTTCAAATTTTCTTATAAATACATTAAGATAATCATCCGGACTAAACCCTTATTTTATCTGAACTATTTGCTTCACTCACATTTTATACGAAGAAGAATCAGACAAATCTTTGTGCAATATCAAGTTCGAAACAAAGGTGCCTAACCCATGGAAACATGAGCTGATATATCCAAGTCAAGCTTACTTTATTATTTTGAAGAATACGGTGAAACTTTAAAACGGTCTTCAATTGGTTAATTGGTAACATAGCATCCACTGAGAAAAATATAATTACTTTAATGCACATTGGTGCGCCGTCAGAAATTATGCATACCTTTAAGTGTGAGATCATGTGGTAGAACAACTTTGTAAAGGAGTTATGTTCATGGGGTCTTTTTAAAAAAAAAAAAAATAGAAAATTTGTCCTTAAGGAAAATAAAACACAATCATATAATTTTTCATTTGAAGGATGAATTATATTTCTAGTATTACTACAAACTACAGTATTGATTACTTTCTGGCAATGAATCCCAACAGTTTATTATGTACTCAAAAGATCATATTGAGAACACAATTATACTGCAAGTGATATAGCACAGCTGAATTCTCAAATTGCCACAACTTGCATTAAAGTACACTAAGAGTAGTCAAGTATGAAAAACTTACAACAGTCAGCCTTTTAAGCAAGCAATTTTTCACTCTCTGATGTAAATCGTCACATTCTTCCTGCAAAATAATAATAATAACAAGAACAATAAAATTTAGTTTCATGAGTTAAAAAGAACATATATTCTATAAATAACAAAGATGTGTCGATTAATTTATAAACAATATCAAAGGAAACTTTTTTCTTCTTTTTCATATAAGAATACCTAAACCCACAGGGATCCCGCCACATACGAGGCGGGGTTTTACCAAAATAAATGGGGTTGGGATTTGTTGTCCCCGCCTTCACCCTACTTATTACTTATTTATTAATAATGTTAATATTTAATAAAAAAATTAAGATATATTCTTTTAATTAATAACATAATATGTATTTTTCTTTGACATAAAATAATATGTATTTTAATAGTAATATTACCATATAAAAAATTAACATGAATTCTTTTATCCAATTTAAACCTAATTTTTATTCAAGTTAAAAAGAAATAGTTATTATACAAACTTGGGGTGGGGTCAGGGCCACCTCCCCCTGCCCCAATAATTCACTTAACCCAGCCTTTAATAGTCAGGGTTAACTAGTTAAGCAATTAATTGTGTTGGGATTGAAGTCGGGGTCTGGATTTGTTGTCCCCGCCTGAATCTGCCCCATTGGCATCCCTAAGGATGGGGATGAGGATAGATCCCCCATTCCCATTTCCCATAAAAACCTTTTTTTTTATTATTAATTCCCTATTTCCCACAGTTTCACTAATTACTCATTTAATTGTAAGTATAAATAGCCCAAGTATAAACTGATACGTTATAACCATTAAATTTTATTTGAATTTTATTATGTAATTGAATGATTGATTATTTATTTTAAGGATGAATGACTAAATTTTAACATATTGATTATTTTAAAATTTTAAGTCAAACAAAGTCAAATATGAGAATGGGGAACCAATATCTGTCCAAAGTTCCAAGTATAATGAAAAAAAGAAGAGAGAGATTTGTCTTTGAATTCTTAAAAAATAGATGCCCATTATGGGGATAAGGGCATTTCGTTAGTGTTACAAATGTGTTTCTGTTTTTCAAAAACAAAAAACTACAAAATGCGTTTGTTAGCCATGTTTTTGAAAGAAAACAACAAAACAAAAAACACATTTTTCACTTTTATAGGACAAAAAATGCAAACATCATTTTGGCGCTTAACTGTTTGCAATTTTGTTTTCAATTTTTACTAGTTCGGTTAGTGAATAGTGTCGTGAAATCTATTAAATGAATGGGTCTAGCTAAAATACAATTAATATGTTCTTAATGGAATGAAAACTATGCATTGGATTTTAATCCAATAGTAAACAAAATTCAAGGGTTTTATAAATAAAAAACCTAAAAACAATATTTCCTTATGAAAACTACCATTAACAATTATATATATCATAAATGATATATGGATTATATTTATTCTTTTCTATTATTACAAAATATATTTTTCTCAAGATTAATAAAATATATTTTTATCATAATAAAAAAAATCAATTAAAAACACCAATCAATTTTAAATTAATAAAATCAATTTCAATTAATTTAACTACACAAAGTATTGTTTTTTTCAAAATAATTACATTAAATGAATATTATAATTTATTTTTTCAAAATGTTGTTTTCATCTATTATTACCAGACACGATATCAAATCCTAAAAATTATGAAAATCTTTTTTTTTTTCAGATGAAAATTGATAAAATAGAAAACGAACAAAAAATATTGCCTAACATATCCTAAATAATTAGTTTATCCCATAAACGTTGTCCTACTCTTTAGCTTTTATTTTTAAAAAATATTCTTTATTTCTTTTCTTACCTAATAACTCATAAAATAACAAAAATTCTAAGATACCAAAGGATCAGCTTTCTTTTCCTCCCTCTCTAAAATCTTCCGGAACAAAAGAGACCACAGACCAAGGATGAGCAACACACTTCAAACCCACCATTGAAAACAACTAACTCCATAACATTATAGTCACCAGACAATGGAGAAAAACATGATTAAAATGTAAGTTTTGATCACCAAGAGGGAAGAACACAAGAATTAGGATTATTTTTTTTAATAATATCACAAGTATTTATTTTGTCATCTGTTAATAACCAAACCATAAATTTATTTTTGTTAGGAATATTTGAATTCTAAATTACACTAGCAAGTTCAAACAATGGATGAAACTCATTGTTCTCCAACCATTCAAAGGACTTTGAAGAAATGATTCTGTTATAATCTTTAGACCAGACCCTTCTATCATCACCCCCATATTAAAAGAAAGGTAAATAGTATGTTAGTCCATATAGTTTGCCTTAATTTACGTTTAGTCCACGGTTTTTGGGTATTGTAAATTTTAGTCCATCATTTCTCTGACAATATGTACTTTAGTCCCTACCGTCCAAATCTGTTAGGGTTTCGTCAAGTCAACAAGGGTAAAAAGGTAAAATAATATCGGATGTTCTAAAATCTTATATAACCAAATGGTATAATAGTAATTTAGATATTAGTTTTCAAACACCAAATAAATATTAATATTAAATTAAATAATAATTATTTTTATCAAAAAATTAAATACTTAATAAAATATTAATTTTTAAAAAAAAAAACTAAATAATAAATGTATTTAAATCAAAAACAATTAAAACAATTTATATATATTAAAAAAAAAAACCAACTAATAAACAATTTTTGTTTACAAAACTAAACTTAAATAAAATAAAAACAAAACAAAACGAAACATCATCATCGACCTAAATCATCATCTCCCACATCCATATCTTCTTCATTCATCTTCATCAAATGAAGACAGACACAACAAACCAGTCTCAAGACCCTCTCTAAAATCCTAGATCCCAAAACAAAAAATGATCAAAACCCTTATTCACTGATCAATCAATTAATTAAATAAACATAACAATGATCAGAAGAAGGCTCTCTTCACTCCTCTCAACCTCACTCTTCAACGCAAATTCAAATCGATCTGTACGGTCACGGATCTGAAGCGAAGAATAGCGATCGATCAACACCGATCGAACGAACGACGACTGATCAAACCAACGGCGGCCAATCTGGGTTTGGATCTCTCGATCTGGACCAGATCGTGGATGACAACCAACGATCATGATCGTCGCCTCGAATTGCATAGGTCTGGTGCGAAAACTGGCCAACTCCAGTGAGATCACGGGTCTGGGGAGGTGTTGACCCAAGATCGATCACGTGTCTGGGTGACCCAAGTGAGAAAACCTTGAAGTGGGTTGAAGAAGAAGAAGAGTTGTGTGAGACAGGGATTGCAATTTTTTTCGTTTGTTTGTTTGTTTTGTGAAAATAGTGTGATGATGTTTATGGGTTTTGTGGTGATGATGGTGGATGATTGAGGTTTGAAGTTGATGAAAATGGTGGTTTCTATTTTTTTTTTATGTTTTATGGTTTTTTTTAAGATGTTATATGTTTTTTTTGTTGAATCTGGGTTGTGTAGATGAACAACCGGGTTTGTTGAATTTGAGTTGTGTAGATTAACTGGGTTGTTGAATCTGGGTTTGTTGCATCTAGGTTTAGAGGGTAAAATTGTAATTTCAACAATTTAATCACACGAAAGACAAAAGTAAGGGTAAAACAGTCTTTTCAACGGGATCATCACACATCAAGGGCATTTACGCCATTTAACACACCTGACGTGTCAGAATCTGTCCTTTTAATGGATTCTGTCACAGAATGACTAAAAGTTATAATTCCAGAAAACCATGGACTAAACGCAGATTAAGACAAACTACGGGGCCTAAAATACGATTTACTCTTAAAAGAAACATCATCTAACAATGAGAGAGAAGAAAATTCTTTATCTCTAGATCATTCAAGTTTCTTCTAAAATCAAAAGAACGCCCACAATGTTGAGAAGACCTTCCAACCTACTTTGAATTAAAGCATTTTGCAAAAGCAAAGCTTATATAATCCAAGGAAAATTTCACAAAAAATCTATAGAAAAAGACAGATTTTCATTAGTAACCTTATAGAGAAAGAAACCAAACTGGAGGGGAACTTATACCCAAACACACTATCCTTGGAAACATATCTTTTTGGGTGGTGTTTGCTTGGTGGAGAAATCCTCGTTTTATTGTTTGTTTTGAGCATATGTAGATGCTAGAAAGGAAAAAAAAAAAAAACCTCATTCATGGTTACAAATCATTTCCTAAATAATTGTCTTAACTTCCAACTTTACCTTTTTTATAAAATAAATTCAAAATAATATTGAAATCAATTAAAAAAATAAATAAATCCAAAATAATAGAAATGAAATACCATTTAATGCTATAAAAATATCATTCGTTCTACCAAGGATTCCATGCCTTAAATGGATTTCTTTTCTACTAGGATTTTCTTTTCCTACACCGATTCCATTCTCACAGGGATTTCTTTCCATGAGCCAAACATGACCTTAGTTTTTAAAGTTCTGTGACTAAGATTAAAGCATAAGCAATAATGATTGTAAAGAAAACTAATCATTTCGGTTTAAGTTTACTTCAACATTCATTCTAAAGAAAACGTATATATAATAATGGTGTTATTACCTCCGAGAAGTCATCATTTGAGAGCTTGGTAATGGGTACCTCTTTCACCATATTAGAAACTTGAAGGAGAATTTCTGAATTCATGATTGACGGTTTCTTGATGCCTGTACGACCCAAGACAACATTGTAGAATTTTACACCAGATTTATAGAGTAGTTAATTTGAATTTGGAAAGCACACACAAATAAAGCATAATAAACATTGTATTAAATAACTATAATAATTTAATCAATGATACGTTATTTGAGACAATTACCTGTCACTTGCACAAGCTGATAAGAATTTTTCTGCAAATAGTCATTTGGGTCAGCTTTCACTCTCACTAAACTTCCCATTACTTTATCTTCAAAATTTTCAAGTTGCTTTGATAGCTCCTCCACTAAGCTTCTCTTCAAGTACACAAGCTTTATATTTTTAGGGACTACAGAAGCAAAACAGCTTTTCTTAACTTCTACAACTTCTTTCTTACTCTGATCATGTCGTTTGACTGGTGAGCTCGCATGTCGCTGCTTTTTACCAGCCACTAAGACATCTTCATCTAAAGGTTGCGAATAACATCCCAATTCGTCCTCCAAATGGTCCATGTTCTCGGCAAGATGGGCAGTCAGAAGATTGTGAATAGTATTTTTATTTACGGACTTCCTTCTAAAAAGAGGCTGTAGTCTTGAGTCACAAATGATTTTCTTATTTCTTTCAGGGTGAAACAGCTTGTTTTCTTTGCCGTACTCTATAATGATAGTTGCAATATCATACTCCGATAATTCGCGATTCGTGTCTTTACCAATGGAGGTAAGGAACTCCATTAGAGGTTTCGATCCCCATCCAATGAACTCCTTTTTCTTTGAATTTAAATCTCTTTTTACCACAGAAAGCTTTCTTTTGGATCTCTTCCTTCTCCCAACTTGCTTGTGTTCTTCAGAATCATTTAAATATTCATCATAATCAGACATGATTAATTGCTTTCCGTCTTCAAATTCGCTGATGTCTTCTTCTCCTTCATTATATTCGAATGAATCTGAGTCATGGCTACATTTTTTACCGCTTTTCAACAGGTTATATGTTGAAATGATTTCTTCTGAAGTTAAGCCTTCTTTTATCTTTGTCACCAACCAATACTCTTTAAACAGGAACTCCAGTGTGTCTTGGTCATTGAAGTCTATCTTGTGCTGTAGAATATAATCACAAATTAACAAAAACATCATTCAGTCAATATAGGAGATGCCAGTTGCCACGATTGAAATATAATAATATAACTAAAAATATGGTAGGTACAGCTATATTTACATAAACATAGACTTAAATAATATCATTTTTAGTTGAATAAGACTGAAATCTAGTTAATTATCGAATAAATCAATATGTTCCCAATCCTTTATCCTTGAAACCTCGCTGTATCTGACAAGAGGTGGCCAGCGGCCAATGCCTACCCCGAGCAAGTGCACTGCTTTGGGCCCAACATCAAGGGATGAAATAAAAATTAGAGTGACAATATTTGCATCCCTTGAAAATCGTATACGTACCCCAAATCAGATTATTTTCAGAAATTCCAGTAGTACCCTTAAATAAAATTATTAAAATGATGAAAATATTTATATCTCATACATCATATTAATACAATAATTAATATTCTGAACATTTTATCAAAGGTTATAATTGATTAAAAATATAATTATAATATATTTTGATTATACTATTAATTTTTATCAGTTAAAATTTAAGTAGCGACTATTTCAAATTATAAAAAATTAAAAAGCTAAAATCATTGGATGTAATTACAAAAAACTTAAAGGAAAAAAAAAGGAAAGCAAAGAATCAAGATGGAGGAGGTTTCTGAATGGGGAGATTTTGGAATCCTAACTATTATACTCTTCCATACTTTCGTTTTTCATTATTTTTTTTAATTATCTTGTTTACTTTATAACTTATTAAAAAAAAAACAAAGATCTAGAGTCTGTCCCGCATGCAGTACATTTTGAGTGTCATTTCAATCATGCCTGAACTTACAATAACATCAGCTTAAAAACTCATTTTCACAGGGTCCAAAGTCCTTAAAAAAAAAAAAAAAAATTGATACGGATCTCACCATTATTAAGTTTAAGAAAGTGAATATTTGTAATATACAGTATGGGGTGTGCTTACAATTTATAGTATTTTAAAACTTTTTGATGGGGTGACATACAGAAATGATTGCACATAGGTAAATATTGCCACTCAAATTTTTAATGAAAAATTGAATGTTATATTGCAAGATGGGCTTTAGAGTTCAATAAAAAACTAGCCTAACATTATGGGAGTCCAAATTGTTTTAATGAAAAACTGAATGTTATATTGTAATATTGATCAAGATTTCAATGAAAAACCAACATAATAGGGCCCACGTTTTATAATTTTTTTGAGTTACGATATTCGTACCCATAAAAAACTGTTTGTGCACCCCATTTTTATTTTACACCCTATCAAAAAATTTAAAAGATGAAATTTTGTAAACAAACCACATACATTACCATTTTTGTCCCTTCTTTAATTTTAAAAACGTTTTTTAAATAAATAAATTATAAAAAAATTGAAATGAATAAATATAATTAAAATTATAGCAAAAAACAAAAATAAAATAAAAAAACAAAAACAAAAACAAAAAAGACTTACTTGAACACAGGGATATGGGCCACGGCTCAATACTCTACATTGTCCTTTCTAACATTTTATTTTTTATAATTAAAATGTTATTTTTTATAATGTAAAAAGTATTTTTTATATATATATTGGGGGGAAGAAGAGTGACCTTGTAACCTTTTGATGGAACCTTTTTGATGGAGGAGAATGCAGCCTCCTCCATCTTTTCCTACTACAAAGGAAAGGCATGTTGCCTCTATTTTCTTTTTTGGCTTGGAGCCTTGGAAGAAGTCTACTGGGTTCTCCATTCTCCCACACAAATTTTGATTTTGATTTTTGTTTTTCTTTATTATTTTGATTTTTTTCCTTTGTTAATTTGGTTCAGTGAGTTAAGAATTCAAAACAGTAAAATAGTTATAAAAATTAATATATATTTTGATTAGAATATTAACAATTTAATTTAAGGGTAACTTGAAATTTTAAAAACATATGAATTTAGGGTGTACATACAATTTATAAGTGGTGCAAATATCACCACTCATTTTTCAATAAATAAATAAATCTATGAGCTTATGGGTATGAATAAAGGGATCTATTTTAGATTTTCGTCCCAACCCCTTAAAAACTCATGTCCAGCCATGCCAGCAGGCTCCATGAAGAAGGTCGACAACCTCGTTAGAGGCCGCCGACCTCTGCTGTATGCTTGTATCGTTATATCAACAAAGCACGGCGCAGCAACCACCATGAAAAAGGTTGACAACCTCCTTGGAGGCAGTCGGCCTATGCTATGCTGATCATACAAATAAAAAATCCATCAAAATATATTAAATTTCATCAAAGATGCTTGTTATTGTATTAAAAGGGACAACACCTTTCAATTTAAAATTTGAAATTACTTCTTTTAGATAAAAAAGAAAAGGTGTTTAGTTATTTAAATGAATACTCCCTTGATTAAAAAAAATAACATTGGAATTAAGGCCATAGTTTTAAAACTCGAAAGGCGGTGCGAGGCGGGAAGGCCTTCGTGAGGCGAGGCGGTTGCCTCGAGGCGATCGAGGCGGCAGCCTCGGTCAGAAAATGGGAAAATAATTTAAAAAGAATTAAAAAAAAGTTAAATATTATGATAATGGTTAATAAGGAAGGCGGTCAGAGGCGGTCAGAGGCGGACGCCTCAGGGCGTGGGAGGCGGGATTTTCCCTCTTCAGTGATGGTGCGGTCGCCTCAGCGCGAAAACTGAGCAAGGCGGGATGATGAGGCGGCCGCCTCAGTTCGAATTTTAAAACTATGATTAAGGCATTACAGTTTTTTTTTTTTTTGACATATGTATTGATTTCTATATCAAATTGGTGTGATTCTTGGTTTATTGGAATGCTTATTCCAAGACCTACAGCTTCATGATTCACAAGGATACCCACATTCAGTATTTTCCTGGATCAAAAAAGAGCATGGTGACTCACTTTTGTAATTGAATTAGGTTTACTATATTTTTTTAAGAATTTTAATTGTATAAAATGTATGTAGTAGGCAAGTGTAGGCTATCTATCATCTTCCCCTCAGGAAATTTGTTTTAATTTTCTTTGTTATGTCTTTGTAAACTCCTAGCTGAAACTTGTAATGAAGTTATAATTTTGATCTTTGATCCTTTCATATACTCGTACTTTAATTCTTTCAGCTGACATGTTTGAGAAGTTTTTTTTATAAATATTTTTGACTCATTGTTAACTCTAGATACACCAAATGTTAAAATTACATGGGAATCAAAAAACTAGTTTTTACAAATTACAACCGATCAATTTAAGATAAGTTTTTATGCAATCACCACTCTATCTTCAACTGAGATAAATTTTATATTGGACTATCAATTTAGTTATAAAATTGGATCAAGAATTATACTACAAATTTCCTAGAAGTGGATCCCCAACCCCTTATTATTTTAATTTCCATCAATCCTTGTGGTTTGATATTCGAACTCCCTAGATTGTTTTACTTCTTGGCAACCTACATTTAGGCTAGCAATCTTAAAGTAGATCAAAAACTAGTTTTTACAAATTACAACCGATCAATTTAAGATAATTTTTATGCAATCACCACTCTATCTTCCAACTGAGATAACTTTTATATTGGACTATCAATTTAGTTATAAAATTGGATCAAGAATTATACTACAAATTTCCTAGAAGTGGATCCCAACCCCTTATTATTTTAATTTCCATCAATCCTCGTGGTTTGACATTCGAACTCCCTAGATTGTTTTACTTCTTGGCAACCTACATTTAGGCTAGCAATCTTAAAGTAGTGTAGAACATCCATTTAAGAATATTTTCAAAGACTTCTACAAATAAATCATACCCCATTAGAGTCAACATCCCTGTTCTCTTCTATAAGCAGAGAAAGCTCTAAACAGTCATTGCAAAATCCTTTGTTCCTTCTAACTAGTGTGAATTCAGCATTATGGAGGCAACGGCCGCAGACGGAATATGGGCAGCAAAAGCAGTAAAACTTTGAAACTTTATTGCAAAGAAAGCAGTAATGCCAATCTGAAATATAGAACGTATCATGTCACAAACTAATTCAAGGACAGTACACAAGTTACACAAGAATGCCAATATAAAACCAGAACAAGAAAAAGAAAAGGAAAAAGAAATGAGAGATAACTTTATCAATTAATAAGCTTCATTTTTGTTGTCAATATTATACTGGGGCAGTGGGGCAGCATTAAATTTGTTTACTTTGTTCTGGTAATAAGGAATAACAATACAGATTTAACTTAATATAGTAACCATGTAATAGTGCAGGATTATTGAGACATTTTGTTTCATTATATCTAGAGAAAAGCTGTTATTTTATTTACCAGTCAGATTCAATCTTGTTTGTAAGCCATATATTAAATGAAGTCTAAAAATATGTAAAGGCTAATAAGAAGTCATTAAAAAGGTATTCGAGGCTTGCACTATGTAACAATAAATCCTAGTCTATGTAATCAGTTTTCCAGGAATAATATAGTCAGCATTCTCCAAAATTTTCTATGTTCAGGTTATTCAAGGCTTTCTCCTAGATTTCACCTTCAAGAAAATTTGCTTAGACTGTGTTTGGAGTCAAAATCAGTCCTATCTATTGGACAGCAGCTGTTATATTGTTTTAGTTTACATCAACTAGTATCACAGCAATTTTCCAGATTTTAGATTGCCATGAATCAACGGTGACTGGATCAAGGGATGATTTGGATACAAAATCTTTGCAACCAACAGAACATGACCAAAAAAGAATTTGCAAAACCTACAAAAACAGATTAATCAACTTTGTGATAGATTGGAACGAGCTGGAATTTTTTTTCCTCTCAATCCTGTAATGAGAGGACAAATGGAGCGAAATACTCAGACTTATTAGTGGATGAATTTTAGAAATCAACCTACTATTGAGTGGTTCCAGCAAGTTTTAGAGGAGTTTATGGATGAAAAAGGTGGAGCTTTGCCTTTGAAAAGAACCAGAATTTTAATCCCAATATAAATTGTGATCACATCCAATTACATTGTGCACCTGGCATAATTCATATTGGAAAAGTAAAACTAGATTTTGAAGTTTTACAAGTTGTACAACATAGCACAATGTAATTAAACGGTCTAATATTTCTCCTATACAAGGCCTGTATAGCTATTGAGCAGTTAATAGCCATTCGATTCAAACCCGTTGGTTAAAAAATCGAAAGTATATGATATATTGAAAGACAGGCCTCATTATTGTAGGTTTCCAGTTTACATCACACACATGTTTGTAGGTATGTAAGTTAATGTAATGTGTATGATTTATTGAAAGACAGGCCTCACTCATGCTACATATATGACATATTATGTAGATAACGGCAATAATGAGCTTTACTTGAAAAGAAAAAAAATTGAAAAACAGAACATAAATATACAGAGAGAAAGTATCATGACATAAGATAGAAACTTACTGCAAGCCCAGATATCTTCATTCTCCAACATAGAATCATTTTTGCCTACACACTCGGGATGATATGCTTTAAGACAATCCCTGTAGGCAATGTATATGAAAGTTAACGGGAAAGATGGAATCCTATATGAAAGGAGATTTCTTCTGATGAAATCCTATATGCAACAAACACACTACTAACTCAATTCACTAGCCAGCCAACTCAGGAACTTATCTTTTCGTAGAACAAGAAACTTAAAAAAAAAAAAGGGTCAAAAAATCATTGTTCCTTTCCCACAATGTAATTGGTCCTCTTTGCAACTGTTTGCCTTCTAAACGAATCCATTATCATTCCTCAGCTAATAAATTAATTTACCAGTGTTTAAATCAAAAAAGTGAACAAGCAGTCCACTAAAAAGGACCTTACAACCCCACAGGGAGAACCTATATACATTGTAAAATTGAAAAAATCATGTGTATTACTATAAAACCATGTACAGTTCCCAAAAAAAAGAGTATTAAATTCCTTGGTTACTAAGGCCCACAAAGACACCATTACACTCTTTCCCACAAGATTGAGCAATCAACTTCTTCTCTTTCTTGATGATTTCAAGAATTATCTTCTCTTCTCTTTTTGTGGACATTGTTTCTTTAAATATGGGAGGACAAGATAGAAGGGCACGGTCTATGATTCTAAGAGAATCCTCTCTTGTAAGTCTTTTTTGAGTGGTTGGTGAATGATGAGTCTCATTGTTATAGCTCATGGCAAAATAAATACTTGGATAATATTCAATAGATATTTCCTAATCTTCGTCTTCTACCCTCTACGTGTGTTATGTGCAAGAATTCAGAAGAAAAATTGAATTATCTTCATTGTCAAGTGGCAGTGAAATTATGGAAGAAGTTGTTTTCAGTGGGGGTTTTGAACTGGGCTGCATCTTGGTCTATGGTCTCTTTCTTTTTGGAAGATCTCAAAGATTTTTGGGAGGAAAGAAAGCTATGATTCTTTAGTATTGTGGAAATTTTGTTGTTTTATTTGGTTACAATAGACGAATAAAAGAATAGAAAAATATTTGAGGAAGCTAAAGAGAACAGTTTTTCTTGGGATAAAGCATATTATTTAACTTCCCTTTGGAATCTACAAAGAATTTAGAGACAATTCTCTATTTTTCATCATGTTAGACCAAAAGTTTGTTGTTTTTGATTGAATTCATTGTAATTTTTCTTTTTGTTTAGTTTGTTATTTCCGGTTGACTACTGGTTCAGTTATGGACTTTCTTTATCTCTGAATAAAGTTTTTGTTTCCTATCAAAAAAAAAAAAAAAAAACAAATCTTCATCTCTATCTTGAAATACAGGCTATTAGTTCTCACCAAATCACCCAAACAAAAGCCGCACACCTTCACAAAACAATGGCTTTTCTCCCTTTACCAATAATAGAAGTACTCACTATGATAAGAGCACTAAAAAATTCCGACCCAAGTGATTTTAATCTCTTTGCATAACTAAACCCATAAAGAAGAAGCAAAATAGCAATGGAGGACTATGTGGTTAATAGTCATTCCACTACTTTTGCACACCACACACCAAGATGACAAATATATTCTTCAAATGACGTCTCCTATATTGATCTTTCCTTTTGTCATCGACCAAGCAAAAAAATTAATTTTTGCAATCCAAATCGTTTTATAAAGGGAACAAATGTTTAAGCAGCTAATTTCTTCTAAAATCTTTACAAAGTAACAAAGGATTTACACTCATTATGGAGAAAGATCAAGCTTCCATACCCTTCTACCTTCCTACTCATTAAGGTGGATCAGATCTAGCAAAACGAAAGAGTATACTCTTCTATCTATCAAGAATTAGTTCTGTGGCTGCAAAGTTATGGAAAGTATTACTTTGTTTTTGCTTTATGTTTATGTTGTTCTATTGGTGTACACTGTACTGGTTCACTTTTGTAATTGTTTACACTTCTCTAGGAATCAAATTTTCTGCTTCCTTTTCATCAAAAACAAAAATAAAATCCAGTTTCTTGTTGTCAAAATAAATAAATAAAATCTGTATCTTATCCAAAAAAATAAATAAATAACTAGAAATATACAACAAGAACAAAAACAGAGTATGCATAAGGGTACAAGTGGGTACCAAGGCCTAAACTAAGAAGAAAAAAAGATGACAGAACAAAAACAGCATCAAACACACTTGGTGGTTCAAATTCAAATCACATGTAAAATTGTAAATGCAGAGTATCATCTGTTTTAAAACTTACTTGTAGTCGCATATCCTGAGAGATCCACCATCCTTGCATATAAAACACCAATCTTCACAAATCAATTCCTTTTTTAACTTCTTTCTTCTTCCCATTTTCTTCAAAGCTCTGATTTTTAAGCAATCGCCAAGACCAAAATCCTAATTGAAGATGATGAACACCCCACAAGTCCTTTCTCTATCTGTTAAAAGTTTTCAATGAACAATGCATTCATTATCAGAAACCCATATAATAAAAAGTCAAAATTCTATACTCGAAAGACACAAAAAAAATAAAAAATAAAAAACTGAACTCTGAGAAAGCAAGTTCAAGACTTTTTAACACAGTGAGAGAAAAAAAAAATCGATGTTGAAGGTCTTGTTTTGATTGATAATCAAAACCCCATTTGAGAAAACAAAAGTACAGATGGAAAAAACTTAACTTTGTAGATATAAAATACAGAAACTACAAGTGTGACTGTGTGAGCGACTTCAAAAATGCCTGATATGGTAACCGATGAAAAAAACCCATTTTGACAAAATCAAAGAGAGCTAGACTGAGAACAAAAAAAAAATGATATTTTGATAGGACATATTGGGAGTGAATTCACTTTTTCAGTGCATGAATAGCATAGGTGCCCGTGTTGGACTCTCTCGAGAAGCGAACCAAAGTCTCAGGTGGCAGCTCCACTGTCGCTGTGTCCCATACAACTTTAGCAAGCACCCCTCTCTCACACTAGCTTCGGCCACTGCTACTGTGCTACACCTACACATGTTTCAGACAGATGCTCACTGGTTTTTGATAGAGACAGGAATTTGTAATTAAGAGCAAGGTTTATTATATCCATTCAATATCTCCTATATTTACATAATTTAAAGGTATCGAGATATAATATATTTTTTATAAATTTCCATATCGATGAAATTATATTGTTATTTTATATAATATAGGAAATATTCACAATATTCCCTTTAATGAAAAAATAAAAGTCATAATATTGTTTGATTTTTTTATATAGTTTCTTCCTTTTTCTTTTAATTTGATGCAATACATACAGAATAATCACAAAATAAAATTGTTAAACTATTCAACAATCAAAAGTGAAGTTATAAATTATACTCATACAACAACAACAAAAAAAAAACATTCAAATTCTATGACATAGTGTCAATATAGTAGCCGGACTACGTTTAAACCACATAAATCTTCCTTCTTGAATTAACATTTCTATGGTTTTGTAGATGTAAACTATTAGAGAATAAAGTTTTAATGTAAGATTTTCAATTTTATACTGTTCGTATGTGTATTATATTCATATTTATATCGTATAGTTGTCAAATATTTTTTTTATATATATAAAATTGGATTGACCTAGAGGGAAAAAATATCACAAACGATCATATACCGAAAAACTTCAAGGCAGTATCCATCAATAATATAAAAAGAATAAAATGAAGAGTAATAAAAACCAGAAAAACACAAAAAACAAGGGAAACAATCCTAATAAAAACTTTGGCACGCAAGCCATGAAAATAAAAAACATCAAAAAAACAAAAAGACTCTCTACTCATACATAGTTGTCAAATATTATGTCTTTGATAACAAATATGTTTTCATAATTTGATTATTTAAAAAAAAAAATTGTTTCAGAAGAAAAAAAAATATGTTTTCATCCAAATTTTCATACTATCCGTAAATTTTACGTTAATATTCGTCGATATCAATATTTTCATCGATATTTCCACCAAATCGTAATAATAGTATATCCGTCAATATGAATATTTTTATTCTCGAATTCAAAAGTAACACTCATATTTCTTTATTTCTTTCTAATTGAGTAGATACGGTAAGTCTTGTCATATCATTTAAATTGATTTTTACAATATTGCTTCTTTAAACCACAAGTTCCACAAAGAATTTCACTTAGTTTGTTTATAAAAAAAATATATATATATACGAGCTTTACAAAAGTCTCAGTGAGTGAGTTGGATTTTAAAAATAAATTTTACGAAGGCCTTTGCATGTCAGTTTTTATTAAACAAAATCTTCACGAGTCAGATTATAAAGGTCTTTTTGAGCCGGTTTTTATGAACGAGTTTTACAAAGGTCTTTGTGAGCCGGTTTAAAGGATGTAATATTAGATAATATACCTAATATATTCCGATATCTTTCATATTTTAAATGCTATAATAAAAATATTTTTAATTATTTTCGATATTTTGAGAATATTGAAAAATATTTTAGCACCAGTGATGTTGTACAGCTAAAACTCACTTAAAGGTAGTGGTATAATAATGGAGTGGCCCGGCCCATTAGGCACGGTCTGACCAGGTCTGTTTTTGGAAACAGGTCTGGTCAAGTCCGTTTTCGGAAACGGGCCTGACCAGGTCCATTTGTACAATGTATCGTGCCAAGCACTCTCTAGTGTGCATGGCGTCGAACTACCACGTCGTAACGGACCCGTATAGGTGCCGTTGTAGTTGTGTCTGGGTTGTAGTGTCTACCTGTCCATGAGCGGAAATACATTTCTGCATATGCCATCTCAAATGTCCGATTCCCGTCCTACTTGTGGCATAATCCTTATGAGAAAACTTACATTTAGCTCTGGACCCGGACATCCCATTTGGGAGTGTCATTTGGATTATGTTGAAACACTGTCACACATCTGATGTTAATTTTCTGGGATGTGATGTTGGTGTAACGACGGAACCATAAGGTCCCGCTTGAGTATGGGTCGACTCCGAAATATCAAATTCATCGTTGAGCATGTTTAAACCGTCCGAAAAATAAGGATGCTGGTTATGATCCATTTTCTGAAGTAAAAATATTAGCACTATAGTCATTAATAGTCAAATTAAAAATCAATATTTACTAACAAAATATTTTTAAATTAATTACTAACCTTAACAATCTTAATTTACTAACAATAATTAAATAAATAAACAAAAATATATATTATTTTACTTAAAAAAAAAAAACTACACTAAAAATTCATAATCTACTAACAAAAAAATATTAAATTCACTACTACAAATTAAATTGATAAATTTACTAACAACAAATATTAAATTAAATACTACACATAAAAAACTTAATTTACTAATAAAACTTATTAAAATTAACCACTACACTAAAAATTCATAATCTACTGACAAAAAATATTAAATTCACTACTACAAATTAAATTGATAAACTTACTAACAACAAATATTAAATTTAACACTACACATAAAAATCTTAATTTACTAATAAAACTTATTAAAATTAACCACTACACTAAAAATTCATAATCTAGTAAAAAAAAATATTAAATTCACAACGACAAATTAAATTGATAAATTTACTAACAACAAATATTAAATTCAACACTACACATAAAAATCTTAATTTACTAATAAAACTTATTAAAATTAACCACTACACTAAAAATTCATAATATACTCACAAAAAATATTAAAATAAACAACTACACTAAAAATTCATAATTTATGATCAAAAAATATTAAACTTAACTACTACACTTAACATTCATAATTTACTTATTAAAAATTTTAAATTCAATAATACAAATTAAATTTCTAAATTTACTAATAACAAATATTAAAATTACTACTAAACTTAAAAATCTTAATATACTAAACAAATAATATTAACATTAAAGCATAAAAAATGATAAACTAACTAACTAAATAAAAATGTTTTCATTTAGTAACTACAATCTAAACATAAAAATATAAATTTACTATCAAAAAATGTTTGAACAAAAGTAATAAGAAAATTGTACCTTTAAAATTTGGTGTGTTGATGGAAAATTTAGAGAATTTTATAGAGAGAGTAATAGTGAAATTGAATGAAAAAAGTGTAGAGATTTGGAGAATGTAGAGATTGAGATTTGAGAGAATGAGAGATTGAAATAATTATGGAGAGAGTGAATGGAAAATGAAATGGATAGAAGTATTTATAGAAAAATTTGATTTGCCTGTCAAAATTTAATTTGGGAGATTTCAAGGTTTTTTTTTGTAAAATTCCAAGCCTCCAACGACTGGATTTTGAATTCCAGCCGTTGGAGGATTGGAATGATTATTTAAAAAAAATAAAATCAAAAAATCAAAAGGTCGAATTTCAGACCCGGCGTGCCTATCCGGGGGCCTGGCACGTCGGCTATGCGTGCTGTGGCGGGCCGGCCCGCCGAACCTGATACCAATGACCGGGCACGGGGCCTGTCACCGGCCGGGCTTCGGCCTGGCCTCGGCCTGGCCTGCCTCCTTCGTGGGCCGTGCTTGACACGACCCATTTAGCCTCGCTGGCCATCCGGACTGGCCTGTCTCTGGCCTGTGTATAATTACAATATTACTTAAAGGTGTGTCACTTCGGCAAAATTAGGTATGATTGGGTTGGGCTACAGCCCAGACATGAATTTTGAAAGAAAATTAGAACATTTAATCGGTTCTCCACTTATAGATACATTTTAAGCTCAAACATATAGACTGCAACCCATCTATTAAAAACAGAAAATAAAATCATTAAAAATCCCACAATATATCTCAAATTAAAGTCCGTCTTCTTTTCACATTTAAGGGTAAGGAGTTTGAGTCTCGCCTTACGTATTTTATAAATATATGTAATGAGTTGTCCATATTTATAGAGTCTAATAATCTCGTCATGTCCCGACAGTAATTGTATTTAAAAGAAAAAAACAAAAAAGATCTCAATTTAAACACATGTCAACTTCATTCTCATTTTCAATAATCAACGTGTGAGATTTCGAAACTTTTAAACCTTTACATAGAATTGCTTCTCTTTTCGAATGTTGCAATGTTATAGCTTTTAATATTATTATTATCATTGTATGACAAATTTGAATTTTAATGTAAGTTGTTGAATTGATACAGTAAAAACTCATTTATAATATTTAATTGAATAAATAAAAAATTGAAAAAAGAATTCATTGCAGTCCACCCAGATTTTTTTTTTGTTTCACCCCTGGTATGTCATGGCGCTTGTCCTTGGTGAATTACATTTTGTTCTTATTACATTGAGTTGATTTTTATACTGTTTTAAAAAACTATCATGCATTATTGTAGATGTTAATCCCATTTAAGTAGGGATGTCAAAAGGATGGGTTCCAGGTATGGAATATAAATCCAACCCAACCCGGAAAATTACTTGATCCCAAGTATTGACAACGAGGTTTGGGGTAGGAAATTTTCGAGATGGGGGAGGTGGCCCCAACTCACCCCAAATTTATTTTATAAAAATGGATATCATATAATTCCTATATTTTTGAATAAAATCAATACCAATATAGAAAAAAAAAGTAATACTACACTTTCGAACAAATTATCCTAAAAATATACACAATCCAATGTGACAGTTCAGTAAAAAAAATAATGAAAAAAAAAACATGACAATTCATTAAATGCATTGAATTACCACATTGGATTGTATATATTTTTGGGATTAATTTTTAGAAAGAGTAGTATTTCTCAAGTTATTTTATGTCTATAAGGAGAGGTCCCAAAATTTAGGCTTGTGTTATAGAGGTTTTTTTTAAAGGTCATTCTTCGATGCAACATTGCACGATACAATAGTATGTGGTTATATTCCTCAATTTCTAATCCTAATTTTCAATTCAAATTTCAAATTTTGGAATTCAAATTTCAACCATCTCAATCATAATCATGTTTTAATATACATTCTGAAAAAATAATTAAAATATCATATCAAAAATATATGATTTGTTTGGTTTAATTCAAAATAAATACATACAATATAAAGTTATTTTTTTTTAATATATATAATATTAGATCCCCATTTAGGATTTGGAGGTAAACAAGTTTTTCAGCCCTGTTTAGGATTTAGGGTTTAAGATTGGAAGGTCAAATTTTCCCCATCATAATTTTAAAAATTAAAAGACACCTATTAATTTTAAATTGATTTCATTAATAAAAAAAATATAATATACATATACATATATATATATCAGTTAATAAAATCAATTTAATTACAAATAATATCGGTAAATATGTCAAAACTATATTTTTAAAAATAATGACTCGATGTTTCAAAAAAAAAATTGACTCGAAATTACAAATAATATAATTATGATGTGACAAACTTGCATGTCCATAACCAACCTTTTCATACACATATATGCCGGGAAAATCCCGTACAAACACACTATCAATTTAAAAGTCCCAAATTAATTAATATGAGTTTGAGTTGTTCGATGAGACTAACCATTTGAATTCTGCAAAGTAATCTAAAGAAGATTTACTCATTTGACTTCAGACCACTCACCATATATTTGTGTTAATTAAGTTGAGTTGTTTTCTCTTGTAGGCCATTCAGCCTGTGCGCAGCAGTCACATTTCCATGACACTTCTGGCTGGTAACTGGTAACTGGTAACTGGTATGTATTTCTTTCCTTTTTTCTTTGTAATCATAGAGAAAATGCCATAGAGTGAATGTTCTTGAGAGGAATTAAGAGTGAATGTACTTAAAGCTTATGAATTTATTATGGTTTTTGGATTTTCATTAGATGTATTCTTTTTTTAAAAAAAATTATCATTCATCAAATGAAGTACCTCAAGTTATTTCCTTGTAATTTCTTTGCTTTCCATGTTCAAAGTTATTCCCACTTTGATTTTTGGTAGGACTTAGTAGTATTCGGGAATCAAGAACTTAGGTATTTAGTGTTTTGGTGTTTTGAAAAGAAATTGATTTGTGAAGATTGTTGTTTTGAAAGCCAGAACAGAGGATACAAAGGATATGCTGATGTGTATTTTTCTGATCCTATAAAATACACGAAAGAATTTGGAGAGGAAGAAGAAGAATTGAATAGGGAAATAATTTTTCTTTAATATTCAATACTTTAATTAGTTGAAACAAGTTTATATATAGCCTGCTACAAAATAATAACAAGTAAACAATTAGACAACAGTTATTTGTTTTAACGAACCCACTAAAAATAACTGACATTCACTAAACATCTAAAAATAACTGACATCCACTGAACAGGAGCAACCGGTACTACAAAGGCCACTAATCCATAAATCAAAGGATGTGTAATGGGTCAATATTCGGACTACTTTTTTAAACCGTGTAGCATTATTGTGGATGATTAATCCCATTTAAGGGGGGTGTATTGGATTGGGATTTTAATGGACAATTTTAGAGAGTTAGGATTTTATAGATTTACAAGACTATTAGAATTTTATATGGATTAGACTTTTAGAATTCTGAAAGAGTATTTTGATTTTATTTATAGACTATTAGGATTATCTTGATTTTATTTCAAGACTTTTTAGACTTTTAAATAAATATGGATTTCAAGAGTCGGTTATAGTATTTAATTTTCTCCACACATTAACGAATACCCATACCCAATATGACACCCAATATGAACATGTGGATATGATTGAACACCCTTAACTTATAATTTCAAGATTTCCTTACTATAGAACCACTATATATATTAGTAAAACAACTATATCTTTATCCACACTAATCATTACAATTTATGTATAAATAAACCATTATTTATACCTATCAATGGAGCATGAACAATAATAAAGATGTCACGATTAAGTATCATTAGTCAACATCTGTTCAACGAAATTAAAGTAAAAAAAAAAGTGAAGTAAAATTGTTACACTACTCCACCCTCCTTTCTTCAATCTCCGGTTACCAATTATCCATCCGTGGACCTCAACTCGTCCAAGCTGGAGATTTTATGGGGTATGGAAGATTTGATGAGGTATGGAAGTTAAGAAAACTGATATTTTGATGGGTGTATGGAGATTGAGGAAGCTGAAGATGATTTTGAGTGAGAGAGAAAAGTCTAGAAAGTATTGAGGAAGATGACAAGACAATTTTTCGTTCAAGTTATTTATAATTATCACTAAAAAGTCTAGAAAATATATTTTGTCTTGAAATCCTACAAATCTTGATCTCAATTCAATACCACTAGACAATTTGTTGCCTCTTGAAAGTCTAGATCCAATACTACAAGACAATATGGACTTTTAAAAAAAATCTTAAAAGTCTAGATTCAATACCACAAGACATTATGGATTTTAAAAAAAAATCTTAAAAGCCATGATATGATCGAATACCACCAGACTTATCTAACTTGTTAAAAAGTCTCAATCCAATACCATAAGACTTTTACTTCCCCAAATTGTCTAATAAAATCTTGAACCAATATACCCCCCTAAATTGCCAATAAGGACGTAGTTCAATCGGTAAATAGACGAGCTTGAAATTTAGGTAAATGGTACGGTTCAAATCTTATTAATAGTAAAAACTTTTAAAAAAAAATACCTGGTCCCGAATTAATATATAATATAAAAAAAATCCCATTTAAGTTATATAGTCGTGTAAAGAAAAGCATGCAAATGTTTTATGACATTGACCAAGAAATTGACCTTTTAACTAAAAAATATTTCACAAAGAATTAGACTAACCAGTTAAATTTTAGTAGAATCCCGATAGAATAATATAGTTGGGACCCATAAAATATTATTATCGATAAATGAATAATTTATTAACTTAAAAAAATATTACATATAAACAAAATGAGATTGATCCGATAGTAAAATCTTTTATATACCCACCATAATATTGTGAGTTTGATTCATCCATCCTTCTAAAAAGACTTACATGTTTTTATTACTAATACATGTATTATTTTGTTTGGAATCCCCTTTAGTGCACCGGTGCACCCATTATAAATTTATAATCATGTCTTTTTTGGGTACGGTCATGTTCAAATGTTCAATATATATACATACGAATATGTATTTTTGTTTTAGTATATGACTTATAAAAAATAATAATAATATAATAATAATATAAATTTTAATGGACTAGTAAACCGGTGCACCCTTATAATTATACCTTATTTGACATGGTGATATTCAACATAGGTACATACGAATATGCAATCACATGTAACAATCACTAGTGCATCGATATATAATATAATGCTCATATATTTTTTAAAGAGCTCATATTTGTGTTTCAATGTAGAATTTATAAATAATAATAATATAAAAACAATGAATGTTATCAAAATATAGAATTGTGATGACGTTGAGGGAGAGATTATTTAAGGGATAGTAAATACGAGTACTACATTTAACTAATAAAACGATCAAAATGTTCATAGTTATTAAAATTTAAAATGAAGATAATATTTTATAGAAAAATAGTAAAAGTTAGTATAAATAATTTAAAATTGTTATATGTATATTTAATTGAATAAACACGTTACTGATAAGTAAGACAATCCCTTAAAAAATTGTCATACAGAAAACTGAGTTGTAGAGTGATCCTGACTTTTCGGAGGTCCTTGGACAAAATCTAAAAAATGGGTCTCTTGTGAGGGACTGAACCTACACGGTACACAACACATAACTAAAAAGAAATTTCGAAATTGAATCAAAAAAGAAAGAAAAAACTTTAATTACCTAGATATAGGATCTTGATCCATATAATTGGACAATTTGTTGTTATTATTATTATTTTTAATGTTTGGGCTTTTAAAAAAAAAATATTTGGGACCCTTTTTATCTAAACCAAAATCATTCAATTCAACACTAAACATAAAAAATTTGGGCCTCTTTTTGGGCCCTTTTTTATTGAGCCCTGAGCGGGCGCCCATGCTGCCCCCCCCCCCCCCCCCCCCCGGCTCTACCGAGCTGACATCTAGAAGACACCATCCAAGACATCACCAAGGAATAAGAACCCGAGTAAGTCTGAACATGGGTACTCGCACTCGGCACATTACGTCCTACTCGGGACATCACAAGAAACCCGAGTAAGGAAGTTCAACATGCGATTCATATACGTGAGTAAGCCCAATAATCATACTCCAACAACATCCGTGTCAAAGAGCTTTTAGAAGGATAAAACAACAAACAGGAAGCGAGTCCAAATCAAACAACCACTCTATTTTTCTAGAATACTACATACCGATAAGGAAATAAGTTCTAAACAGACTATGCCACCAAAATCCCACTAAGATTCAAACTCTATCTTCGTAAGGTTTCTGAAACAGAAAAGAAGATAAAGATGACTTTAACAAGCAACCAGTCATAATTAAATACAAATTCTTTTCCTTAATTATACAACAAGGATTAGGGTTCTATGCATGTATAAATAGACCCATAATCTTACAGTAAAATGAGGGACATATACATACACTACATAAAGAGTGAGACAAGAAATCACTGCAAGCGAGAGGCAAGAGAGATCGAGTGGTGTAATCAATTATTCTATAGTGGATTTTGCTCGGTTGTGCATTCAACGACCCATTGACGTTTCTCCAATCATCGGAGTTTTACCACGTAAACTTGTGTCATCATAACTACTATTGCATTATCTTTCTCTTTCTCTTTCTCTTTCTCTTTCTCTTTCTCTTTCTCTTTTGACAGGTCATAACCAGATCCAACGTTGTTGACTTTCGCACCCATCGAGAAATTGACGGCAACAAAAATTTAGAACTTTTTTTTTGTAAGACTTAAATGTATTGATTGATTGATTGATCGCAAAATTGTTGCAAGTATTGAAAACCCATCAACTGTGTATATAACAACTGCCCAAAAAAACCTTAATTTTAGCAGCAAAACCCTAATAACACCATCAAAACTAGGGGTGAGCATGGTTCGGTTCGATTCGGTTTTGGCCAAAACCGTATTGAACCGATATATATTTGGTTTTTAAAAATGTGAATCGGTTTGAACCGTTTTGAACCTAAAAACCGAATTGAACCGAACACCCTTATCTCGGTTCGGTTTGGTTCAATTTAGGTTTGGGTCTATTGGGCTTTGAAGGTTTTTTAAATATATTTTTTAATTTGTTGGGCCTTTAAGTTGCATTTTTGGCATTTCGGGTTAAACTTAAAAAAAAAACGTAATATGTAAAAGACAATTTAAACAAAATACAACCCAATTTTCAATTCAAATCTAAAATTTAATCATATTCGGTCTTCATATTTAATCAAGATATAAAATCTTCATAACTTCTATAAAATAGAAGTAAAAAAAATGTAGTACATAATGTAGTACAAAAATAAAACATCATCAATAAACAATCCATAATAAAATTGAACCTTACAAAATAATTAATTAAGACAATTTGGTTTATTCGGTTCGGTTTAGTTTTGCATGTCTAAAACCGAAACCGAACCGAATTCAATTCAGTTTTCAAGTTTCAAATCGGTTTAAACTGAATATAAGTTATGAATCGAATCAAACACTATTTTTTGGTTCGATTCAGTTCGGTTCAATTCGGTTTCGGTTTCGGTTTTTGTGTCCATCCCTAATCAAAACAACATATCCCTAGTTACTCTCTTACTATATTTAGAGCATCTCAAATATTGTGCTAAAATTGTGTACCAATTCTAAAATTTAGTAATGAGTGTAAAAAATTTCCTCTAATGCAGTGCCAAATTTGATATATACTAAACTTTGTGTCAAATTTGACACACAGTACAGTATATGTTAAATTTGACATAACAATAAATGTTTCTTTTTTAAATTACAAAAATGCCATTATTTATACATTTTTAATATTTTAAATTATTTAACTTTAATATACATTAAAGTTATTTCAATCCAATTTATTTCAACAACAACAATTTTTAAATGGTTATCCATTAATGCATTCATAGTATTAATTAACTTTTATAAATTTAATGAATAAAATATAGTATTTTAATTTAACTTTTACCATTGTGTATTGGAGTACAATTCTAATTTGTTGTGCTAAATATAGTATTTGACTCTTTTTCATGTTAAATTTGACATTGTGAATAACATCAGTATTGAAGATGGTCTTATACCAATATTGGGGAGAGGTTAGTGCATTTATGTACTCTATTGTTTTTGTTTTCTATTTTTTAAGAACAAAATTATAAAATAAATACAAAGAAAACAATTTGATATTTTCAAGATTGAAAATGCTTTTCGTAGAATATTTTGAAAACTGTTTTCTGAAAGTTAAAATAATGAATATTATGGTATAAAAACCGTCATCTAGCTCATAGATCCGGAAAAAAAATCCAAGTATAAAAAGAAATTATCTTTCTCTATTTTTTATTTCTTTTGCATTATGTTTGGATGGTTTGGTGTGAAATGGAGTAGATGAGCAAAAGAGAAGAAAAATAAAATATGAATGGTTGTAATCTAGTCCATGACCGGGTGAAGATGGATTGCAAACCTATATTTTTGAAATCATCATTTGGATGTTATAAATAAAAATAAAATTCTTCTAGCGAAGGAGTTTCGTTTTGTGTATTTTTAAAATTGAAAAAACTAAAAACATATTTACGAGATGGTTCTTGTTCACTGATTAGCCGCTAAACTCAACTACTAGAGCCACCACTACCTTCGCAGTACGTAGCGGCTCTTCGAGGACTTCTGGTTTTTGTTTTGAGTTTTGAAGAAGATATTAGAAACTCGTTTCAATCTAATGTACGTTAAAATGTGAGATGAGTACTAATTGATTAAATTCATATCAAATTTGTTTTAATCTAGCTTTTGATTGCTTTACATAACTGATTTATTACTTTATTTATTGATTTGTTTAAAATAAAATAAAAATTTGGATTCAAATACTTTTCACCAAAATTCGACCTTATGTTAAAATGAACCTATTATAGCTTAATTCGATAAACAAATGAACCTAGTATAGCTTAACTACAACCGAAAGAAGCTTCGTTAAGAAATTGTTGGAAATTACTTTAAAACATCAAGAAATGGATGCAACTCATTTATTCCTTTGAAGATAAAGAATGTTTCGTAGACTTAGAGAAAAAGGACTTATATTGAAAACTGTATTTTAAAAATGAAAATGGAAAAATATGTATGATTTGTAATGATAAAGGTTCTATATAATTTCCCTATTATTTTTTCTATTGTAATGTTTTAATTTGTCAATAATTCATCCTAAATAATTATCAATAAATCATAAAAAAAAACTCATAATTTAGAAATAAAAATTATTTTTTTACTAAATATTAAACTTCCTATTTTAAAAAATATTTCGAAAGAGAAAAAAATAATAAAGACCACCGATATGCTCTTGGAAGAGCAGATCGACAGCTCGAAGGCCGGAGGATGAGAAGGAGGAGAACAAGAAGAAAAAGACCGGATTTGTAACTCTACGAGTAACGAAAGAAGAAGAAGCCAAAAAGTGAGAATGAAAATGAGTTTAAAAAAAATAACAAAATGAAAAATACGAAAAACATCTTAAATATGTTTTCCAAAATTTTCAATTTTAACACTGATTTTATTTTTATTTTTTAAAATAAAATGAAAAACGATTATTCAATACAAACTACAAATCATTTTTGGAAAAAGAAAACGAAAACATCCAAAGAAAGGGTATCGCAGACCCACATTTTTTTTTTCCTGTTTTTTAAGAACAAAATTATAAAATGAAAACATAGAAAACAATTTGATGTAGAATTTTTTGGAAACTATTTTAAGAAAAAAATAAAATTATGAATATTATATAAAAACTCTCAAAAGAGATTATCTTTCTCTATATATTTCTTTGGTATTATTTCCAGATGGTTTGGTGTCAAAGTGTCAAACAGATTTGCAAGAGAGATGACCCATATTTCTGAAGACATCATTTGGATGTTATAAATTCTTGTACTGGAGGAGTTTCGTTTTGTATATTTTTGAAAATGGAAAAAAACGAAAAACATATTCACCATCACGGAACGGTTCTTTACCGACCGGCCGTTCAACTCAATTACTCATCTTCTGTTTTTGCTTTTCATTGAAAATTAATTATTCCATTTATGAAAGGACGCTGCATGCCTGCCTCCACTGTTTACATTTTAAAATATAGAACAATTGTTTTTACATTTTTAAAACAAAGTTCAAATCGTTGGCTTTTAGCTTGCAATTTGCATGTCCATAATATCATCAAAAATTGAAGTAGTTTAATTTTTGCAATTTGGTTTGATTTTGTGGAACTATAGGTTCAACATATCACACCGTACAATAGCTAGAGTGTTGGGTATGCATCCAAAGTTCCACATTAACTAGATATGGGGATGATCTTGAGTATATAAGTATGAAAACGACCACCATTAGTTTGAGGCCTTTTGGGAAGTGTCCCAAGAATAAATCCGTACAGACTTGGCCTAAAGCGGCTCCCAAGAATATATCCGGTCGTGTTTGACCCAAAACAGACAATATCATACCAACCTAAATAAAATTCATATTTATAATTGTTTTCTATTGATTTTCAGCTTGAAATCTTCACCCGCATTTGCTTGTCTTTGTTTATGAGTATATGGAGAATGATAGCTTGAAGGACAGATTATACCAGAAGAATCATTCCACGGTTTGAGAGATAAAGAATCGCTTGGGAAGTAGCCTCGGCTCTGGTTTTCCTTCACAATTGAAGACCAAAACCAATCATTCATAGTTATCTGAAGCCTGCAAACATCTTGCTTGATCAGAAAATAATGATTTCAGCGAGCGGGCATAGTGCACTATAAAAACCATTGGCAATGATTGAGATAAATAGACATTGAAGGATCGTAACACACCATGTGTAACAATAAAAACTCCATTACTAACAAGGCATGGAGGAAGTGCTTGGTAGTGAATTGGACTGTAAACAGAGAGGAATGCAGAATTCTTGCTTTAGTGTCGGCAATGTTGAGGGACTTAGAAGGAGCATGAGAGGAATTGGAAGCAAGGTCGATGAAATCGTATCCAGGAATGTTTGAAATGGGTGCAGTTTATATATTTACAGGTTCTGCGCATCCTGGTCTAAAAGCTTAAACAAGCATCGGTTGTTACAATTTCAAAACCACAAAACTTCATTTCCTCAATACTGTATTGTTTATAGTTTGGTAGTAGGATTGTAATAATAATAAAAAAATTGAATCCTGATCATATACATCTTTCAGTAACCTCCATTTGGACTTGTCAGACATCTACATGCATCAGCTTGAAGATCATGATGATCAATCAGCTCAGAATAAAAGCAATCTAGTGCTGCTAAGAAAAAGAAACGATCTTCCGTTGTTCCACGTAAATTGGTACGTACGTGCATGCTTAACTTTCCTGTTAAATAAGAATTGCTTCATGAGCCCAAAGCTAATGAAGCACCAAGAATATATTTAGTAATACAATAACAACAGGATGTAAGTAACCGATAAAATACCTAAAATCTAGCTCGTTCCAGAAACGAGGAGTTTGCCCCGTCTCGTTCATCAAAAAGAATACTGTGAAGAAACTAAATATCGTTAGTGAGTTCTCATTGTAACATGGGGCGTACCATAGTAAGCTCGTAGACAGCTCCAGGCACGTATAGCTCAGCCAGGGATTTTGTGATGGTTCTATGGTATGGCCGTAAAGCTATATATCTCACCTTTATATAATTTCTGGTAAGTTACTGATCCGATAAATCTATCATCTCTATGATCATCTTCTTCTTTTGATTCGCTTCCACCTGCTATGTGAAAATAAGGACAATCATTAAATAAATAAAACGCAAAAGCAAAACTACATCAAAATCATAATTACTTTGAATGATACAGAACCCATTTGGTAAAAAGAAAAGATAATTTTGATATTAAAAATTCAAATGAGACCGTCCCAAAATCATATGTTGTTCATTTTGTATTGAAAATGTAAAAATAGAATATAAAATATTAAAATTGTTAAAAATAAGACAACTTAATTTGACATTCTCACCTCCTAAACAAGATTTTCTTCAATTTTTGTTGTCAAAATGAAAACAGAAAACAAGAGCCCACTTACTGTTGGTCCATCGAACATTACTCTCCAATAAAGAATCATCTTTGTCTACATAGTAAGTAAGGATGACAATTGACTCGCGACCAAACTTTCAAACAATTGATACTCATTCGGTCTGTTTAACCACCCTTTTGATATATAAATGTAAAGTAATTCTAAATGTTCTAATTTTTATTTTATTTTTCAAATTTTGTTCTAAATGGTATGATAAGTAAAGTATCAGATCGAAAAGAGTTGGCTAATTCTTTTTTGGAAAGATATTTGTTTACCAGTTTCCTTAACAGTGAATTAACAGTTAAGAATTTAAAAGCTATCTTTAATTTTTTTGTTGTTATTGTTGACATAATTCGCCCATCTTTAATTATTAGCCTATTTTGTATGTATATTCCATTTTTGGGTTCTTTTGACAGAAAGACTTTTGATTGCCAAGAAAAAGAAACGTCCAACTGACTGAGTGACCACCACCGCAACCGTTGACAAATGTTGTTAAATCGTCAATTGATCGACTTCCATTTAAGTGAAGTAAAATACTGAAAAAAATTCAGTAATTTGAGTAGCAACAAAATAACAAATAAACATTTCAATAACATTACTGACACCATTAGGGGTGTAGCTTAGCTGTTAAAAAGATGATTTTGGGATTCGGATAAAAATAAAGAGTTGAAAAGGTACTAAGGTTTAGTTTGACATTGCAAGGTCAAAAATGAGTCTGGACCTAAAACAGAGGAAGTGTTTTTGGTCACTTTTGGTCACTTTTGACTTCTCCCAACTGAGTTTTTGAGAAGTTACAAATACATGCTTTTAGATTTTAGCTTATATTTTTAGAAAATGCGTTACAGTGATATTAAATGAAATTGTACTAACTTCCTAATTTTGTTCTTGCCTTTAACGAATTTTAACAAAAAAAATTGGGCTTATATTTCTGTACAAAAAAATTGTTGCTATAACTGTATAAAAAAATAGGGATAATTAATTCAATAAAATAGAATAAAAAAAAAATAGAATAAAATAAATAAATAAATAAATGGGACTAATTAATTAAATAAAGTAGAATAAAAAATGTGGCTAATTAATTCAATAAAGTACTATAATTATATAACATTTAAAACTAAACACAAATAAACAAGAAAAATATAAAGTATAGCACATTAGTACCATTTAGATGTCTATGTCCTTTTAGTAATTTTACACACTCACAACACTTTTTATTTCAGTTTACCAAACATATTGAAATTGCTTTTAGTTCTCACAACACTTTTGAAAATCAATTTACCAAACACTCAGCTAATTCTTTCCACAACAATTTCAAAAGCAATTTCCCCCACAGTAATTTCAAAAGCACTCCCCACAACACAACAATACCAAACTAATCTTAAGTTGAACAAAAGAACAATATCATCATTAACACATGTGTGACGAATGGTTTGATGTGCTTAATCCCAAGGTCGGCCCGTGCTTTTCCTGGATTCAGATTTACTTGTTTTGAGTTTTAAGTAAATGGCATGTTTTTCTTATTTCAGACAAAAAAAAATCCAAATATTTGTTTACTAGCGATGATATTTGTACCTCTTAAAAATCGTATGTATATTTCAAATAATTAGTTTTTTTATTTTAATCTTTTGTATTATTTGTTCCTATTAATGGATTGATATTAACATATATTATAAAAACTCATTCCATTTTAATAAACCCTAGATTCTCTTTTTAATATATTTGCAATCTCTTTTAAGGAAATACAAATTGATTGCTATGTATAGAAAATAAATAAAAATCATGAGACAAATTTGGTTGTGAAAAAGTAAAGTTTTAAATTAATTTTTATTAGAAGAACAAAATCATTATGTATTTCAACATGCTCTTAAATTGATTATATTATCTATATATTTTTATTTCTTTAAAACACAATTTATACTTTTTATTTATTTATTTATCAATATTATATGTTTTTTCTTGTGAAAAAAAAATTAAACTTTCTTTAATTTCATCAAACACCTGCTTTTTTAACATATATATGCTTTCACATCGTTTGGATATTGCACAAATCTTGTATCCATACAACTCTCTCAAACAGAAAGTGGTTATCCATTAAAAAAATAATCTTAAAATGGATTTTTAACGAAAAATAGTGTGATTTTGAAAAAACCAAAGAGAGAAAAGAGGTATGGAAGAGAAATAATAGTAAAAAAAATTAAAGATAACAAAATTAGAAATAGTAATAAAGTTGATTAAATAACATAATAATAATATAGGTAGTGTGTACTTATAAAAATACAATACAATATAATTAAGGAAAGGGTATTTTTGGTATTCAGTGGAGTTTATTTATAAACCAAATTTTTTTAAAAAATTTTGTAGGTGTAATTATGAAAGCGGACAGTATTTAAATGGTGTCATTATCGTTACTTTTACTTATTTTTGAAGCCCAATTCTTACTTTTTTTTTAAAGTCTAAATGATTTCTTTCGGTCTAAACATTTGTTTTATTCCTTTTGAATCCCGATACTAACATTTTTAAAGCCCAATTGGATATTCTTCAGACAAATTACCTGGGGTTTCATCTTTCTCTTTTTCTCTACACTATACGTCTATACAGCCACCAAACAGGTTATATATGAAAACCTAGGGTTTCGTCTTTGTTCATATAATATGGATTCTTTATTTTAATTTCGGTAAAGATCATTATGAAATCGCATTAATATTTATGAATTTTGATATGATTTTTTTTTGTTTATGATATTTTTAATGAAATATATCCATGAATAAAATTTAAGAATTTTTCAAGTTTCATAACTATTTATCCCGATTTTGTTAAATATAAAGGCATCGGAAAAAAAAAACGAAATATAAAAAAATTCAAGAAAAATAGTTGTAGTGCTTGAAAAATTCTCAAATTTTATTTATAGGTAGATTTCATTGAAAATATCATCCACAAAAAAATTCAGATCAAACTTCATAAAAATGAATATGATTTCATGGTGGTCTTTATCGAAATTAAAATAATATATCCCTTATGAGATAACCACTATATGTATATATATAGTAGTTTTCTAGTCAGTGCGTACCGATATAAGTTATATCAGTACGTTGTATGTGGACCATTGATTATGGAGCAGTTTTGACAAGTGCATATACTTGGAGTCAAAGTATGTAAATCTAATGGTCCACATCCAACGCACTGGCGAATTTATATCAGTATGTACTGACTTGATATATATATATATATATATATAGTCCTAATCCTATTAGTGTATATTGATGAAATTATATAAGAAAATTGAATGTGAGTCACTCATTTATAAAAGAGCTTTAACAAGTGTATACATGTCAAGACAAAGTATGTAAAATGAGTGGTTCACATTCAATGTCCTTTATATAATTATATCAGTACTTACTAACTTGAAAATGTCCATATTTATATAACAATTAAAATGAACGAGGTTCGATTTAAAAATTTCACCTGCAGGTCCCTAAATGTCAGGACCGGCCCCGCTCACTCCAACCGCCATTCATCAACTACAATCTTGCTCAGGGTTTATGACACAATATTGCTCAATACCATGATCACTACATATTCGTAGTTGTGGAAGATTTGAAGATGCAAAATTGATCTTTAATACGATGCCAGATGGAAGCTTGATATCATGGAATTCAACGATAGTGAGTCTCAGCCAGAATGGTTGCCCAATTGAAGCGCTAGATCTGTGGGGATGGACAAGTTTAGCCTGACTAGTATTATAAGTGCTTGTGGCAGTATCCCTTCAATCGAACTTGGTGAGAAGGATTTCGCTATTGGGCTTGAATCTGATCCGATTATTGCAAGGCTTTCTATTGCAACTTGCAAGTGTGCTTTTCTTGAAAATGAAGGAAAATTATCCCATGCCATGACTTGGAATTCATTTTTGATGGGTTATGCTACATTTACTGCGGTACTGTCTGCTTGCATTAACATGGAAAATTAAGTTCAGTGAGAGAGATGGAATCAACCACTGGATACAGGTTTTCTTTTTCATTTTCTGGTTAAGAGTTTTGTTATAGTCTTTTTAACTTTTTACAACAAAAAGAAAAGAGAAGGAACCAAAATAGAAACCAACAAAAAAAAAGGCTTCAGAATTCATATCATTGTCTAGGAAGCTTCAGGATATATTCTTCATCCTTTTATGGCCTCGGCTTCTGCTGACTGCTGAGTTGCTTAATAGCTGCTTCCTCCCAACCAGTGATACGATCCTTCAACTCCTTAGCTCCCTATTATCCCTCTCTGCTGCATCTGCTCGGGCCACAGCCCCTTCTGCTCGTGATGTAGCATCAGTCACTGTAGCCTTTACATCTGTTATATGCTCTCTCAATCTTGCAGACATTGCTTTTTCCTCATCAAGTTGGCCCTGCAGCGTGGAATTTTTCTACATGCACCGAGGCATGCCTTGGTGGACTATTTTCTGATACAGGCGGACTTCCTTCCTGGGAGGAACTCCTGACCTTCATCTTCTTGGTGGAAACTTTAATAGGTACCCCGACAGGAATCTTCTCAGGATGATATCGTTTCGTTCGACCTTCACTTGAGGAAGATATGGCTGCAAACAGTGTTAATAAACAGAACTCATCAAAGAAAAGATTAGATCCTAATTTAGCAGAGAAAACATACTAGATGTTGAGGGAGGCGCAGTGAACCAATAGCACCGCAAGTTCATTGGAGTAAGTAGGACCTTGCAGGACCGATCCTTGGAAGGAATAGCGAAGGCAGTCTTTATGTTGTTCTTCTGCTCCGCTGTCAGTTCAGGGGGCTTCTTCCAAATTGCTGCACCAACCAGAAAGAGTTAGTCACATAAACAAAAAGGGAGAAGAAACAGCTTGAAATCAAGCACCTGGGGTTCTAAAAGCAGTAGGAATCCGGTGCTCAAGGTTCTGCTCATTGGGATCAGCCTCCCAGTGGCCTGAAGCAAAAAACCACTTCTTCTTCCAAGTCTTGTTGGAGGAGGGGCTATCGACCACCATTGCCTCTTTGCCTGGCCAAGTGCTTAAACAATACCAACCACAGGATTTAGGGTGTATCTTCAGTTGGTAGAGCTGTTGTAATTCTCTGAAAGTAAGCTCTGGAAACTGACATTGCTTCCAAATGATATAGGTCCCAATAAGAGCCCTCCAGGCATTAGGACTTAGTTGTGCCGGTGCACATTGGAGGTGACTTAGCATATACCTCAAAAATGGATGAAAAGGAAGCTTAATACCGACTTCGAAGAAGGTAGAGTGAAGAGTCACTGCACCTTGCGGGGGCAAGCTAGCGAGCTGTCCCTTCTCTGGAAGTCTAAGTACAATATTGTTTGGAATACGGTAACTTCTTTTAAGGGTCTCTAAGGAAATTGGGGTCATGGCGGATCGAATGGCATCAATAGACCAATCTGCCTCCCCCTGACCGCTAATGGCTTCGCTGCTCTTGCCACAGTCATCATTGGACAGGTCTGCAGTCGCTTCCAAGTCAACCTCTGAAGTATCTCCATCTCCTGTAACAATGAAGCGGAAAAGACAAATAAATCCAGAACCAATATGGAAAACATATGAAGCGAAGTAAGGAAAACAAATTGTAAATTCATTGACAAACCTTTTCTTATAGTGTCCTCATAAGTAGGTTTGAGCTCCTCTGTGTCTGCAAGTACTCGAGGCACTTCATTTAATAAGCGTGATTGTTCCGCTGGTGTTTGAAGCAGTAAGAGGCTATCAACGTACTCGGATAGCGTAAATGAAAATGCAAGTTAAGGGCGATTGGAGGGTGCACTGAGCATATATGTATTAACAAGAAACTTATCTTATTCAAAGGATATTCTCTCTTCCTTCCCTCCTCATTTGCCTGATCGATGCGCTTACGTAATGAAGCAGACTCTCTTGCAAGCCACTAATGTAGAGGAAACCACAATAATCAAAAGAAATGGAGTGTCTATGAATATCCACATAAATCATAAAAACACACAATGTAACATAGTGTTTGGAAGTAATATTTACATACATCTTTTGTTATATCTTCGTGAAGACTTCTGGCCGTCTGGCCAAGCTCTGCCTGCCAATTAACACAATATGGGATTATATTGTTCACAATTATTACAGAACAATCTGATCATATCGTCGCAGATACTTCCTCTCTAATGCTAAAACTTTCTTTACAAATCCATTTAAAGAAAACATGATGCAAGTACTAGTATCTGTTGCACAGAAAAGTATTCATGAACAGCCTGCCTTCGGCTTCCCAGTATTTATGAATGACTCGATATTCAAATCGTAATCATACATTTCTGAACTGTTTGCTTAATCTTTCGCCAATGACTAGGTCTTCTTCATACTGTTTTAGTAATTTGGGTTCAATTGTTCGAAAAGAAAATATATCTATGGAATCATCCACATACTGTTTATTCAATCCATTCAGTAAACCAAACCACCAACACATTTCACAGAAAGGGTTCCCAAATTTAAAAAGTACACAAAACTATACAAGTATGAAAAACTTACAACAGTTGACCTCTCGAGCCAGCGGTATTTCACTCTACAACACAAAGCTTCACATTCTTCCTGCAAATAAAATCACTTCAGTAAGCAACTATAAAAGCATAAACTTGTCGGTTGATTCAAAAACCATATCGATAGGAAACACATTGGAGATGATCTTATCAACAAAGAACTAGTAATTTCAGTGCATCTTAAATGTGTTAATAATTATCTAACAGAGTTGTTACCTTGGTGAAATCATCATCCGACAGCTTGCTAATTGGCACCTCTTTAACCATATCGGAAACTCCAAGGAGAATTTCTGAACTACTCATGCTTGAACATCTCTTTATCTCTATAACAACACAAGATTGACATTGATTAGCACCACCGCAAACAATCTCAATCATCTAAGCACAAATTAAGAATAAACTAATAACGGCAATCGCGCCTTGATCAACCAATAAACTAAACTCTTACCAGTGACTTGCACAAGCTGGTGAGAATTTCTCTGTAGATCATCATAGTCATTTGGGTGGTCAGATTTCACTCTCACAAAGCTTCCAATCACTTTACCTTCAAAAGTGTCAAGCTTCACTGACAGCTTCTCCACCAAACTCTTCCTTAAGTATACAAGCTTGACATTTTCAGGTACTATCGCTGCGAAACAACATTTTTGAACATGATCTGCAACAACTTCCACATCCTCTGAACCACTTCCCGATTCGTCCTTCGAAAGGTCTAATTTCTTAGCAAGATGGGTGGCCAGAAGTGAGTATACATTGTTTATATTCACAGATTTCCTCCTAAAGAGAGCCTCTAGCTTGGAATCACAAGTGATTTTCTTCTTGTTTTCTTTGTGAAAAAGATTGTTTTGCTTACAGTATTCAACAATCAAAGATGATACATCAATCTGTGATAGTTCTTGATTTGTGTCTTTTCCAATGGAGGCTAGAAAATCCAACAGAGGTTTTGATCCCCACTCTTTGAACTCTATCTTCTTCTTTGACTTAATTGTTTCTCCTTTCATGGCTTCTTCTGCTAATTAATTCACATGATCTTCAAAATTGTGTTATTCAAGAACAAACCCAATTAGTTCTTGACTTCCAAAATCCTACAAAACAAAATCAATGGATTTGTCAACAACACATCTAGGAAAAAAACTTCCAACTTCAAAAAAAAAAATGATAAAATCTAATCACTAAACAAAAGCATCAACAAGTTTGATAGTTTCTCTCTCATATCACCATTTCTTTTACTTTCGAAAAATTGAAATTGAAAACAAAAACAAAACCCATTTCAGAAGCAAAGCAAAAAAAAAAAAAAAAACAAACCCTTTTGAACTTCAAAAAGCCATTTATTTTACTTTTGAAAACACAAAAACAAAAACAAAAACAAAAACCCATTTCAGAAACAAAGCAAAGAAAATACCTTTTAAACTTCAAAAAAAAAAAAAAAAAACCAGTTCTCTTACATTTGAAAACATGAAAACAAAATCAAAAACCCATTTCAGGAATAAAGAAGAGAGAAAGAACATACCTTTTTTGAACTTCCAAAAAGCCAAGAACAATACAATACAATGCAAAATATATGTGGTGCTTCCTAGATGAAGCTTAAACAAAAAAAAAGAGCTGTTGAGAGTTTGTGAATACGAGAGAAAACAAGGACAGTGAAAAGATGCTCCATGAGAGTACGAGTGTAACACCAAATTAAAGAGTTTGACACGACATGTGTCAAGTCAAATGAGGAAATCTTCTGTAGATTACCTTGCAGAATTCAAATGATTAGTTTCGAACAAATCGAATTTTAAATTGATCCTACTGTGTCTGTGTTTGTACTTGATTTTCCCGGCATTTGCATGTTGTAACTTGTACGAGAAGCTTAATATTAACGCCTAAATTACACGTACAATGTCTCTAAATGGTTCTCTAAACATATTCTTTAAATAAAATAGTTGATTGAGATGGTTTTAGAGTACTCCTGCCGCCCCTACTATGGATCCCTATTTTAAAGAACCGTCAATGGGCTCTCCAAATATTGAGAGTTAATTCATACTCTCTATCTTTTCTTACTTATTATTTTAATATTTTAAAACTAATTTTCTAATTAAAAAAAGCTATCAATTAATATTTTGAAACTAATCTTCCCTTTTTAATTAAAAAACTATTTATATTTTAAATTTAAAAAATATTAAAATATTAATGATTAGTTATAATAGAGAAATAGTTAGAGTGACCTTATAAAAAACCATTAGTTAAAATAACTAAAATTTAAAGAACTACTAAGCGAGAGACTTACCTATATTATATCTATATAATATATATAAACTGACTCTTACATCAATATTCTTTGTTTTTTATTATCAAATTACTTAAATAGACATACAATTTTTATTTAAAAAATCTTGTACAAATTAAAACCCCACTTTCCTAATTTTAAAACCTTAACGACAAAAGGTTTAATGATATAGATTATTTCAAATCATTAAATGTTTACTCTTTTTATTTATATTTTTTTTAGATTTTGATCTCATGTTTCCCATGTTTAATATTTATTGATTTATTACTACATTTGTTTATATTTTCTTTCAGATCGTGATATCATGATTACCATGTTTAATTAGTAATTATTGATTTTATTGTTTTACATATTTGTTTTATTTCTTCTCAAATTTCGGATTCATGTTTGCTACTTTTTTTTTTCTCGGTTTATTTTATTTCAGATCTTTCAGATATACTATAATTTGTATCAATTCTTTTATAATTTTTATTTCGGATCTTTTAAAGTTAGTTTAATGTTATTTATTAAAAAAAAATAACGAAATTGCACCAAGAAAACATAATCTCTGACAAAACAAAATCACACCAAAACTCTAACTCAATCGTTAAAAAAAACCAACATACGATTAATATCACATTCACAATCTACCACTAACAATCCAACCGACTATAATTTTTTTTTTTTTTGCATATATTAAAGATGTTTTACCAAGAAATAAGAAAAAAAAAATGTCCTGCGAATGGATGTGAGAAAATTATATATAAAGATTAGAGATGAAGTGTATTTTTTTTTTTTGAAAAAGATATGAGGTGTATTAAGTTTAAAAAATAAGTAAAAGGGTAGTCAAATAAATAAATCAAAAAAAATAATAAAACCATATAATTTTATATAATTAAATCAAAATTTTTAAAAATGAGGTATAAATAGTTCAGTATGGGGTGTGCCAATAGCAACACTTATTTTTATATTCATTTCTATATTTATTAGTATATAAAAGCCGGTCCTTATAACGCCACGTGTCGCCATAAACGTGTTTTAGCTTTAAATTATATATACTTTTTATATTTTTATATTCATTTTTATATTTATTATATATATAATATCAAAGTAATATGAATAATTTTTTTCAATAACTAATTGAATTAATTAATTACAATGAATAAATTTTCTCCTCAAAACTCAAAGGCTCTTTCTTCTTCCTAATTTTTCTCTATAAAAACCACTTAAAATCTCTCATTATTTTTATTATTATCTTTCTGTCAATTATTTTTTTAATTTCTATTGCTCAAATAATTGCTTGATAAACAACTCAAAACTCAAAAGCCCTTTTCTCTCTTTTTATTTTTATTATTATATTGATATATTTTAAATAAGACAAAAATGAGATTAACAGAAGATTCAAAGATAACTTCTCATAAACAATATGATATGGACCCAATTGGTCCAATGATATACTCCTTATTTGTGGGTTCAAGTCATCTTACTTTTCTCAAACTGTGAATTATTGTAATATTTCAAATAATAATAATAATAATAATAATAATAATAATAATAATAATAATAATAATAATAATAATAACTTCCTGTAAGATGTAACTCAAACTCAAACTATCATAATTTATTTATTTTTAAAAAAATATTTGTATTTTGCTACTCACTTTAACATTATTGAAATGATTTGTTCGTAAATTCTGGTTGACATGAAATTCAAATAGAAAAAAATATAATTTTACATTTTTACACTACATTTAAATCCAGCGTTGGTCTCATTTTTATTATTAGATCATTAGATCATCCATCATTTCGGATTTGAACAGATTTATTTAAGAATGAATTCAACAAACATATATTGGAAACGAATAACTTTGGTTATAAATTATCTAAAAAAAAATGAAAACCGTACAAGAAAATGTAGATTTCATATACTAATACCTACATATTAGTAAATTGATCTAACAGTAATCCAATCATCTGATGATTCAAAATCATTCTCTACCTCCTCTGTTTCTACCATCCTGTTTTTCTCCTCGAAACACCTAGTGGAAAAGGGATTTCTGCCCGGAAACTCATCCCGAGAGTCATCCGAATCATATCCCCCCTCGTGTATTCTGAAATCTAAGATACTTGATGGGGAAGAAGCACATTCCTTCCTGGAATTCATCGGAAACTTTCCTGAAATATACGGATGGTTAAGTAACTCCTCGGCTGTCCATCTCTGTTCCGGATTCCTTTCCAAGCACTTTTCCAGGAAATCCAGGCCTTCCTGAGAGAATCCTTTAGGAAGCTGGGGCTTCTCATTGCCACAAGCGATTTTCAGAACTGCAGCCATTGGATTCGAAACGTTTAATCCATTCCAGGGAGGAATTCCTGTGGCCATTTCGATAACTAAGCATCCCAAAGACCAGATATCAGAAGCAAAATCCAACCCTTCATTTCTCAGAGCTTCAGGAGCCATCCACAGTGGAGTTCCTCCGATAGAATTCCAGGAATGTATTGATTCTCTATTGCTGAATTTCCTGTCATTTAGCTTCTTTGAACATCCGAAATCTGCTAATTTAATGTTCCCGTCCGACCCTAGAAGCACATTCTTGCACTTCAAGTCACAATGAACAATTCCATTTTCATGAAGATACTTCAATCCATGGAGAATCTCTCTTGTATACAACCTGATCACTTCTGAATCCAATGCTCCTCCAAATTTCTCTGCCACGTCCGATAAGCTTCCTCCTGCCATGTACTCCATGAATACATCGAGTGTTCCTTCACCGTTATGTTTATTCGATAAACTTCTCCCCAAACATCGAATAATATAAGGCGAATTCAAGCTTTCGAGAATATCAGCTTCGTTTTTCAGGGCTCGAATTCCAGCAACAGACTCTGCGGATTTCACTACGAAAAGTGAACCTGAGGCCTTGTTCATGGCCAAATGAACAGTACCAAATGATCCTGAACCAATCACTTTACCCTTCATCCATTCACCAAGTAGAAAACAGGAACAATGCTGATTTCCAGCCATTTCTTTCTCTTTTTCCGAATCGTAAAAAAACCATAAAACCGCGCCTGGAAATCAGCTGGGAATTGGGCACAAATACCCAACTCAAAATCAGAAACTCCTATCACTCCTGTATGCATACAGCTTTCAGGATTCTCCAGGTTGGATTGGATATAAAATGAAAATCTTACTTAAAAGTCTGTAAAAATAAAATCCAAATTACAATTCGAAGAGCGGTCTCCGATATTCTGAAAACCGCCCTTGAATGTAAAGTAAAGATCCTCCTGTTTCACCAAGAAATTGCACTGCTCTTGTTATGACTTTTTTCTAATGTAATGTGATAACCAACAATACCAAAAAAATTGATTGAATATATAGTACTAGCGTTTTTGGGACACTTGTCTAATTTAATGGTTTTAGAATCCTAAATGTAAGGATCATAGATTTTATTATAGGAAAATTGTGAAGCTATTAGCATTGCTCTACCTGCAGCCTCCAAATTCTGGAGGCAATCATTTGGCAAAAATGGTTGGTTTTAAGATCCTTGAAATCTTCTGAGAGTCCAGCTTCTGCAAAATTTTGTTCAAAAATAGTCATTTGTGTGTATATATATAGTGGTTCTCTAACTTTTTTATCATCCAAACCAACGGCAACCTCAAACGATAATATGTAGCCGCCAAATTTCTCTCTGAACATAAATAAAAATGATGTATTATTGGGAAACAAAAGGACTTGCACATCAATACATAATAGCAATACAAATATCATGCAAGCACTTCTTTACATGGCTTTGTTGTATCACAAAACATACATCAGAAGCACCAATGAATTGTTCTGTTCTCTATCAACGTATTATATACCTCTCGTATAATTATTGTACACAAATATCAAATACTGTATTAAGATAACATATCAATTAGAGTCTTATGGGAACATCCTCTTACAAGTGTAATCAAACACGGTCTGTATAAGACCTTTAGGTTTTTCCTCATTTGGCATCTTCAGAAGGCGAGCAACTCTAGAGAACCCGGCATGGCATCTTTGCAGAGATTCTTCCTTCACTTCAGGTCTTGTCTCCCGGTTAGTAGGTTTTGGCTTCGATAAAGCCCACTGCATTGCCCATATAGCCAAAGGACGCATGTAACATATAGATCTATATTGGTCTTTAGTATTCCAAGCTTCTGGAGTTTGAAATGAATAGCTATTAAAAGAAAACAGCAATATCAGTGTACAGTCAAATGCGGTAAACAATAAATCATAATCTACCGACGAATCAAGAGGATGAGAACAATGATCTATTGGAGTAAACACATTGCCAAATAATTTGATCTTCAGTTTTAAATTCTACAGGCCCTTCCTTTATAAGCATATAGCCAAATTATATCTAGTGGTTCATGATGTTTTCACGAAATCATTTTAGAAGGGAAGCTATCTCACCCAAGTGCATTTTCAGACCAAGCAGCTTCATAGATTCCACTGGCAGTTTGAAATCCCATATCCACCATATCCTCATGGATCATCGTTGCAGCAACTGCATAAGTGACTCCGGACCATATTTCTCTAGACTGCAATGATGACATGTCGACGCTTCCATCAGGCAGCATCCCATTTACAGCCCCCCGCTTCCCATTCATCACCTTTAAGACATTGTAATTATAAACCTTCTCTAATGCACTTCTTGCTTTGTCTTCATCAACAATTGGCGAAAGACCGCATGCTCGGGCATACCTACAATATAAATTCAATTATGATTAGTTACTAACAAAAATTATTGAAAAGACAACTAGCAATAAAAACTAATAACATTATTATCAGAACAATTACCGGAAGTACCCACCACACCACTTTTTTGAAAAGGGAAAAATAATTCAATCACTTTGTGGTTTCAACAAAGACAAAGTGCTAGTGAAAATTTTGAAATGCTAACCAGGCAATTTCAATAAAAGAAGGCATTTATCTAAATGATCCAAAAGTATTTGATACTTGAAGAGATAAAGGAAGAACGTAATCAGCTTTTATAAGCAAGCAAGGTTATGTCAGTTATAACACACCATTGTCCAGCCAATTGATCAGCTTGAATAGACGAACTTGCACTGCCACCACTATTGTCATAGTCGAAGTAAGAACCATTCCACAATTTCTCATATGTAACTTTCGCCTTCTGAAATTTGAACCAAAAATAATCCTCAGAACCCTTATCACCTACTTCACGAGCCATGGCTGATGCAGCCTGCAATGCAGCCAACCATAGCCCTCCACAATATGCACTCACACCAGACACAGACCATGTATCATAAGTTTGATCAGGAAAGCCTTCATTCTCAATCATTCCATCACCATCCTTATCAAATTGATCCATATATGCCATCGCGACGTAAACTGAGGGCCAAACAGCTTGTGCAAACTTCTTGTCCCCAGTTGCCACCACATCTCTATAAACTTGGAGAACAAATTTTGGGTTCAAGTCCTTCCACCTATCAGTGTCATAAAGGCAGTAGGCATTTACTTCAAACCACGGGTCACTAATTCCAATATCATGGGGAACAGCTCCAAGAACCTTTCTTGGAACCCACCTTCCATCATGTAGAAGTTTCATTTTACTGGGATCATGCATCATTACTGCTGCTGCAAAGTCTCGTTGGACACTGAGTTGAAGTTTTGGAAATAGCATGATTAGTGCAAAGGATGAGTAGAAATGGACGTCATAGGTGTTCCACATATGATATTCAACCCCTTCCAGATAAAGGAATTGACCAATGTTTTCTTCTCCATCTTGAAGCAAATTTGTTCCAAAAGCAGAATTTAGAGCAACTGGAGTGTGTATTTGCTCAAATATTGAAGTCATTCTCTCAAGAATGTTGACAGCAGTATTATTATGATCAGGTACATCAGTAATGTTCTTCAGATCCGACTGTGACCTATCAATGGAAAACTTCCTTTCACCAATGCTTGCCAGACCATGGAGAGGAGGTGATCCATCTGCAAAATAAATTATAAATGAAGTCATGTTCATCAAAACAAGTCAAAATTCAGAAGAATCGATTCCACATACCTGTCCAAATTGTTCCCCCTGAGTTTAGATAATAGAGCTCATTAAAGAGAGTGACAGGGTACCTGCAAAGAGCCTTTGAGAAAACTTAGGAATCTTACTTTAAGTACAATAACCAAAAACAAAATCTTACCTCACCATTCAGGAAGCCTCTTATCTTCAAGAACAGGTCTTTGCCACGCTTCTATCTGTGACTCCCACTTGCCATGCTCTATGTTTAAGAAAAGATGAGTCAACGTTTTCGTAACAATTAAATGTCTGTCTATTGCAGAAGCATGGCAACCAAACATGAAGGTTGAAACTAATATAATAACTATTTGCACTCGCACACCCAATTTTGGGTCACAAATTACCTTTTAAAGTGAAAAAATTATAAAGATATTAATCAGGACATTTTATAATTGAAACATTACCAAGAATGGCATCATGGGCAATATCTGCAGCTGCATCCCCATGAGCTCCATAGAATTTCACATAACGCCTGAAGATAAAAATAAAAATAAAATCAGTTCATAGAAAATATCAAATTTACTGAAGTTTCTCAGGCAACTACAGCCATCTACCTGTAATATGTCCTCGTATTCATAAAATTCACTTCTGGGCAGTCCCATGCCAATGAAAATGTAACAGTACTCACTGCACCTCGTGCAACTGTCACAGAAGCCGCAACAGCTGCGCCAATAGATGATCCGGATTCTGAAGGCACCAATGTTTCAGCAGAAGTAAGGCGGTCAAAGGACCCATGCTATTGCAATGGAGAATAGGATCGTGCTCAGTAAGAGTTCAACAGGCATGGGAAAGAAAGCAAGAAATACTGCACTCAGTCTCAGTATTATTCGGAAATAAATACCAAGAATGACACACAATCAATTTCCAATAGAACATCTTAAGCTTCACTACTGTATAACAGAAGGGAAAAAAATCGTGTTCAATAAATGGTAGCCAAAAACAGATAATATGATAGCCTGTTGAAGTCAGTATAGACCGATAAAACAGTCGCTTCTAAATAACTGTTTTCAACAATTAATACAAAAAATCAAGTCATGTAATATCTGAATTCAATAGAATTTTCTTTGTACTCTCAGAACCTAGTGCAGTTATTGTTAAATTAAACATGTGGTATTAACATATAAATTTCTCCATCAAACTCTAAATGATTGTTATAGTGTAACATACTTTTTGTTACTAAAAAAAGTAGCTTCTCATTTGGTAAACTTCTAAACAGTAGCAATTTTTTTAAAATATACAACTGAATTAAAAAGCCAAAAAAGATCCTCATCGTCAATAATGTGTGTGCCTGTGTATCCATTTTGGATTTTATCTGGCCATGAAAGTGAGCTTCAACTTTTTAGGAAATAATATGTTTCAAATTTTGCATGCAAACATGTTTCCCTCAGTAGAGCCTTTAGTTTATTTTTCCTCTGTAGTTTTCTGCAGGCTTCAGATATTATATGAATAAGTCTACAAACCTCTTTTATTTCATGCCACATGTCTTTTGCAGTTATACGGTCGGAGTTCCCTGATATCACAAAGCAAGGACACTCTGAGACATGGACACCATCAGTCTCCTGAGCTGCAATTGCAAAAGTCACCGGGGGTAGCTCATTTGCAGTCCTGTATAGGTTGATAAAGATGTTGCGTAAGGGAAACTAGAATACATAAGATACAACAAATGGACTTCAAAAATAAAGTCTTGAACTTTTTCTCAATCATATGAAAGAAAGAAACTTACTTGTGATGTAAAAGTACACCATGCACACCATCCTTCACCCTATCAGGATCAACGATTTTCTTAGTAACTATATACCATAAGCATACTATATGTAAATATATATATCCTCTTTTCGTACACAATTTTGAGACTACTAGATCCATGCACTTTCAACAGTTGAGTTTAAATCTAAAATGCTTCATTTATCCACATGGGGAATAGCACCTGTTAAATTTAATCTTAGTAATCCACATTACATTTCTCTATATATGAGTTCATCTTAGAATTTGTGTAAAAAGAGATAATTCTTAATCCTAAACCTAAGATACATATTGTATAATCTCAAAAGATAAATTAGTCAAAGATTCTTACTTTATTTTTGAATTGTAATGAAGACCAGAAAATTCTGAAACCCCTCCAACAGAATTCTGAATGAGGCATAGAAAATATAACTTAACGTCAAACTGAGTCCCCCAATGAGGATATTTCTTGTAAGATACAGTGATCAGACAATAGAGGTGGATGCAACACAAACAGAGTAAAATTGATAAGGATGAAGAAGTACACCGTAAAGTAAGACTTACTGTCCATGTAAAAAGCAAGGTGACATCTGCAGAAGTCTTTCCAGAATTATGTAGCTGAAGAAACACAAAATCAACTGCTTAATACCGAGGAGATTTGCATCAAATGTCCAGTCAAAATTTCTAAGAGAGCCCTTCTTACTGTGAAGGTAAAAACTGATACAGGGAAGCTGCTCTCCTTGTAATTATGTGGAATAATGGGGGAAATTTGACGACAAACAATTTTAAGTTCTGGGTCTGGTTCACCTGCATTTTACAGACAGTAGGTTGATCCATGATAATAAGTAAATATCTTCGTTGACGGTCTCAAAGACCTAGAAGAAGACTTATACAGTAGGATAAAGTTAACGTAGATTACCATCATATACAGTCCAAGACCTTGGGTACAAAGCATGATATGTAGACTTATCCCCTTTCAGATTCCAATCCCAAGATCCAATTCCTGAAGCATTGTTATCTCTGTTTATGCACAACAACAGGTAAGTCTTTTCTATTCAGTTTTCTTTAACCTTGTTTCTTTTATATCAAAATTTTATAATGACAAAAATTATCTGCTGGAACTATGAAAAAAGTTTATTTGCTTGAAATCAAATAACAAGGCAGCAGATTGATTGCTTACATTGGCACCCTTGGGTTCCTTGGGCACAGTACAGTAGAATGTTTTTTGCCATTTGAGCGTGAAACAAAAACCTACATGCAGTGTTCACATTAACCATAAAAAAGGTTTTTTTTTTTAAAAAAAATAATAATAACAATTTGCAACAAACAATCAAAGATATTAACAGCTTCCACAATCTTTCCACAAGATTTTGGGACTAAGTCAGTTAATTAAAACAATTCCAGGACACAAATTTCCACAGTTTAGGTATAACTGATAACTGTGGAGACATCTAATTACATGCTAATTGTTCACAGAGAGCATAAGAGCCATATACACTAAAGAGAACGAGGACCAGAGAATTGAGTTGTATTTCATTCATCCAATAGTACAAGAATTTTAATTGATAGCCTAATTGACTCAATCTATAGCTAATTGACAATTAGCTTTTAACACTGACAAAGTAAAGGAAATGATAATATTGATTCCCTTAATAAATCCATAAAGATGTACGTCCAAATCACGCCTTCCAAGGTTTACTCATTTGAGAACATCAAATTAACTTTTTGAAAATATTAGGGACTTAAGTTAAGTCACAAAAACTTCAGCTGGGCTACTTGAAGATAGGATTTATGTTTATCAAATATTATAAGATCTAATCATGGCTGCTACATAACATTACCAACCTCCTTTCCCCATCGATGTATAGCATGCATATTTGTCAAACAGGAAAGCAAAAACAGGATATAAAACCGGAGAGACGGAATATCATGTGTGCTGTTATGCAAATAAAAATATGTAGGTACCACGGCTTGAGATATAGCATTAAGTTCAAAGGTAAGTTGGGAAGATAAGTATTTATGTCTTATACAAATATTTCCATCCCCATTAACATGGTCTTGTGATAGCTTCCGAAAAACAAAACAAAAAATTATTTCAAATTGATTGACTCTGGTGTTTTATGGAAGCCAAGAGAAGACAAGCATATGCAGTAGATTAAGTTAAATCATAATTAGTCCGTTCCTTCTAGTTTATCATAATCTGTTTACGATTGAAAGTCAAATAGATCTATAGATGTGGAACTAAAATATATAATTGGTGTATTAAATTATAAACCAGCCAGGCCAGAGAGTTAAATGCTTAGTTTTACATTAATTAGCAAATTATTAGAAAAAGGAACACATGTAATGATTATAAGTTTATAACATCAAATAATCATGGGAACTGATTTATGTTACTTAGTTAACAACTTTGTTTTTAACATTTAATATATGCACTCACTTGACTTGACTTGCAGGCATTTAGAAGAACAGGAAGTTTAGTGAAGAAAACTTCTCATAGATTCTAAACTTGTCCATTGTGCCACTAACAGTTTACTACAAAGCACACAGATTTGTCATGGAGCTTAGGTCAGAAACTTTTTTTGTTTCTTCTCTAGCTAGGAATATGCATCAAACTTACAGAAAATTGGTTTGCTAAAACTGGTTTCTCTTCGCAAATTCTAGGAAATAGTTGCCAGCGCTGAAATTCACCTCTGTAACTTCTTCCGATGCTTCCTGCACTGAAGGTTGGTTCCGTTTCCACGGTAAAGGAAATGAAAAAAAAAGGTATCATAAGATATCAAAATTCAATTATTTAGGTTGTAACACTACTAAAACCAAACACTTCTACAAATATGAAGGATCATCACTCTATTCCCATACAATCTGACTATTAGCATCACATCTTTTCACAGGATCATGATACACTGCAGAATATAGAAAGGCAAGGAGGCATGTTTTGCTTTCTTCAAATAAATTAATAATCTACAATGAAGCGGCAGGTAACTTCATAACTCTAAATCTAATTATAATAGCCACATGCAGGAACTTTATTTAGTGCCTCCAAATAAACATCTAACAAATAAATAAATTAATGTAATGTGTTCAACAAAAAACAGTAAGTTTCTGGTTAGAATTTAAGGATTTACCCAATACCACCGAGGGGAACGCCATGAGAAGATGTAAGCCAGCGCTTAACAAAGGGATTAATGAAAGCCTGCAACAAGGAAATCATGGAGACATACATGAGGCCAAAGGATTTAAAAATTCGGATAAGATTCTTTACAATTTAAATATACCAAGGTAACATGAACGTTAAAGAAAAAAAAAAAATCACCGGTCCTTTAGCAGTTTCTTCTTGAATAAGACGCCAAATTCGAATACCTATAGGAGCCTGTCCAAACAAAAGAAACAATTTGTGGGCATAGTTAACAAGACAGGATAGGAACAAAAATGTACCCCAAACATCAATCTATTTTGATTTGAATTATAACAAAAATGTAATCAATGTTCCCTAATTAATTCCAAAAATTTAAGATGTAAGAACAATCATTGTGTACATCAAAGGAAAAACGACTTCTGTACAGGTGATTTCAGGTGTCACAAGTTGATTTCCATACTTAAAAATCAAATCCATGAGATCATAATTTGGAAAAGGAGACAAAGAAGAGTTCTTCTGTGAATTGAGCAAAGAAAGAGATACAAAAGCATCTAGATATTGAGTTCTAATATGAAATGCTTATAGTCCCCAGTATGTGATTTAACCATCAAGCAGCCATTTATATAGTATTATGTATCCGACACATCTCTGTAGCTCAGATAGAAGCAAACCTAAAACAAGGTAGCACAAACCGCTGAGGCAAAAACTGACAATCACATTATGCAGCAAATCCAACTAATTGTATCATGGTATGCCAAAAACAAACTCACCTTAAGTTATCATAACAAGTCGAGTGGATTAAGAATTGTTATCCAAATAAGGAAGAAAAGAAGCATTGGATCATGCAGGCGTAGTGCATACAATACCATTGACCATACCCATTCTCAGTATAATCTCAACTTAGCTGAAAATTAAGTCTCTACTAAAAATGCATACCATCATGCTGAACTTCATATATTCATGTCTATGAACAGTGTGCTTCAAAAAACCTCAACAAAAAATTATTTTTCAATTCTAAGCCTTTCAACAAGAGCAACCGGAATTCCTTTTTGCATCAAATGTTATATCAAGATAGGATTTGAAAGTCAAAAAAAAAAAAAAAAAAAAAACTTAACATCAAAACTTGTACCATACCATCTGAATAATCTCCCTCCAAGTCAGTGAAAACAATGAAAGATTGATTTCCTCAGCATTTACTTTCCGCTTCCAGGTAAGAGGGGCAGGTTTCCCTGGGTAGACCTTAGTACAGAAAAACTAAAAATTAGATACAAAACTTACTTTTACTTTTAAAAAATTTAAAGCAGCAAGTTTCTGTCTGATCACAAATAACCCAGTAATCAATAAAAAAAACCTGTCTGTTCTCACTTTCTCTTTCTATCTCAATAAAAGCAATCAAAAGAAAAAATATAGCTTTTTTATTCATTGTTTGCAGCATTTTCTATGAGAAACTTCATTTTTATTTTCATACTAAAAATGATCCTCTAGCATACCTAGATTTCACTTATTCAATCCCATCGGGCATTTTGAGGTTACAACATTCCATCCTATCTCAAATATGTCATTGGAAGGCCTGAGGGACAATTGAATCCAATCCCATCTATATAGCGCATAATTGCATATAATTCACTCATCTGACACTCAGGGGATACGGACAGGAATCAGTAGCAATAGCAGCCCAGATTTCCACTACAACATTTGATTACTTATATAAACTCCTATTTTGGCACACTCATAACATGTTAATAAATCTCCACAACTAAGATGCAAGGGCAGTCTATAGTGATGACAAAACTAAAACCAAATCAATGATAGCTTTGGCTTGAGGATCCATTCAAACTAGTATCTTCTTGACATGCCAACTTAGATTCCCAACTCCAGTCCATCACAAATAACAATATGAAAGAAAATCTAACCCAACAGTCCCCTTCAGTATGAAATGAAGAATTAAACTTTCAACTTTTCATAATATATGCAAGCATGAGACTACCTTATAATCAAATGAAGAATTTGACGATTCTTTGTCTCCTTCATCAAAGCCTTTCTCCAAGAACTTTTCCTCATACATCTTTCCCTGTAAACAGTACAATCACATTTAGACAACGCAAGTCATCATTTATTGTCTCCCAATTGTGATTCTACATGTACACATAAATACATAAACACAAACATACATTATATACATATAACACAATGAAAAGCTCCAATATCAGATACAGTCACAAGTCACAACCCATTTGAGTATTTGACCAATCCATTATCTGATCATCATTCCAATAATAATAATAAAAAAAAAAAACAAAAACAAAGAAAAACAGAGAGCATCACTCATGAACACACCCACCCTTTCCACTCCAAACAAACAACATGAATGAGAAATCTGAAACGTTGACCCCATATATCAATCCAGCGACTAGTGTAAATCAGCAAAACAGCAATCAAAAGCAACATTAAAAAACAAAAATGCGTGTAACAGATCAGTCGCAGAGGACCTGAGAAGAAATTGTTTCCGGTGAAATCCAAAAGAGAAAAAACTGCAAGTATAGTCGATACCCAGATCAATTCAAATTAGGGGTCTGATTAATACCGATCCTGATGTATGACAATGTTTTGTATCAAAAATCTGGATTGCTCAATAATCATTGTAGTAATACACTGTCGGACAATATTTTTATATTTGTTTCGTCTTTTTTTATGGGTTTTAAATAAGGGATAATTATTGGATGACCATCAACCACTATTTTATAGACAACCACTATTAAAATGACAATTTGTAGTGAGCACTGTTACATCAATGATCGTTCTGTCCGGTTTTATCCAATTCTATCTAATGAGTGACGTTTTGGTAAATAAAAGGATGTTATTAATTTATTTTAGATGTTGTTTAGAAATCAATTTTTTATTTTATTTTTTAAAACGAATAATTATGTTTAATGTGTATAGCATATCTCAAATATATATATATATATATATATATATAATTCTCCTATCAGAACCTTCAATAATAATCACATATTCACAGTAGACCTATAACTTCATATTAATAAATACTCACCCACATACTCAATATATGGTTGTGATTGGACGTCCTTATCTCTTATATCAGGATCATTCTTACTAGAGAATCACCCTATATATATATATTGAAACAATGAAAGTGATGAATTTTGGGAAAAAAAAATAAGGACTAAAAATCCTAGTATGTCAACTACATTTAAAAATGTGGTAAATCATATGAAAAAGTAGGACTTGTGTGAAATATTTCTATAATATAATGACGTGATCATGACAATGTGCGACAACAATGGAAAACAAGCCCAAATTATTTTGGCGGAGTTGATTGAAGAAAGTCTTAGAATGACAACAAAGGGAAAAGACAAAACTACCCTTCTCTCATTTTATTTTGGAGGAGTTGGTGATTGGTCGGTGCCGGTCAGCATTAACAATACAATAATACTAAGAATGTCGCTGTCAGAAGCAATATTCCAGTGTGCTAATTAACACAGTAATATATGCATATCATAATTCATATGTAACTGGCAAACAGCAGTTTTTCACAAAGCGAACTCAATAGGCTAGGATTGATAGGAACACGATTAGGGTTAAGAAATATTTGACACGACGTGAATTTGATATGAACATAAAATGAATTTAGTTTATTAGATCGAGTTAATGGTTTACGATTCGATTAAAAAAAAAACGTATTTGATTGGACTTAAAATTAAATAAGTTGAGTCGCGCTTCAACATATAAAAACTGTAAATATTAATTCCAAAATCAAATATGACGGGTAACTGAAAATCAAAAAGCAAAAACACAAGAAAATCACATTAGAGATAGTGTTAGAACCGAGACCCGTGTTTCATACGGTGTACTTAAGACAATTTCACCGGGCAACACAGTATGTGTTAAACGATTGTCTCCTAGGATACAACGGTTCAACAGTGGTAGGTCTAAGCACTATACACCACCAGCGAACTCAAACCGAGTTTAAATTTACCAAGAAAACGGAGAAGAAAAGAATCCGTTGCTAAAAAATTAATGTATATTTTTCGATTGAACGAATACTAGAGCTATTAAATAGCCAAACCGAAGCACTATGGTTTAGGGATTAATTCAGGATTATTTTGGTAAATACGTTTTTGATCAATAATGAAGTAATTTAATTAGATAATATTATCCAAAGAGATTTACTTCTAATTAAAATCAATTCTGTAAACAATTAAAACTTTCCTTATTAGTAAGAAATCAGAATCCAAACAATTAAAGTTTTCTTTATTCTTCACAAAACATAAACGTTGACTTACGGAAGTGGCAAAAGATCAACTGGACTCTCACGATCCAATCGAAACGGCATTAGTATCTACACACGAGTCGTGCATTCGAAGGTTCGAGGTCCATGATTTGTAAACCCCCCTACGTGCGCGAGAGAGCCTTTATGCCACACATTGTTGATATCTCGTATCACACATTCTCTTATATACTATATATAAATGATTTTCCCTAAGCAATGTGAGATTCACTTTAATCCTTACACAATGGGTACATTTTGAAACTCAATTTCTCATTCACCCATTAACCATTTTGTGAATTTGAGTATACCATTTCGAAGTTCTTACGGAGAAGAATTCGAAACCACTTTAATCTTCCAATTTTATAGAATTTATCATACTTAATTTTTGCTTTTAAAATAGAGTTTGTCACAAAATTTTCCAATAAAAACAACACTTGAGTGTATCGGGATGTTGGTACATTTTTTTTTTGTCAAATCTCACACAAATATATGTTAAGTTTTCTCCCACTTAGTTTAATGTTAAATGTCTAATTCTAAATTCCTAATATTTTTTTTAAAAGTATTCAATAGTATATTTCCCATCGGACGGCAAAGGATCATCCGATTTATTGGGATTGAGATGTAGAAGTTATAGATGACATTAAGATAAATGGTCATCTTTTGTCTGGAGAGAGATTCTTTATTTGTCTCCGATATTTGCAAATTAAGGTATATTTCTTAATAGAATAAATGAATAGTTAGAAATGTTTGTCCAATTTTACCGAAGAATGAATAATAACTTAAAATTGAAACTTGAATGATATATTTTTTTATTGAAAACTAAATATAAATGATTCTTTTTTAAATCTAACATTAATTGGGTTAGAGCTCTGCCAGAACTCGCTTCGATCAATCATTAATTAGGTCAACAGGCATAATTTAGACATTCACAAGCAAGTCTATGACTATGAAAACTATGTATGCATCTGGAATCACATTCCCGTTACATTGATGTTACACAACAGACATAATTTCAACTTCTTGTTGGTTCTTGGATCGGAAATGATGGTAACGAATTCAGGACTATGAAAACTAAGTATGCATCTGGATTCACATTTCTGTTCGCCATTTTATGAAGAAGTTCAATCACTTTTGGTGTCTTATTGTTTTGGATTAAACATGGCATAAGGCTATTAAATGTGACGGCATTCGGAAAACTACCCTTTTCCTCTATATCTAAAAACAAAGAGTTTGCCTTTTTTTAGTTTTCTTTCTTTATAAAGTCCATTGATCATGAAGTTATATGTTACAACATCTGGCACTAGACCTCTGTGAGGCAAACTATGGAAGAGTTCCCATCCTCCCAGATTTAAACATTTCCACTAAACAAGTAATATTAATTCTTACCCAACTTGCGATCCAGTGAAAGCTCCACCTCTCGGGTTTCTTAAGGATCAGCCAAATGATGCAAGGAAGCTTCATCCAATTAAAAGATTTCCATTAACTCAATAATATATATATATAGCGGTTTTCCTATCGGTGCGTACCGATATAATTTATATTAGTCTGTTGCAATGTGGATAATTAATTAAGGAGAAGTTTTAACAAGTTCATACACTTTAAATCAAAGTATGTAAATTTAAAAGTCTACATCCAACTAGGGATGACCAATGGGGAAATAGGGGCGCATGTAGGTCCCCCCATCCCCATCCCCATTTCCTTATTTCTCCCATTTTTTTCCGTTTTCCCCGTTTCTCCATTTCCTCGAAGTCCCCCATTCCTCTATTCCCTCATTTTTCCTGTATCAGTAAAAAATACATATTAAAGAAACACTTAAATTCACAATCCAATAAATTCAAATACAAAATACCATCTCATACAAATTGAAATGAAAGTTAAGTTGTTTAATATGTATATATAGTTAGTAAAATATGTTAATAAATTATATGGAGCTTGCTTGGTGTGTAATTTAACAAAATTTAACAAGAAAATCAATATGTATATATAGTTAGTAAAATAAAAATAATAAAAATATTGAAAATATAATAAAAATATATATTAATATATTTTTTATATAATATTATAATATTTGAGGGAAATAGCGAAATGGGGAAATGGGGATGGGGGCACCTAACCCTAACCCCATCCCCATTTCAAGGAATTTGTGGGGGAAATGGGGATGGGGACGGGTCCCTCCATCACCAACCCCATTTAAATTTGGGGTTAAAAGTCATCCCCATCCCCCCCCCCCCCATTTCCCCATTTTCTCCCAAAAAAATTCCCCCAAACGGGGATGGGGGAGCGGGGGTTTGGGGCCCCCGAGGTAAAATGGTCATCTCTACATCCAACGCACTAACGAATTTATATAAGTATGCACTGACTTGAAATTTTATATATATATTCACTGACTTGAAAATTTATATATATATATATATATATGCACTGATATAACTTCATTATTGTATTAGATGTGGACCATTAGATTTACATATATTGACTCAAATATATGCACTTGTCAAACTTTCTCAATAATCAGTGGTTCATATTCAACGCACTGATATAAGTTATATCCGTACGCACTGAGGAGAAAATGACTATATATATATATATATATATATATATATATAATTTTTCTATTATCAGTTCGAATTGATATAAGATATATCAGTTTCTTGTATGTGGGTCATTGGATTTAAATGCTTTGACTTGGTTGTATGCACTTGTCAAAGCATCTTTTAAATCCAATGACCCATATATAAACAACGGATATATTTTATATTTTATATCGGTTCAAACTAACAATAGAATATATATATATATATATATATATATATATATAAATTCAAATCAGTGTGCTCTGATATAAATTCATCAGTGCGTTGGATGTATACCATTAAATTTACATACTTTGACGTCAAGTGTATAAACTTATCAAAACTTCTCTATAATCAATAGTTCATATACAACGCACTGATATAACTTATATCGGTACGCACTTGCACACCGACCAGAAAACCACTATATATATATATATATATATATATATATATATATATATATATATAGGAAAAAACTAATAAGATTTTTACTTACAAAGTAAGATGCTGATGAGAAAACAAGTCCTCCAAAGAAACCCAGCAGTTCCCCAAAAAATGGAAGGCAAATTCCAATTATAACTGTTAAAGCTCTGACAGTATTCACAACAAGGAAAGTAAATATGTGAAGATATTGGGTCTAATTTTAAAAAACTTCGTTGAAAATATTATCAATATCCTCAAATATTAAGAATATTCAAGAATACTTTTATGAACAGTATTGATATTTACTTCATATTGGATATAAAAAATAATTATTTTATGTGGTTTTTGCCATGGTCTTGAACCAAGGTTTGTTTAGTTTAACATGCAATCTATGCTGTTTGAACTCAAGTTTGTTAGTTTATGTATATAGAGCTACATATTAATTTGTGAAAGTTTGTGAAGGTGAATATTAATTGTGTATAATTTACTATAAATTTTATAGGTCACAAACAATACCCTTTACTTTTAGTCACGAGATTGTAGCAAACTTACCAACATATGAACTTCGACCAAAGAGCCGAAGAGGTCTTCCTGGTTTCCAATGTAACTTCTGTACCATATATAACTCAATCATATCGAAAACCGACATAGCAAAATCCTAAAAAAAAAAAAAAAAAAAATCGTGACCAATTTACAATGATTAATCAATTATATATATTCAGCTTATTTAATACATGATCAAACTATATCAACTTAAATTTCTGAAATAATGTTTTGACTTCAACATCTCAATTATATTAAAAGGCATATGAGCAATTAAATAAAAAAATTTAATTGATAATAGACATATAGTCTAACACATACAATAATAAATTAGTGGGTTTATAATTTGACTTGTAACTTCCTACAACATGAGTAAAGACCATGAGATTGGCAAGGGCAATGAGCAAACTAGGTTTTCTGAGAGAAATCAGCACATCATCCTCTACAAAGGAACCAAAAGCCCAGTTTCCAGCTAAGGCAACAGAGAAATAGCAAAACGAAACAATGAGATAGGCAACCACAACTCCCTTCCACATTAGTTTCTTTGAAGGCACTTCTGTGCTTGATGGGATTGTCGCCTGAATCTCAACATCACACTGTGCGCTGCAAACGCAAATGCTACCGTTCCCTTGCCATTGAAGAAGTCGAAAACCATTCCGGGGGTTGTGTGAGATCGGAGTTTGTATTATTGGGGATGGTGATGAGCACCCCTAATCGTCGATGTTATGAAAGCCACCATCGAATAGCTGAAACACAATCACAAAAGAATGATACACATGTTGATGTTGATACATCTGAACCAAAGGATCATATACATTTACGAGAAAATCTTCGGTGCTCCACTGAGTGGTGCACTCAACCACCGGGGTGGAGATCTAATGTGTGGTAAGAAAATCACATCTGGCACTTGTGTCTTGCCATATGTCTGATCTCCGATGGTCAGCAGTGCATTAATGATTTTCTTGACATTAACATCGGATACAATCAAATGAATGGACAAACCTGACAGACATGACAGCAGCAAGCAGGGAAACTCCTTTCAAAGAATTGAAATTGGGAGAGAACAAATTGGACAGCAGCAAAGATGAGGATAAAATATGCAAGTCTAGTCCCATGAAAACTTGGAGCAACAAGTTCCACAAACTTCATAAGTGATTTTCCTCCAGTGACCAAACGCATGCTCTCCAAGTTCTGGGTCCAGGAACCACTTCATGGAGTTCAACAAGTTGCAATAACGAATGAAAAGTGATGACCCATGAAGCAAGTATTGCAAAGGTTCCCATGACCCTGGAAAATGTTTAAACAAATTAATCTACTTTGAAGATTGTGATTAAAATTATAATTTTGTATAATATAGATAATTTATACATGTACAGTTACACACCAGCCAAGTTGGGACATGGAATATGGCAAGCCTAGTACACCAGCACCCACCATAGGCCATAGCTGTTACATTGTGAAAAGCTGAATACCACCATTTTGCTTTTCTAGAAGCTGTAATTGGTAACCATTTACTTAGATCTGTTCCTCCTCCTCCACTCTCAACATTTTCCTGAAAACTATTTGTATCATTAAACAAATCAATTGAATTTGATATTTCAAGATCTGGCTATACTTTCTTAAAAGTAGTATTATGTAGGCAAAAGTAATGACATTCATTTACATGTGAAACCGATATATATATATAAGTACATATAAAATATGTGAAACAGTAGTTTTTCTTTATTTTCTTTCTGTGTCACGCTTTCAAAAAATCTTATTTTAAACTGTTTGTTAAAAACTAGAATTCCAAACACAGTTTTAAACTGTTTTAAGTCTCGAAAATATTACCAAACACGTTTACATGCATACATGCACGGCAAAATTGGGATAAAGAGAGAGAACAAACCTGCACCATAGTGTTACAGTCTCAATTGCAGAGATTTTTCTTCACTTGTAAACTTCTTCTTCTTGTCAGAGAGAGAGAAGTATAAAACCTTGAGCATAAATATGATTCAGTATTGGTACCAAATTGTCAATAATTTATTTATTTTTCTATTGTTGAGAATCCAAAAGACAATAATCAAGATAAGATTACAATGTCGATAAGGTATTATGGCTTTATCCGAAATTTCCTTATTTTTCTCATAATTCAGTTTTAATCTGCAAGTATATTTTATTTGCTCAACTGTTGCTGACATTCCCGACCAATTCAAGGCTCTAGGATCTTTAAATACCCAAAAACTATATTTTAATTATAGATATGGATACCCTATTCTCATCTAAATCAATAGTCCTAGCTAATTCTATCTTTGTTAGAGTAAAATTATAAAAATTAACAAAAATAATGATTTAATATATTAGACATGTCATAATAGATTTTAGAGTTAAGGACAAAACGAGAACAACCGATTAAGGTGAGGAGAGCATCGAGATATAATAATTATTAATCAGTTTCTCATTTTAGTTTTTTGTCAAAAAAAAATCTTATTAGTTTGTTAAAAAAAAAACTAAATCATCTCATCGCCTTCGTAATCTATTTTTTTTTATATAATTGTGTTTAAATTTTTGAATTATATTATAAATTGTTTTCTTGAATATAAATAATATTATTTTGTTTACATTCCCTACTTTATTGGCTCTCCTATACTGTATAATATTATCTATCGACTCTCCTACGACTGACCATAGAACTATAGGTACCATATTTTATAATATTGTCTATGGACACTTCTACTAAGGAAGATAGGTACCATATTTTATACTTCTCTTAATTTTGGGAGAAACTTCTGATCAACCCAGTACTATAGAATAGCTTTCTCAAATAATAAATTATTTAATTACTAATTTTTGTTAATAATAAAATGATGGGTTACAAATATGTGTACATGACAGTATGAGAAGGAGATGTATAAGAATTTTTGGTGTAAGAAAAAAAAATATATATATATATATATATATGTACATATATTCTATTGTAGTTCGAACCGATATAAAATATATCAATTCCTTTCATATAGGCCATTAGATTTCAATGCTTTGATCTGATTGTATATACTTGTCTAAACATCTTTTAAATTCAAAAGTATATATATAAGAAACTGATATATTTTATATCGGCTAACAATAGGAAGACTATATATATATTAACAACAATTAATAAAAAAACTTAAAAAAACTTTGGTGCTAGTTTTGATTTTGTTATATCATTAAAATATATCTGCTTTCATGTTGTAATAATTAATTGAATGCATGATCCATTGTTTTTGTTGTTTTAATAACGTGTTTGAAAGTTCTTTTGGCATTATTGGTTGTGGCTTTTTTGTTTTTACTATATTCCATAATTTTGATTACACAGTTCAACCTACAATTAAGATAATTATCTCTCTAACCAAATGGAGACATGTGCAAGAATGTGAAAGATCAATTTGGTGGATACTAGTTCTCTTGCTGCTGAGTGGGAGATGAACGTGATTTATATCTCTTCGTATACAATTATCTTCTAGATAAATATGTTAGTTTTTAAGATATATTGCATTGGATAATGTATGATTATAACTTTGTAATGAGCATGCATTTATCTCCATGTACGTAGCTCAATCGGTAAACGGACGAGCTTGGAGTTTGGATAATAATAAAAGTTAATAAAAAAAAAATCCGATCTAGATAGATGAATGGATAGATATCGTAAAAGAAAAAGTAATAAACTTATATTTTATTTGATAAATTAATTACACTTTAATTTATTGTTTCCACCGATGATGCAAATGGTAGACTAAGACATTATAATGCACTGAATACCTAATTAGATATCACCTGATTTTGTTGAAAAAAAAAAACATTTTTTGATCTCAAGATCAGATGACAATTGTCTATTTGATGTGGAGGTTTTCATTGTCATAAGTAATATTATAGGGAAACATTTGAAAATGATGAATCATCCTACCACATTTAGGGTTGTACATTTTCTCCTGGATCCCCATTTCTCCATGTCTCCATCCCTATTTGGGGAAAAATATTTGGGAAAAAATAGAAAAATTGGTGGGGATGGGAATGAAAATCATCTCCTAAATTGAAATGGGGATGGGGATAGGAGACACCCATTTTCCCTATAAATATATTGAAATGGAAATGGGGATGGGGATGGGGATGGGGGGAGGTCGTCCCATCCCCATTTCCCCTAAAACATTATAATATAATTATATATTTAAAAAAAAAATTGAAAACCTAACTATATAAACAACATATGCGAAGTTTTTTTTTTTTTAAAAAAAAAGTTTGTGTTACTTCATATCATCATATGTGAAGTTGCATTAGTTGAAACTTTGAGTTATTTAAGTACTTTATTTTGTAATGGATATGGTTTTTATTTTGTATTTGTAATGAAATGTTTTTTTTTTAATTTGTAATTTTTAGTTAAACGGGAAAATAGAAAAATAGGGAAATGAAAAAAAAAACGGGAAAAATAGAGAACTAGAACTGGGAACGAAGATACCTCCCCCCAAAATTCACCATCCTCATTTTCCCCAAATGGGGAAATGGGGAAATGGGGAAAGATGGTAAGGGGTTTGGGAAGTGGGGATAGGGATGGGGGACCTATATCCATCCCCATTTCCTCAATGTGCATCCCTAACCACGTTATTATTATTATTGAAAGTTATTAATATTCAACTAAACTTAATGAATTAGTAGGTCCAAATTATAGTGGTAAATGCATTCTTTTTCAATTTGAAGGTAATATAATAACAGAGCCTCAACTTGCCATGTAAATCCGATTACCATTAACAATGCCCGTGACAGGACCCACCCCAACTCCTCTCTTGAGTACGAGGGAGGCCCTGCGGGCTGCCCCGACTCCTCTCTTGAGTACGAGGGAAACCCTATGGGCTCTACATTTACTAGCATGATAAAAGGACTTCTACTAAGATTTCCATAGGAAATACTTGATATTAAACAAATAAAATGTAAGGAGAAAATTGGAGAGTACAAAATGTACATAATTGCAATTCATTTACATATTTTCGTTTGTTACAAAAAGTTTATCAAAAATGACCGTTCGGACCAAAAGCCGACCACTTTAAAAACAAAGTAACCAGTCCATCCCGAGTGGGAAACCGAACAGGCCGAGTAAGAAACCCGAGTAGGCCGAGTAGACCGAATAAGCCATGTGGGCCGAGTAGGTCAAGTGGGCCGAACATACCGAGTAGAAATCCGACCACGTTCTGACCATGCCTACCATCCCGACCATGCTTACCGTCCCGACCATGCCGACCTCATATTTCTAAATATGTACATGAAAATTTAAAATGCATGACTTTTATGCTTCATGATGTCATCGAGTGCCCACCTCAAAACTTCTGAGTCCGCACAACCGAGCAGCTACCTGAATAAATATTTAAGAGTGAAAGGATGAGCGCTAATGCCCAGTGAGTGAATGGAAACTTTTTAAAACAACATTTCTGAACAACTTTTCAACATGCATTCAGTAATACGTAGTAAAATAATATATCTACTTTCATACTTAATAAACTGAATAAACTGAATGCATCTTTTTTCTGAACAAGAACAAGATACTTTATAAAATCTTAATCTGTACCAAATTCGTACCCAGGGATATCCTCAATACGTAAGCCGAATTACTTCGGGCAAACGCAGAGTCATGAATAACTTCTGGTTATACCCGTGCAGAGCGACTCAATTACTCTTTCTCTGGTCAATACACGGGCAGAGCGACTCTCTGGTCATACACGTGCAGAGCGACTCAATTACTCTTTCTCTGGTCAATACACGTGCAGAGCAACTCATGACATACACATGTGTAGAACGGCCCCAAAAGCCAACCATAATCATAACTGGGGAAGGGTACATACATGGTGCTTTTGTAGAAATTATAATCTCTTCTTGATAATTCATAAAATAATATATCTGATTATGAATGCTAATATAAGCATAAAACATATACTTTCAGTTCTCTGTACCATCACCATCAATCATAAAAAGCAATTAAAAGCTTAAATGATTTGCAACAATTTATCTTAAGCATAAAACTGGAAACTTTTAAAGTTAAAAAAAAAACTGAAAACTTTTAAAGTTAAAAAAAAAACTGAAAACTTATTCACTCACAACTTAGATGTCAAGCTTATCTCATACTGAGTACGCTAGGTTCCCTTCGTCTTCTTTCCCTATCAATCGTGAGATCCAATTAGAAACTGGATATCAAAGAAGAATCAACTTATATCTGTAATCACGAGAGCTTCACTGACTTTTCTCTTTTCTTTTCTTTCCTTTCTTCCGCTCGATTCTACTGCTTTCTAACTCTCACAACATTTATCCTCATATATATATACTTATGGAAGGGCACAGCTGAAGTTGTGAGCTAATTAACCAAGCTCACAGCTGCTTGTCAGCCATGCATTTCACTTGGCTTACTCACCTGATGCATTTTCTGATTCACGCTTATCGCATTTTTTTTATTGGGCCTTTCAATTGGGCCTGAAAGACATTAGGTGTTACAATTCACCCCTCCATATAAGAATTTCGTCCTCGAAATTTACTTACTTAGCCGAAACAGATGGGGATACTGAGTCCGCATCTGATCTTCATGTTCCCAAGTCGCCTCTTCCACTACATGATTTCTCCATAACACTTTTACAAGAGGAATGACCTTTGTACGTAATACTTGTTCCCTTCTATCTAGAATCTCAATAGGTTCCTCTTCATAAGTTAAATCTTCTCTTAACTTCACTGGTTGCTTGGTTAAAACATGCATAGGGTCGACTATATATTTTCGAAGCATAGAAACATGAAATACATCATGAATTCTTGAAAGTTCTGAAGGCAACGCTAAACGGTATGCCATTACTCCTACTCGGGCAATGATCTCATATGGATCAATATATCGTGGACTTAACTTACCACGTCTTCCAAATCGAAGTATACCTTTCCAAGGCGAAATTCGTAGGAATACATAGTCACCTACTTTAAATTCAAGTTCCCTTCTCCGCTTATCTGTATAGCTTTTCTGCCTATCTTGAGCAACCTTTAATCTGTCTCTGATTATTCTGATATTTTCTGTTGTAACTTAAACAAGTTCTGGACCTAACAACTTTCTCTCGCCTACTTCATCCCAACACACCGGTGTTCTGTATTTTCTTCCATACAGAGCTTCATAAGGTGCCATTTCGATGCTAGCTTGATAACTGTTATTGTAGGCAAATTCTATCAAAGGTATATGTATATCCCAACTACTGTCTGAATAGTACGTTCCGATTGACCATCAGTCTGCGGGTGAAAAGCAGTACTAAAATGCAATCTAGTTCCCAAAGCATCTTGTAAACTGGGCCAAAATCTAGATGTAAACCGAGGATCTCTATCTGACACTATGGATACTGGTGCGCCATGAAGACGAACTATTTCATCAACATAAATTTTGGCTAATCTGTCAAGAGAGTAAGTAATTCCGATTGGCAGAAAGTGCACAGACTTTGTAAGTCGATCAACGATCACCCATACACTGTCGTGACCACTCTGACTACGAGGGAGTCCTACCACAAAATCCATGGTAACATGTTCCCATTTCCATTCGGGAATAGGAAGTGGTTGTGATAGTCCTGCTGGTTTCTGATGTTCTGCCTTGACTTGCTGACAAATCAAACATTTAGAGAAGAATTCTGCTATCTCTCTTTTCATACCTTGCCACCAGTAATGCTCTTTCAAAGTACGATACAACTTAGTACTTCCTGGATGCATTGCATAAGCTGAAGAGTGGGCTTCCTCTAAAATTTCATTCTTGAATTCCTTAATGTTTGGCACACACAGTCTGTTACCTAGAACCAATGTACCATCACTTCTCACTACAAAATCTGCTCGTAAGCTTTTTTGTACTTCTTCCTTCAACTTAACTAAATAAGAATCATGAGTTTGCAGTTCTCGTATACGATCAATCAAAATAGGTCTAACCTGAAAAGTAGCCAGTAATGCTCCACAATCTCGTGCTTCCAGCTTAACTCTCAACATTCTTAATTCAGCTAATAATGGAAGCTGAATCATCTTCAAATGAGCCATAGAACTTGAAGACTTCCTACTGAGTGCATCTGCCACCACATTTGCCTTACCAGGATGATATTCAATCGTGCAGTCATAATCTTTAATCAACTCAATCCATCTTCTTTGTCTTAAATTCAGTTCCTTCTGAGTGAAAAGATACTGCAAGCTTTTATGATCTGTATAAATCTGACAAGTGACCCCATATAAGTAATGCCTCCAAATTTTTAATGTAAACACCACTGCAGCAAGCTCTAGATCATGGGTTGGGTAATTCTGTTCATGCTTCTTTAATTGTCTTGATGCATAAGCTATCACTTTCCCATGTTGCATCAAAACGCAACCCAAACCATGTTTAGATGCATCACTGTAAACCATAAATCCATCACTTCCGGTTGGAAGAGCAAGTCTTGGAGCAGAAGTCAATCTCTCCTTGAGTTCTTGAAAACTCTTTACACAAGCTTCTGACCACTCAAACTTCACATCCGTCTAAGTTAATCTTGTTAATGGTGAGGCTATTTTAGAAAATCCCTCTACAAATCTTCGATAGTAACTTGCTAAACCCAAGAAACTTCTAATTTCAGTCACACTAACTGGTCGTTCCCAATTCACTATAGCTTCAACCTTTTGAGGATCAACATAAATACCATCACCAGAAATTACATGGCCCAAAAATGTAACTCTATCGATCCAGAATTGACACTTACTAAATTTGGCATAAAGTTGATTCTCTCTCAAGACTTGTAGAATAATCTCTAAATGCTCTGTATGCTCCACATCATCCTTAGAATAAATCAAAATGTCATCAATGAACACGATAACAAATTTCTCTAGATAAGGATGAAATACCCTATTCATCAAATCCATAAAAACTGCTGGAGCATTTCTTAATCCAAAAGGCATAACTAGAAACTCATAATGCCCATAACGAGTTCTGAAAGCGGTCTTTGGTATATCACAGTTTCTAATCCTCAACTGGTGATAACCTGTTCGTAAATTTATCTTGGAGAATACATTTGCTCCCTGAAGCTGATCGAATAAGTCATCAATACGTGGAAGTGGGTATTTATTACGCACCGTTGCTTTATTCAATTGCCGGTAATCGATACATAAACGTAACGTTCCATCTTTCTTCTTAACAAACAGAACCGGCGCTCCCCATGGTGACACACTAGGTTTAATAAAATTCTTGTTCACCAATTCTTCTAATTGAATCTTCAACTCTTTCAATTTGGTTAGAGCAATTCTATAAGGTGGAATAGAAATCGGAGTTGTGCCTGGGACCAAATCTATCACAAACTCAATGTCTCTATCTGGTGGTAATCCATGAATATCTTCAGGAAATACATCTGAAAATTTTCTTACCACCGATATATCTTCTAGTTTTACCTCACTATCCCGAGTATCAATTACATAAGCCAGATAAATTGAACATTGTTTCCTGAGCAACCATCTGACAGTAATAGCAGATATAACACAAGAAGGAAGAATCCGACGTTCACCACAGAAAATAACATCCGATTCTCCTTGAAGTGTAAATTTTACCTCTTTTCGAAAACAATCTACAGTAGCATGGTGTATAGCCAGTCAATCCATTCCCAAAATAACATCAAAATCACGTATATCAAGCGGGATCAAATCAACATGTAGCTCATGCTTACCGACTATGACCTTACTGTTTCTATATATATTCTCAGCCAATAAAGATTCACCAGTAGGTGTAGCCACTACCATACTAGAATCTAGTGGTCTTAATTCTACATCTGCATACACCATAAAAGATCGAGATACAAATGAATGAGTAGATCCAGGATCAATGAGAACATAAGCATTGTGGCCAAAAATTGTTAACATACCTGTAACGACATCTGGAGTGGTCTCGGCATCTTGCTGAGTCATAGCAAAAACCCTTGCCTGAGTACGAGGTCTACCCGACTAACCTCTCTGTTGGTTGCCTCCAACCCCTGCTGCGCTAGCTTGGGTTTTCCCTGTAGTTGTAGATCCTCCTACTCGGGATCCTCTTTGTTCTTGCATCTGACTAGCGCCCCTTTACATTGGTTAAAAACCTATCTTCCTCTCTTCATTGCCTGCCTGGACTAACTCGGGGCAATTTCTTTTTAAATGTCCAAGTTGCCCACATTGATAACAACCTGATATCCCCAAATAACACTCACCATCATGGTGCTTTCCACAAGTCTTACATAGAGGACGCCAACCTCTACCCATACTAACACTCTGTTGACAACTACCATTGGTTGTTGTACTGAGGCTTGGCTAGAACCAGGTCCACGACTCTGTTGATAGTTACTAGTCTGACCTGAAAAACTGCATATTGCCTTAGGCATTTTGTTATAAGAGCCCCCTACTGACCAGTTACTGTGATTTTGCTTCTGTTGTTCAAATCTGCGAGAGTCATTAAGGCCTCTCTCCACTCTCAATGCAGCTTCAAACAACTTACCAAACTCAACATGTCCAGAAGTAGTCACTATTGTCTTAATTTCCGATCTAAGTCCATCCTCAAATTTTCTGCACTTATTTTCTTCATCAGCGACTACATACGGAGCAACCCTCGAAAGTTCTATAAATTTCTTCTCATACTCTTCTACCGTTATAGATCCCTGTACTAGTTTGAAAAATTCAGCTCTTTTTAAATCTTAGTAGAAACGGGGATAATAATGATCATTGAACTGCTTCTTGAAATCCTCCCAAGTAATTCCTTCAGGAGTTCTTCGTTGAACTGAGACCCACCAATCATATGTTTTCTCTTTTAGCAAAAACGTAGCAAAAGAGACCTTTTGCTCATCTGTGCACCTCATCACTTCAAATACCCGTTCCAACTCATTCAACCAAGAACTAGCACTATCTGGATCTCCTGTTCCATCAAAATTCGTAGCTCCCAATTTTCGTGCACGCTCAATAGAATTCTATGGCATTCGCGTTTGGTGCTGAACCATGGCAGTCAACAGTTCTGCAATTCTATCCATCGGTTCCTCCCTAGGTTCTGGTACATGAGGATGAGCTATAGGTGGTTGAGGGTGTGATTCTATCTCGTTTTCACCTTGGTTACCACTCCTCTCTCCAAGGTCAGCTACCGGTCTTGTGCGTAGGCGGCCAACTCTACGCATGATGTTGTTGCAAAATCAAAGTTATGCTTAAATGCATGAAACTAAGTGCAAACAATTATTCTGTGGTCTAAGGAATTATAAACTGTGGCTCTGATACCAAGTTGACAGGACCCACCCCGACTCCTCTTTTGAGTATGAGGGAGGCCCTGTGGGCTGCCCCAACTCCTCTCTTGAGCACGAGGGAAACCCTATGGGCTCTACATTTACTAGCATGATAAAATAACTTCTACTAAGATTTCCATAGGAAATACTTGCTATTAAACAAATAAAATGTAAGGAGAAAATTGGAGAATACAAAATGTATATAATTGCAATTCATTTACATATTTTCGTTCGTTACAAAAAGTTTATCAAAAATGACCGTTCGGACCAAAAACCGACCACTTTAAAAACAAAGTAACCAGTCCATCCCGAGTGGAAAACCGAACAGGCCTAGTAAGAAACCCGAGTAGGCCGAGTAGACCGAATAGGCCATGTGGGCCGAGTAGGTCAAGTGGGCCGAGTAGGCCGAACAGACCGAGTAGAAATCCGACCACGTCCCGACCATGCCTACCTGTCCCGACCATGCCTATCGTCCCGACCATGCCGACCTCATATTTCTAAATATGTACATGAAAAATTAAAATGCATGACTTTTATGCTTCATGATGTCATCGAGTGGCTCACCTCAAAACTTCTGAGTCAGCACAACCGAGCAACTACCCGAATAAATATTTAAGAGAGAAATGATGAGCGCTAACGCCCAGTGAGTGAATGGAAACTTTTTAAAACAACATTTCTGAACAACTTTTCAACATGCATTCAGTAATACATAGTAAAATAATATATCTACTTTCATACTTAATAAACTGAATAAACTGAATGCATCTTTTTTTCTGAACAAGAACAAGATACTTTATAAAATCTTAATCTGTACCAAATTCGTACCCAGGGATATCCTCAATACGTAAGCCGAATTACTTCGGGCAAACGCAGAGTCATGAATAACTTCTGGTCATACCCGTGCAGAGCGACTCAATTACTCTTTCTCTGGTCAATACACGGGCAGAGCGACTCTCTGGTCATACACGTGCAGAGCGACTCAATTACTCTTTCTCTGGTCAATACACGTGCAGAGCAACTCATGACATACACATGTGTAGAACGGCCCCAAAAGCCAACCATAATCATAACTGGGGAAGGGTACATACATGGTGCTTTTGTAGAAATTATAATCTCTTCTTGATAATTCATAAAATAATATATCTGATTATGAATGCTAATATAAGCATAAAACATATACTTTCAGTTCTCTGTACCATCACCTTCAATCATAAAAAGCAATTAAAAGCTTAAATGATTTGCAACAATTTATCTTAAGCATAAAACTGGAAACTTTTAAAGTTAAAAACAAAACTGAAAACTTATTCACTCACAACTTAGATGTCAAGCTTATCTCATACTGAGTACGCTAGGTTCCCTTCGTCTTCTTTCCCTATCAATCGCGAGATCCAATTAGAAACTGGATATCAAAGAAGAATCAACTTATATCTGTAATCACGAGAGCTTCACTGACTTTTCTCTTTTCTTTTCTTTCCTTTCTTCCGCTCGATTCTACTGCTTTCTAGCTCTCACAACATTTATCCTCATATATATATACTTATGGAAGGACACAGCTGAAGTTGTGAGCTAATTAACCAAGCTCACAGCTGCTTGTCAGCCATGCATTTCACTTGGCTTACTCACCTGATGCCTTTTCTGCTTCACGCTTATCCCATTTTTTTATTTTTTTTTTATCTTTTTTATTGGACCTTTCAATTGGGCCTGAAAGACATTGGGTGTTACAGCCCGCACATCGTGCGGGGTTTTAAGCTAGTTCAGATGTATAAATCAAGTCAACAGACAGAATTTTATACATTTCTCTTGTTTAATTACACCCCCTCCTCTTTCCCTAACAAAAGACTTGCAAATCACTTCTCAAATCTGTTTCAATACTAATTTGAATTTCTATCAATACAAAACAAGTTTAAAATTCACACCTCGTAAATTGAGAAACTAAAACAAATAGAAACTACCCTCTTGGCTCTTCTTATGGAAATCCACTGCTACATATGCATCTACTTTTTTTTCCCGTTATGTCATAAGATTCTGCCTATGATTGTATAATAACTGAAGCCATGCTTTGGCTTGGTTCGCTTCGCTGTATTATCTCCTATTCATCATTCCATTTATCATCCGCCTTTCCCACCTTGCTTGGGGGAGTATGTAATCTTCTCGAAAGGGGTCTAGGAGCCCCGTTTTTTCTTTCGAATCCTCTCACACAAATATATCCTGCATAATCAAATTTGTAATTTATATTTGATTGACATTATGTGGATGGGATGCATATGAACTAAATAACAAGCAGAATAAGGCATTTAAAATAAGTATTCATACCTGTCCAAAAGCATCTCTGAATCTTCGCTAAGTCTAAACCTGTGTATCAAACAATGCATTATGTGAGCCAACTATTTATAACCCTTAGAAATGGAAAACTCTTTGCACACGAGAGACAATTTACCTCTAAATATCGATGATGCTGAGGTTCCAAAATATGCAGTTTGTGTTGGTAGTTGAGTTATCATACTTCTAGGAACACAAATGGGCTGATAACTGGTTTCGTGGTCAGCGAATACCTGCATGACGATTATAAATAAGCAAAGCATTATCTAAACTGCTAATGGTTTTAAAGCAATAACAGTTAGAGATAATGTTGAATAAATTCTCACCTCATTAACTTGAAAATATGTTCCATTCAACGGAAATCTGCCTATATTTGCTGTTCGACAAGGTATCTGTTTCATGAATTGTAATTGTCATTTTATAGTTGTCTAGAGTAAAGAATTGCAACGACTGTGGTATGAATGTGTAAACCGCTATTACCGCTATTAGTCTGCACTCACCAGAATTGTTCCGTGGACAACATTAGCATTTTGTTCTTGAATTGTGCTGCAAGAATAGCATGTCTTCTCATTGCAAAGCTCGGACTCTATGGAATTGCATTTTTTAGTCGGTTTCTCAAATGAATTAGGATTTTCATCTGAAACAAAATAATATCCCATCAAAGTTTAATCAATTAACATATTCCTTTTGTAACATATCATTTAAAATATAGTGTTTCACTGGATTTCTATCGGATTAAATAGATAAATCTCAAGTTCCATATCATTAATTTTTGTTTTCTTCATTTTGCACCTGGTGTCCATATGCTAAGAAGGTAGGGGCATGTATCATCCGTGTCTCTCCCCTCAAACTGTAATTTTATTCATAGAGCATAATCAGAATTTAGGGAGAATAAAGCCAATATTTGAATATCTAACAGAGAGTGAACAAGCGTACCCCTTGAAGAAGAAGATGATTATCTGGAAGTACATATCTGCATAAAGGTCGAAAATCAGTCGGCATGGTTACGTTCCACTAGCATAATAGGATTCAAGCCTTTATTGGATTAGTGAAATACTACATATTCCAAGTTTTACTTTGAAATTATACGATCAAAATTTTGAGATAAAATTTAATACGTGTTCTTACCCTAAACAATGGTCATATTAATCGTGATATTTACAGTAATTAAAATTGTAAACTTACACTAGGTGCTCTGTCCTTAACCGATTTACGCTCTTCAGTTTAGGTGGAGGAATGGATGCAGCTTCTGCAGCCAGAAGTACTAAATCTCTAGAATTTTGGAGCATCATTTTGTTAGTCTCCAATAAATTCTGTATTTGTTCAATATTGAATTCTCTGTCGTGAAGTCTGATGGTTGGTATTTCTTCGGGCTCACCACAGCCGAAATCTTCAAGGTCTGGTTCTGGTGACATTTCGGTACATTGAGTCACTGGTGATGCCGGCTCTTCAATGATGGGTTCACAGTTGTTCAGGATTCCTGATTCTGAAAGCAGGTCAGCCTCCAGAAGAGTTACTGGTGTTGGGTTAACATCCAAGTGTGGATTTCTCTTATTAACTATCCCTTTCTCTGATGGCCTTGGTAAGGCTAGCCGTGCACTGCATCCAGCATCTTAACATCAGGTACTATCAAGCTATCTACATACGAATATAACATTTGAAGGGGTTTAAAAAACTATAAAAAAAAAAGAATGTTTCTCTAGGTAGTATCAGATTTCTACAAATATAGATAGTATTAACTTCCGTTACTACAATGACCAACACTATCACAGTCTGTTTTTAGATTTACATTGTTATACAAAACAAGAAACTGAGCTTTTAAATGAAATTCAAACCTTGAAAATGCACTAGCAAAATGTTTGCATTCTCCCCTTAAAGGACAAACACCGCAATTAGGATTCCTCTTGGTGCAAAAAACCTGTATGAATTATATAGCATGGAGCCACCCATTAACGTTTTTGTGTAATAAACCAAAAGCAAGAAAGAGAGATACATTACCTTCCCAAAGGTGATCAATTGATAATGTAGTTCATACCTACATTAATTAACACATCAAACGAAATACACATAAAATGCACAAAATTATTTTGCGAACAAAAAATATTTGAAGATGGAATTTAGCCATTACAATGTTCTTTGGTCAAGGTTGCAAAGACGTGGCCAAAGATATTTTTGAATGGTATTCATTAGTGGGTACCTACATAGATACAGGTTAGAGTCTCCAAATTTTGTTGAATTTTCCAATGATGTTGTTTACTGATGTATATACTTACTGTTCTAAGAGATGTATTTGAAGTGATTCAGGTAGTGGTTTGAGAGGAACCCAACCTAAACGTACAACGATACGCCCCACATTCGTATCAACCTAATTTGAAAATAAAGGAGAAAATAAGTTTCAGGCATACAAACAAACCTCATTAGCAGTTAAGTTAACAATATTTTCAATTAAATCTTACAGGGAAGGCAACATGTTGCAGTGACAAAAGCCGTACACACTCCACACTTTTCAACCCCAATCCTGGAATTTCCAACAGGTATTCCCTGAAATTACAGGTAAATTTAAACACAATGTATCTCAAATATAAGTTATTTTTTAGAAATAAGTTTAATGAACTTATGGTTAGCTTACTTCACAATATCCGGTGGAGCATGTCTTAGCCACTCAAGGTCAATGCTCTTATGTACTTCAACCAATCGGGTGAGGAATTTCTGCAAAAGGGAATAATTTCACATGAGGGGGAAAAGAGATAGGAAAATTTTTAACTTGAAATCTTATGATATTTGTTTTGTACCTGGATTCTTCCTGCAATTACGTTCTGCTGGCCACGATCTTTGATAGCTATAGCAATCTCATGTGGTTCTGCTAACCTAACTGCCTCCCAGTCCACAGAATCCATTTGATCATTGCTAATTTGCTCATCACTAGAATACATTTTCCGGAAAAGATCCCAGTCTCTTTTTTCTTTATTGTCCTTCTTCTTTTCTTTCGGGGTTGCCTTTTTTGCGTTGTCATTTTTTAGCTTTGGTCCTTTCCCTCTCGAGATTATCTTTCTCTTGCTAGTGGCATCCTGGGAGTTGAATCCATGCTCAACTTTCGATTCATTAATTCTTCCTGATGTCAACTGAACATTAGAAATGCCCTCAAATGTATGAGGTTCAACAACATTTTTCAAGTCCGTCCCTTCATCTAGAGGCTCTTCTCTATTCTTCAATTCAGGGCTCTTATCTGGTTCAGACTCAGTGACAAAATACAGTAGATTCCCTTCAAAATCATATGTTGCGCCAGCAGAAGATGTATTGTTGCTTGTTGTCTTAGGGGGATACTTTGCAGCAAGTGACATGTAAGCAGAGCTGAAATAAAGACCGCAAGTTTCAATATTCTTATTAAAACACTACTATTTGATTTTGTGTCATTGAGAACCAACTAGTACAAAAGAAAATACATTCTTATTAAATCACTACTATTTGATTTTGAGTCATGGAGAGCCAACTAGTATAAAAGAAAATACCTTGAGAGACTATCCGATACATTTTGAGTTAAATAAACACCAACCACTGAATCCACGACGGATCCTTTCCATGGTTTGAAACGTCGATCACCTATCATAATCACAAAGGAGAAACGTATTACTATATGATTTTTTTAATTGTTTTGGACAAACTGTAAATTCGGATCCGGTAGATAATAATGTCAAGTGAAAACGTACCTAGAATGATATGCATACGAGCTGTAAATGACTCTATCCTTCTTTGGAAAATTTCTCGTTCTCTTCTCCACTGATCCTCCTTTTCTGGATCAGTTTGTTCTTCTTTAGCATTGCTATCATTTAGATTCATTAGCTGGTTCCATGCCCTCATTGTGTCCGAATCAAGAAAAACTTTCCCTGTTATTCGTTTTCGGTTTCTAATATAATGCTCTTGATAGGGAACTAGTGTGCCATATCCACTGTTAGAGCCTTGTGCATTACGAACTTGATTCTTAGATCGCCTGCCTACACCACATGAGATTGCTGGAAGCCTGGGTAGCTGGTTACATATTGGTGGGGCAACCAATAAAGCCAGGTTGCTTCTCCTCAATCTCCGTTGTCTCCTCATTTTCTTGAACGTGCTTGGAAAATATTGCTGAAATTGTCCACATTCCAAATTGAAATTCAAAGTTTTCCTACATGATGTTTTTTCAGCAACTTCAACATATGTGTTTTCACAGGTTTTCTTGGAAGACTTTCTTCTCTTGGGAAATCTTCTTTCCTCCGAAACTAAATTTCCCTGGCTACTACTTTTCCTTGCATATTTTCTTTTTTTAGATGGCAGGGTTTGCTTTGGAGTTACAGGCTTCGGTGTCTTTGGTTTTAGACCTTCAACAGCCACTCTGGGTCTATGTTTCTTCCTTTTGGGTTTCTGTTGTCTTTTTCTCTTCAACTTTTCAGAGAACGCATCCTCTTGTATAGTCTGTTGTCCATCTGCATCACAAGACACAAATTTCAATCCTAATTCAACATCCATCTCCCAATAACAAAATCAACAGGTTCATTTTATTTGCAATATCACCCTGAACAAAACTAATGATTTAAAATCCTTTGGTTGCATGATGTAGTAATTTAAGCAGGCCAGGCATTGAACATTTACAGACAAGTAATAAATAAAATCCCAAAGAAGAATTCAGATCACTTACTTTGAGAACAGGAAGATTCTGTGTTGAAGATGTCGGTATTCTCTTCTTCGGAATTTCTCAACTTTGCAGGTGTCCCTGGCACCCATGAACACTCTCTCTGCAATTGCTTCTCCTCCAAGTCAATGCGGCCTCTTGTTTTCCTCCTCAGGTAAACCTTCAATGGAGATATCTCTCTCTGCAATTTCTTCTCCTCCAAGTCAATACGGCCTCTTGTTTTCCTCCTCAGGTAAACCTTCAACTGTGACATCCCTATCTGCAATTGCTTCTCCTCCAAGTAAGTACGGCCTTTTGTTTTCTTCCTCAGGTAAACCTTCAACTTAGACATCTCTCTCTGCAGCTTCTTCTTCACCAACCCTGCTCCCAAACAACAACTATTCAAATTCTTTTTTCTTTTTCTTTTTTTATTTTTACTGTAACAACTATTCAAATTAAAAACAAAACAGTTACCTATTTATAATTTGAAAATGATTAAGCAATCTAAACATAAATACATTATCAAAATATAAATTAAAAACAAAAAAACAACTATTCAAATTCTTTTTTTACTGTAACATCTATTCAAATTAAAAACAAAACAGTTACGTATTTTACAAAAATTGAAAATGATTAAGCAATCTAAACATAAATACATAATCAATATAAATTAAAATAAAGGAGAAATTCAGGAAATAGTCCTCCTAAATATATACATAAGGCACATTAAAACGTAAGGTTACCAAAAGCTAAGCTATGAACTACCACATTGGCCAAATGGTGTTTTCGACAGAATTCGTATTATTACAGCCTATCCAAGTAGAGACTGTATACGAATTGGAAATGGATCTTTCCTTGTCCTCTATGGACGTGTTTACTAACCTGGAATCATAATTGGATTTAGATCCTCTCGTAAGCTAAGCTTTGCCTAATGATCTGGAGACATGCGGCACTCAATCATATGGACGGTCCAGATTTCTTTTCTTTTTTTTTTCCTTTTTTATTTGCTTCAAACGGAAGCCTAATTTTTTTTTTTTCCTTTTTACTTACTTCAACAACATCATTTTGAACACAACTTCATTCTCAAAATCCCAAAAATTCAAAAATCCTCTGCTAATTAAGTAAATCAATCCAAATATCCAACAATAACTCAACAAGAGAAAGTATATTTCCTGAATTTACTTTTCGTAGATTAACGAATTGGTTGATTGTTTGGAGTTTAGACATGACTGCATATTGAACATCAATAAGAATAAAAATCAATCCATTGACAGATTAGTAATTTTTAACAATCTTAGAGTTTTGATAAATATCATTTACAAAATCAATGCACACAAATGATGATAAAAAAAAAAATTAAGTGAAACAATAGCAATTTTCGATGGACACCCTCTTGATCGAATGCCCATTCCACTAGAATCAAGAAGAAGAAACACAGAAGAATCTGGTTCTGAGAAGAAACGCAGAGGAAGATAAGGATATTTGAATTGAGAATCTAGTTCATGAGAAGAAACGCAGAAGAAGAGAAAAGCTTGATTGATTGAATGATAGAGAATCAGGGATGGAGTTTGCAACTTTGAATTGATTCTAATATGAGAAGAATCTGGTTCATGGAGAAGAAACACAGAAGAACAAAACAAAGAGGAGTTAGGGGTTTTATTTTGAAGCAGAGGAGTTAGGGGTTTTGAAAATGAAGCAGTGGTTGATATGCTGGCAACAACAAAAAAAGTGATAGGAACGGTACCGTTTCAAGCAAATAGAATTTTGAAAAGGAAATTCAATTTTGCCTTGCTTTCACATTTCTTTGTAATCCGTTTGAAAACCGAATAAAGGCCGCTCAAGTACTAGTTTATTTTTTCCACTTAAAATTTAATGGGTCTAAATCATAATTAATAAATTATTTTTTTTGTTTTTTTAAGTGGTCAAATAACTTAAAAATTCTAAAAAACAAACTTAAAATAAAAAGTAAAAATTTTTGACTTTTAAATTAATTGCAAATCACTGAATTACATTACATGCAATATAAAATCTTTTCTTCCGATATTATCCCCCCATATATAATATATTTTCAAATTCATCAAAATTACATATGGTATAGAAATATTTATTTTAGTATATTTCTTATTTTAAATAGTTTTAAAAATAACAAAGAACCCAAATAAAAAATAACCATAATCACTGTTAATATTAGTGTTTAATATCGATACTTTATTATGATATTATAGTGATGTATATATATATATATATATATATATACATTAGAGTGTTTTGTACGAGTTTTTCTGATGTTCTTTTTACTTTTTGAAAAAAAAAAACATTTTCTTTTCTTAGAAAAATGAAGTTTGTTTGTAATAAAAAATGAAAATCATGATCATATGTGTTCATATATAATTATTATTTCTGGATTGTTTTTATCACATATTATATGTATAATTGTTTAACATAGGTATAAATGTAAAATTACTTATATCCAGACAATTTTACTTTTGAAAAACAAACGTGTTGATAATATATTCATATGTGAGAAAAAAAACAAACAAACAATTTTACTTTCCTAATTTTGTTGTCTTATTTTTATTTTTTGGTTTCAAAATCGACATTTTGTTTTCATGTTGCAATCCGAAACCTACAACTTTATTTTTATATACTGTATATACCAAATTTCGAAGAGTGCCAATTCAGATCTATAGAATTCTATCAGACCTTGTCAAATTAAAATATTTTATCATTTTAATTATTATTTTTATATGTTTTTATTAACGTCAAAATCATAATTGGATTTTATCATTTTATCCTTTATTTGTTTGATTTGGATTGTAATTTTGAATTTGGAGTTTATTTAGAGTTTAGATTTAGATTGTAATATACTAATATTTATTTGGAGTTTGGATTTGTGATTTAGAGTTTTTATTTAGATTGTAATATTTATTTTGGAGTTTGGAGTTTGGATTTGGATTGTAATATTTATTTTGGAGTTTTTAGGTTTATTCAATTTGTGATTTTTTTAATGGGCTATAAATTAAATGTTATTAGTTAAAAGTTATATTTGATTTGAGCTCGGTCAGTTGGGCTTTTACAATTTATGAAATTTTGATCCAAAATTAGAATCCAATATGACAACAGCAACTATCAAATTTAAAAATATATTAAAAAAGACTCATTGAACCCATCAAACCAAAATACCCATTAGACTCAAAACCGAAATGAATTTAACCGAACCGATTCAAATCAATACAATTTAGTTCAATTACCATTTTTTATTCGGTTTAAACTGGTTCTACTTTGAATGAATCGAAATATTTCGGTTCAGTTCAATTTTACTCAAAACCGAATTGAATCGAACGGCGTCCACCCCTACATGTCTTATTGCTGCTGCCAGGGTCCATATTCGGGCACGGCAAAAACCATCCTAAGATTTGGCAGTCATCCTATCAGTATTTCCACCAAATTTTCAAGTACATACACCATTTAAACTATCATATTCATATTCGTATACATATACTCTTTTGTATTGGTGTATAAAGGAAGAAATACTAATTTTATCATCTAAATTCATACCTGCGATAATCTGAGCATTGTCAAGCAAAAAAACAATGATTGTAGGAAATGTTACAGAAAGATAAAGATTCGATATGATATGGATTAATAATTTCAATTTCCATCAAGCAAAAAACATCACATCTAAAATTGAAAAAAGAAAACAAACAAACCAATAATGAAAAGTCCTTATTAGAAACCTAAAACCCCTTTACAATCAGTTTTCCTTTACCACAAAATTGATATTTCACCACAGAGTTCTCAGTTGGCTTTTTGCTTTGCTTTTAGGATCCATGAAATTGTATAGGTTGGTGCATAATTTGCATAGGTTGCATAGGCCAGCCGAGAGGAGGTGGTGATCCGGGTGGGGATGCATCGCGGCTGGGAGAGAAGAGACTCAGTTCAACGAATGGCCCCAAAGATGTCCCGTCTCTCACCATGTTCCGGAAAGAAATTGACCCACGCTTGGTTGAGGTGTCTGAGTTCCTCCCGGGGCTTATTCCACCGCTTTCCTCAAGATGGCTCTGGTTAGCAACGAGAGAGATGGTGTCATTATGGTCGTCAACAAACCTTTGCCTAGCCTCCAAGTCCTGTAGACTCCCCAGTGCTAAAGAATCTGCGACTGGGCAGTAGACAAGCATCCAGATACACACCCCAGCACAACTTAAAAGGGAAAGAAAAGCTGAAAACGCAAGAAATTCAAACAGAACAGTTTCCGGTTTAGATAAAACCGATAGACCAAGTAAAAGAACCCTTAATGGAAGGAAACTTGAAACGGATAAGATTAATGTGTAGACTCTCTTCTGCAAACCCTTATTGATAACCAATTTCAAAATCCGCCTTCCTAGCCAAAACAAGTAGGCAGTTAGGACAGTCGAGAAAAGCCCTAGAAGGATTGTACTCAGTAAAGGGTAAGTGCAGAAGGCAACATTCAAAGAAGCAGTAGATGTTCTTGTAAAATAATTGGGCAAATTCTGAAAGTTACTCGTATCCTTGTGTAGCCGAGGTCCAATTAGAATGATCATCAGCTGAAGAACAAACACCGGTAAGCAGTAGAGGAATACAAATCCTGCTGTTTTTCCATTCCATTTCCGGCTTAGAATTCCAGACTCCATTTTCTGTAAAGGCGCGCGAAGGAGAAACACAAGGGTCAGAAATAGGCAAGGTTCTGCAAACCCTAGATTTGAGACAATGTAGCCTTTGCAGATGTTTTCTTGCCATTTCACGTCAACACTGCTCAATACTCTTCCCTCCCGTCTCAACAAACTTAACCGTACAATCTCTCCAAAACCCCACCAGATAGCAAAAGCAATGAAAATGATTCGGATTATCCAAGGACCGCTGAAATAATTGAGTTGAACGAAACCTTGACTACGAACCCGAGAGCGGAAGTAAAACAAGTATGCAATACACAGAAAACCAAGAATGATTAAGAGAGCGACTAGACCAACTGTCACCACACCGAAGGCTTCGGCAACTATTCTCGTCAGGGGCATTACCCGAAGCACAGATTCCACGCATGCTCTCTGCCAGCATGGATACAAAAGGTCCTTAGGTGGTGAATGCGCGTCCTTCCCAGGATTAATTATGATATTATGGTTTCCAAATACAATATTAAAAGATACTAGTCAAACTCAAAAAACCATAAGAATTACTTGGCACGACAGATAAGCAATTTCCACAACGGCAGTCACAGAACAGCTTCACCCAGTTTTCTTGTATTTGAGAACAAAGACATCTACTTCAGCATCAATCAGATCCAAAATGATTTAGGCCAGCCAATCACTCTTCAGAGCCTTCACGTCTTTGATCTGCTACGATTTATCCAAACCCAATCACCTACATCATACACAAGGTTCAACAAAAATCCAACAAAGAACTCTGGAATATAAATATAAATCTATGTTTCTCCCAAATAAATCACCTTATTCCCTAGATCTGCGAGTTCAAATAGTGCTCATAAAACTAAATAATTCTGACAACAAAGACATGGTTAAAAAGAAAAAGAAACATAAGTCAACTTTGATCGAAAAAAAAAAAAACATTTTGCATGACCACAGAATTGGAATCAAATCAATGTGATGAGTTATGTATTCCAAAGAAACACAACACACAAAACAAAAAACTTTATACTAACCACAGCATGTCAAGGACACTACCAACATCCTTATAATAACCCAATGCCACTATAAGCTTATGGAAAACAAGGACCTCAACGATGGTATTTATAATCAAAACTGAAGATAAATATAGTAACAGAAATTACATTCCATATACAACTATACAAGCCACCAACTTACCATGTAAAAAAACTTTAATGCCTTACGTAGTTTTGAAAACCAATTCCAATTTCAACCTCGGATTATTTATTCAATCAATTACAATAGTAAAAAAAACATCAAAGCTTTCCCAAAAAATATAAATTAAATAAATGACTTGTATAATATACACAGGAATGACAGTGTATTAACTAAATAAAAACTACAATTTAATGACTTACGTAGTTCAGAAAACCAATTTAATGTTTCCAGCCCAGATATTTACTCAATCAATCAAAACAGTATGAAACAGCGAAGCTTTCCAAAAAAATACAAATTAAATAAATGAATTACGTAATATAGACAGGAATGACACGTGTTTTTACCAACTCAGAATTAATCTATGACTTGCAAAATATAGGAAGGAATGGCACGTGTTTTTCCTAACTTAAAATTAACCAATTGAGGGCATGTTTTAAAATGTGTGAGGCGGTACAAGGCGTTTCGTCCTCCTAGTGAGGCTAAATCGGGTATTGAGGGAATTTACCTTAGTTCCGCAAGGCATAAGCCTCGAGGCAAAACAATGTGTAAGCCTCAGTTAAATAAATAATTAGAAATTCATACCATAAGGTCAATGACTCGATAACATCAAATAAAAACACACATGATTGTTCATAAAAGAGAAAAATAAAAACAAAGCAAAGTCATAAAATAAAAGCTAAAAACCATGAATCCTATCCCATAATAGAAATTAGAAATTAGAAATTTAGAACAAGTGTTAGAGTTCAGATCTATATGACTCTATGTCTCTATCTAATTATCATTCTCATCAAGACTAATGGGATCGGTTGAAAGTTCATATTCAAAATTATTAGCTCCATCTCCATCAACATCATCGAACTCAATCTCAATTTGATGGATATAGAGGACTGAAGATAAAATAAAACTAGAGTTTGTTTCCTTTTTTGTTTGTGTTAATTTTATCTTTTAATTTTTTTTACTAGCTAAAGCTCAATAGTCTCTCAAAACTTAAGCCCATTAACATTACAGAATGAAACCCAAAACTAATCTGAAAAAAAAAGTCCAAACACCTATATAAAAGGTCCAAAAATGAAAAACCCCTCTTTTTCCGAGGCTTAGGTTTCCCATAATCACCTTGGGGCTTAAGCCTCAAGACTTTTTCTTAGTGCCTCAGCTGCCTTTTAAAACCATGGAATATTGGAATACTAAATACCCCAATCATGTGCTTCCGAACCAAACATTTACTCAAAACAACTAATTACTACGTAAGAACAGCGTAAACTTTCCAGAAAATACAAATCGAATAAATGACTAGCATAATCTAGAAAGAAAAAAAAAACATTCAAGCAAATAAGCAAGTATTACATCAATTCATTGGTAAGGAATGACATGTTTTTTACAAACTTAACATTAACCAATTAAGGGTTTATTACAAAAACAACATTATTGTCTTACATAGTTTAGGAAAGATCACTCGATCACATACTTCTGAACCAAACAATTAGTCAAAACAACTAATTAATTCATAAGAACAACATAAGCTTTCCAAAAACTACAGATCAAAATAAATGACTAGCCTAATCTAGAACAACACATTCAAGCAAATACGTAAGTAAAGCATCAGCTCATTTTTAAGGAAATGCTATGCGTTCTAACTAAACTTAAAAATTAATTAATTAAGGCCCTATCAAACATACAAACAATTGTATTTGTTACAATGCCATTAGAATAGAACACTACAACCAAAACCAAAGACATCTTCACCAAAACTAGTCTCCTAAGAAACCATATAGATTCAATTAACCATATCCGATTATATTCCCTAAAACAGAAACTCGAAACCGGAGATTAAAAAAAGGCAAAATTTTTAAAAACATTTACATGCATGATAGAATTAACAGATCTTAACAACATTAACAACATATATATATGTATAAAAAAAATTATCTTGTTTACATTTGTTATTACACTAAAAAAAACAGATAAAATCAAATTTCAAAATTTCGCTTCTCGCATTTTCTATGCAACCAAATCAATACAAATTCAAACAAACAATAAAATCTCACACACATTTGTTACAATAGCAAGGTACGTAACCTACAACATCAGCTACAACAAAGAAAAAAAAAACCGGCAAAAACGACAAAAATAGCAATAAAACGAAAGCGAAGGCAAAATGGAGGGAGAGTAAGATCGATCGAGAGCTTACGAGACGATGAGAGCTGATCCGGCGAGGTCGGTACACGAATCGGAGGATCGGCGATACGAGAGGAAAACCCTAACTGAGTCGCACGCACTCACTCGCTCGCAAGCGCTCACACACACGCACAGAGAGAGAGACAGAGAGAGACAGAGATTAAGAGAGAGAACGAAAACACAGACGCAGTTAGGAGGAATAGGTGCTGAGTGGGACTTTGTTGGTGACAGGCTGTCTCCAGCTGTGGTTTCAGTTCCGAGCCTCTAGGTTCGGTTTCCCCGAGCCTCTTTGCTTCGGTTGGGTTTTTTTTTCTTTATCCGAATCTACGTGGCGTTTTCTCTGGCGGCGTTACCGGGGACTTGCTCTCTTGTTCTTTTTTTCTTGTTTTTTGATATAATTTTTTTTTAGCGTCGTCTGTTTGTTTTGGACAAGGATTTATTGAATGAAAAATTATATATAAAAATATACCGAAAATTAAAATTATTATAAAATGAGTTTTTTAAAAAAGTTTTTTATATAAAGAAAAATCGATCATATAATGAAGTTTATATAAAATAAAATAAATAAAATATTCATTCAAGATTAAGTAAATAATTTAAATTAAAAAATTAAAAATAAGAAACACAATATTAAAAATAAATAATAACAAAAAAATTATAATATAAACAATGAAAAATTATAATATTTATTTTTAATATAATAAAAAAAAAAATCATTCCTAATGAATTCAATTTAAATTTATATAAAGATAATGGATTAATAAATATTACTAGACATGTTTTTTAATTTTTATTCTTTTAATTATTGGTAAATTATTGATTCTAAATAAATTAAAACTATAAAATAAAGAAAATATTAAAAAAAAAAAAAATTGAGATTTAAGGTTTATTTATTTGATGTATTAGGTATGTTAAACTACAACTATTGAAAATAATAATAGATAATTTAATATAAACTAAAACTATTAGAAATAATAAATAATTAGTTTAAATTAAAATTTAATTAAATAACCACAAATTGAGGGTAATTAAAAAGTTGATAATAACCAAAAAGATAAATTGAATTATTTGGTTTCATAAGAAGATAAAAATTTAAGAAACGAATCAAAAAGATGGTAAAATAAAAGATATAAAAAATATTATTAAAATCATTGGAGAAAATTGAATTTAATAATAAAAAGATATTTAGTATGCTTGAAAAATGGAAATTGTAGGAATTGATCTCAACAAAACAAACTATTATAGAATGGAGGTGACTTGATGTGCTGAAAAGTGAATTATTACACTTTGTGGTAATTTATATATATATATATATATATATGGTGAATTTATAAGTAACCTAAAAATTTATTGAGTTATTATTTTTAGTCATATTTATATTTTTTATTGTTTTTATCAACATCGACCACTTTTAGACATTATTCCCCTTAGATTTGAAATAGGCAGTGAAAAATAACAATTCCAAAAGTTTAACTTTTCTTACATCAAGTAAAAAATATTAGGGTTACATGAAGTAAAAAAACGAAAGAGAGAGAAAGGAACAGTCATCGTCGCTCTTATTGGCATTCTCCGTCATCGTCGTTGTCGCTCCCAGTCGTCGTCGCTCCCAGTCCCATTCACCGTCGCATGTCACTGTTGGTGCCGCTCCTCGTCGTTATGGCTCTCTCTCGTCGTCGTCACAAGCTTTTTCTTAATCTGATACTCGAATCTTGTTCTTCTTCGTCATCGCAATCTTCTTCTTCATCTGGGCAGGTTCTTGACTGAGGTAATTTCTGTGTTTTCTTCTTCAGTTTTTGTCGATTCCAATTTCTAGAATTTGTTCATTTGAAAAATTTTAGTACTTATAAATTAAAATGAATTAATGGAGAGTTGATGATGATTGATACTTATAGTTTTGAAACTATAATTTTCATATGTGTCTTTGGGGTGATTTTGATATTGATTTTGAATAAAGGAATTTTGAATTTTATGTCAGTTACGATGCTTGGTGTCGTTTGATCATAAATTGTGTGTCAAATTTGTAAGTCACTTTTTTCCAATGCTTTGATATATATAGATATTGTTCAACTTCAGAATACATAGATTACTGTTATGATTAGAATAATACAAAAACAAAAAATCGAGGAATTCATAATTATATAATAAATTATAATACAATTTTTTATTTTTGTGATTTTGTAGATGGAGAATATGAATTTAGAGGATTTTCTGATCAAACCGAAGAATTTATGGTTAAAAAAGTCAACCATAAATTTGTACAACAATTTGAATTGGCTGCTAGAGATTGCTAAGGTTCTTAAACAAGTAAAACAGTTGGGTGCATTACGGAAGACATGTTTCGGGCATCTACTTGTCATCCCGAAAGAGGTGACTTTTTCGGGGGCGTAATGCATAACTTGTTGTTGAGGCAGATATGTATACTTGGAATGACTCGTGAGGATGAATTCCACTTCTTAGTAGGTGGTAAAGTGGCCAAATTCATGAAAAGAAAATTTTGTTTGGTCACAGACCTAAAAATTGGGGTGATGTTTGTCATTTTTTTGAAAATTTATCATGTCATTTCTGGTGGGATCCACGATAGATATTTCAGAGGGGATGAGAATGTGCAACTGAAACATGTATGGGAAAAGTTTATGGGTGGTCAATTTGAACAACCAAAGGATGGTTTGAATATGGCCCTGGTATTGATTGTCAATAATGTTTTGTTTGGACAAGATTTGAGGAGGAAAGTGTCATTATGGTTGTTTGCATTGGTGGAGGATCTAGAATCCTTCAATTCGTTTCCATGGGGAACTTATGTGTATATGATGACAATACACTACCTACGCCAAGGTTTCCGGTCTGCAAATGTGTCAAGGAAGGTCGTCACACACTATAACTTATACAGCTTCCCTTGGGCAGTATTGGTAAGCTTTCAGATCTTATTTTTAAGCATTTGTCCATAATTTTATTTTTGAAGTTCAATTGTTAATAATTTTGTTCAAATTGTAGATATGGATTGTCATGTAACTTCATTATTAACTAACATGTAACTTCATTTTACACTGGCATGTAACTTGTAGCATTTAACATTACTGAAATTGTGCATTAGATTAGTCTTTATATTTTGTGATTAAATGAACTAGCATGTAACTTCATTTTCAACTAGCATGTAACTTCATTCTGAATTGTCATGTAACTTGTAGCATGTAACATTACTGGAACTCATGTAGTTAAATTGTTAAAAATTTATGAAATGCCAGTTCTGGGCGATGGAAGCCTGCAACCCATTAGTTGAATTGGTGGGGAACAACTTATATCATAGCCATCCCCGTTTGAAGAACTTGAGTATTTTTAAGAGGTCTCACAATTTCTTTGCCAAATTTGCAAAGTATGAACAAGAAGTGAATGAGGGAAATGTATGTTTTTTTCTTTCCTAACCTAAAATTCAATTTTCTTTATATTAGCACTTAAAAAAATCATGACACTTCTGTGAACTATACAGCATGTTGTGTTGGAGGTATTAAATCCAACTGACAGTGAGAAGATACAGACTTACTTGGTTGGTGTGGACACGAATTTGTCTAAAGGTCCACAGTTTGTTCCACTAAATTATGATGATTGTGAGCAACGACCTATTGATGATGGTAATGATACTGCTGATGATGATGATGCTAATGATAGAGGTCAATCACGACCTAAACAGATGAAGAGGAAGATGTCTCATCAGAAAGGAAAAAAAGGAGGAAGGACAAAAAGGACGTGTACATCTCCAGTCATGTCATTGGTAATTTGATTACTAGCCGATAAAATCATTTTGTTAAGTAAACTAGAAATCGATACTCAAGCTTTTTTTCTTTATACACTTTAGGTGGGTGATGACTCTCAACAGACTCTTCAAGAACAATGAGGGAACTAATGAATGCAATGTCAAAGCGCTTTGAAGACATTATGAAGAAGGAGATACAGAATGAGGTTTCGGCAATGGAGAGACGCCTAAATAAACGGCTTGAAAGGGTGGACAAAAGGTTGGATGATCTTGTTCAGCCACGTCATCAGGTAATTTCAACTTACTGGCATGTAACTTGGTTTTCAATTCCCTACCTTGGTGTTGTACTAGCATGTAACTTGGTTTTGTACTAGCATGCAAATTGGTTTTGTACTAGCATGTAACTTGGTTTTGTTCTAGCATGTAATTTGATTTTGTCCTAGCATGTAACTTGGTTTTGTTTTAGCATGTAACTTGGTTTTGTACTGGCATGTAACTTTGTATTGTACTAGCATGTAACTTGAACTTACTGACATGCAACTTTAATTTGTGATCTTTTTTATATTAAAAAAAAACACAAACTACCCCTGATAGGACGCCTCATTCTGAGCCACATCGGTTTGACCCTAACTACTCAACGTCAGTTCATCAACATTTTGAATCACAAAGACCAGAGAATTCTCACGAATTGCAAGGGAAAACGTGGGCAATCTTAATGCTGATGGTAATGGTAGCCATGGTGGGGGTGAGGTTACTTCTGGTAAGGGGGATGGTGAAGGAGATGCTCGGGGGGTAATGCATCCCTTGGAATGGAGGTTTTTGGGTCGGATCATGCCCGAAAAAAGGGGATTGTTGGGGATGATGAAATCGATGGTGAGGGCCTTGAGCTTTTAGTCCAAAACATTTTGGTGTAGGAGGGATTAAAGGTGCAGGCCCTTTCCCCGTTGGTAGTTGACAAAACAGTAGAGGATGCAACTACGCGAGAGTACCTGGTTGTGCAGAATAAGTGGGAGCAGCGATTGAAGATTAAATCTCGCTATATGACTTCACTATACAATGACCCATTCCAAGCGGCCGCGAGAGAGAGAAAAAATTGAAAGCAAAGTATGCATGTTTTAAGAAAAGCGAGATTTTGTAACATGTTCGTTGTTATTTTGTTTTTCAAAAAATATATTGTTATTAATAGCTTGTAAGTGAAATATTCCTATTTTTCTTCACAGGTTGAACGTCGGATCCTACTACTTCGTAACTAAGGAATTCTATATCGATTTGGAATCTAAAACCTGTTGGTTATCCAATGAGGTTGGTTACAATTGCATATCCATATAAATATTGATGTAGCATATTGAAAATTTCTCAATTTAATTTTACTTCATTTTGAACTAGCATATTGACGTATATATGAGTCTACTATGTAAGCAACGACAACTGAAATAGGAAGGTTACAAATCAGATGTTGTGGTGCTATGTTCAGACTTCTTTGTAAGAAAACCTTCTTTCTTTTTTAATTGTTTGGTTGACATAAAGACGTACATATGTTTCTAACAAACTTATAATTTGTAGGCAAAGTTATGAGAGGAATGGAAAAAATTCCAATCATCGGAGGATGCACCAATGAGTTGTGAATTTGATGCACTAAAATATAATATCTGACGGATTGGATATTGTATGCTGCTGGAGACAAACCTTGGTGGGGTATTGCTTGGTCCACTGTTAAACATGTAAAGTTACTCATCTTTGATAACCATATTTGGTTTTGTTCTAGCATGTAACTATGTTTTGAACTAGCATGTAACTTGAACTTTCTATCATTTAACTTTAACTTTCTATCATGTAACTTGTTAATTGTAATTTGTTACTTCTTTTTTACAGTTGTTGGTTCCATGTGTTGTTGGTGATCCAGCAGGACATTGGATATTATGTGATGTTGATTTGGAAAAATGTTGTGTCTATATTTATGATCCACTGCACAAGACAACCAATATTGAGAAACGTGTGAAGCAGATCACCCCACTCTTGCATTTAATTCCAGCAATTTTACAAGCATCTAGATATTTTGACAAAAAAGGCATAGCACCTGATGGGATGATGTTTGTTGTTGAACAATCAATTCCAAAGAAGCTACCAGCACAACTAGACAGCGATAGTTGTGGTGTCTTCACATGCCGATACGCAGACATGTTGATGTGTCGTAAATGTTTTTGGGGGTGGGGAACCAAAAACATCCCCAGGTTTAGGGAGAAAATGAGACCAGAAATTTATGCTAACCGTGTACAGGCAGATTCATAGGTTTCTTGACTTGACGATGTACATTACTGGAACTTTATGAATGAAATTGTTTTTTTAATATTAACTGGGATGTAACTTTTAACATGATTTGTACTGGAGTCCCATTCTGAAATAAATTTGTTAATGAACAAGGATGTAACTTCTTTTAGCAATGGCATGTAACTTCATTTTATACTGGTATGTAACTTCATTTTATACTGGTATGTAACTTCCAACATGTAACATTACTGGAGTTCTATTATGAAATTAAATTATGTTTAAATTACCATGTAACTTCATTTTGCACTGTCATGTAACTTGTAAAATGCAACATTACTGGAGTTCTATTCTGATACAAAATTATGCACTAGCATGTAACTTCATTTCCAACTAGTATGTAACTTCTAACATGTAACATTACTGGAGTTCTATTATGATACAAAATTATACACTAGCATGTAACTTCATTTCCAACTAGCATGTAACTTATAACATGTAAGATAACTGGAGTATTCTGAAATAAAATTATTTATGAACAAGGATGCAACTTCATTTTGCACTATCATGTAACTTGTAAAATGCAACATTACTGGAGTTCTATTCTGATACAAAATTATGCACTAGCATGTAACTTCATTTTACACTAGCATGTAACTTCAATTCCAACTATCATGTAACGTCTAATATGTAACATTACTGGAGTATTCTGAAATGAAATTATTTATGAACTTCATGCAACTTTATTTTGCACTAGCATGTAACTTCATTTTGTACTAGCATGTAACTTCAATTCCAACTAGCATGTAACTTCATTTTGTACTAGCATGTAACTTCATTTCCAACTAGCATGTAACTTCATTTCCAACTAGCATGTAACTTCTAACATGTAACTTCTAACATGTAACATTACTGGAGTATTCTGAAATGAAATTATTTATGAACTTCATATAACTTCATTTTGCACTAGCATGTAACTTCAATTCCAACTAGCATGTAACTTCATTTTGCACTAGCATGTAACTTTATTTTGTACTAGCATGTAACTTCATTTCCAATTAGCATGTAACTTCTAACATGTAACATTACTTAAGTATTCTAAAATGAAATTATTTATGAACAAGGATGTAACTTCATTTTGCACTGTCATGTAACTTCTAAAAGGCAACATTACTGGAGTTCTATTCTGATACAAAATTATACACTAGCATGTAACTTTATTTTGTACTAGCATGTAACTTCATTTCCAACTAGCATGTAACTTCACTTCCAACTAGCATGTAACTTCACTTCCAACTAGCATGTAACTTCTAACATGCAACATTACTGGAGTATTCTGAAATGAAATTATTTATGAACTTCATGTAACTTTATTTTGCTCTAGCATGTAACTTCATTTTGTACTAGCATGTAACTTCAATTCTAACTAGCATGTAACTTCATTTTGCACTAGCATGTAACTTCATTTCCAACTAGCATGTAACTTCTAACATGTAACATTATTGGAGTATTCTGAAATGAAATTATTTATGAACAATGATGTAACTTCATTTTGCACTGTCATGTAACTTTTAAAATGCAACATTACTGGAGATCTATTCTGATACAAAATTATGCACTAGCATGTAACTTCATTTTGCACCAGCATGTAACTTCATTTCCAACTAGCATGTAACTTCTAACATATAACATTACTGGAGTATTCTGAAATGAAATTATTTATGAACATGGATGCAACTTGGTTTTACACTGGCATGTAACTTTTCACATGTAACTTCATTTTGTACTAGCATGTAACTTCAATTCTAACTAGCATGTAACTTCATTTTGCACTAGCATGTAACTTCATTTCCAACTAGCATGTAACTTCTAACATGTAACATTATTGGAGTATTCTGAAATGAAATTATTTATGAACAATGATGTAACTTCATTTTGCACTGTCATGTAACTTTTAAAATGCAACATTACTGGAGTTCTATTCTGATACAAAATTATGCACTAGCATGTAACTTCATTTTTCACCAGCATGTAACTTCATTTCCAGCTAGCATGTAACTTCTAACATATAACATTACTGGAGTATTCTGAAATGAAATTATTTATGAACAGGGATGCAACTTTATTTTGCACTAGCATGTAACTTCATTTTGTACTAGCATGTAACTTCATTTTGTACTAGCATGTAACTTCAATTCTAACTAGCATGTAACTTCATTTTGCACTAGCATGTAACTTCATTTCCAACTAGCATATAACTTCTAACATGTAACATTATTGGAGTATTCTGAAATGAAATTATTTATGAACAATGATGTAACTTCATTTTGCACTGTCATGTAACTTTTAAAATGCAACATTACTGGAGTTCTATTCTGATACAAAATTATGCACTAGCATGTAACTTCATTTTTCACCAGCATGTAACTTCATTTCCAGCTAGCATGTAACTTCTAACATATAACATTACTGGAGTATTCTGAAATGAAATTATTTATGAACAGGGATGCAACTTTATTTTGCACTAGCATGTAACTTCATTTTGTACTAGCATGTAACTTCATTTTGTACTAGCATGTAACTTCAATTCTAACTAGCATGTAACTTCATTTTGCACTAGCATGTAACTTCATTTCCAACTAGCATATAACTTCTAACATGTAACATTATTGGAGTATTCTGAAATGAAATTATTTATGAACAATGATGTAACTTCATTTTGCACTGTCATGTAACTTTTAAAATGCAACATTACTGGAGTTCTATTCTGATACAAAATTATGCACTAGCATATAAATTCATTTTGCACCAGCATGTAACTTCATTTCCAACTAGCATGTAACTTCTAACATATAACATTACTGGAGTATTCTGAAATGAAATTATTTATGAACAGGGATGCAACTTGGTTTTACACTGGCATGTAACTTTTCACATGTAACATTACTGGAGTCATTGTATTTCAACTGTCAAATTCAATAAGAACTTCATAAAGTCTACATTACACAAAAAGTATTTCACTCATGCATATTAGAATTATAACATCATTACTGATATAGTAAAATCTAGGATGTACCAATTTCTTTCGGCACCAATGGACACTTTTGTGAATTGTGGTCTTCATCTCCACACTTCCTGCACCTGTAAGGTCTACGTGGTCGCTTCATTGTTGTGGATGTTGCAGATGACACGGATGGGCATGGTGGCAGAGCCTGACAAGGCTGTGCATTCCTGCAATTTTGTCAGTTGTGACCCGATTTTTTACAAATCATACAATTTCTGGTTTTTCCATTACCAAGTTCTCTGACAGATTTAAATCTCTTCTTTCTTGGTCTTCCAGCTTGCGCATGAAAAGGTGGCGGAAGAACAACCTTTGATCTCACATCTTCAGGATTGTTCCAATCATTAGGATGTCCAACATGGAAAATGGTTCATGCATATGCTTCAACCCAACTTGTGGTTTTGTAGCAATCCCCACAATAATCGGGTAAAGGTTTATTCGCATACCTACAAAGGAAAATATTATGAGTAATTAATTGAATCTACATAGGTAAGAAGGCAAATTACAGTTGAAGAAGAGGATATTAACCTTATTACAACTAATGCATGTCTACATGGGAGTTTATCAACTTCAAAGTTCACACAACTACAAGTCTTTTCAGAAAGGTTCATAAAACCATCTTTATTTCCATCCTTAACATTAAAGTTAACAGAATCAATTGGACGAACCGTGTACTTTTTCTGAATCAATGTTTCTTTATTTTATTAATTCAGTGGCCCATGGAGTCAATTGTGTCCGAGTTTTTTCAGCCTTGGTCCAACGCTTATAAAACCATTTCTAGAGCATGTCTCTAATAAACTCAATCATGGTTGTTATTGGCATTTGGCGAGCATGTACCAAACATGAATTCATCGACTCGGCAGTGCTAGAGGTCATCAACCTATAACGTCTAACAGGAGAGTAAGCACGAGACCACCTTTCGGGACCAACATTCATTAATTCTTCGAATGCTACCCTATTAACCTTCATCATCTCCAACATCGCTTCCTTGAATTCAGATTTCCGGTATGCCTTCCATGCTTGTTTGAAAAGAAGACTCACATCTTTCCTTTTGTAATCTTTGTTAATGTTTTGAACCATGTGAAACACACAATATCCATGTGGTACGTTAGGGTACACTTTCTCCATTGCAACCTTGATACCGAGGTGGCGGTCGGATATGATCATACAATTCTCAGGATTACCAATAGCATTTTTAAGCTCATTTAAAAACCATGTCCATGACATTTCATCTTCAACGTCGCCAAAGCCATATGCTAAAGGAAAAACCTGGTTGTTTGCATCCAAACAGATAGCTACAAACATAATACCAGAAAATTTACCCTTTAAATGAGTATCATCAATGGCAATAACTGGTCGAATCACAGTACAAAATCCATGAAGTGATACAGCATGAGCGATGAACGTATATTCAAACTGATTTGCAACATTTGTTTTCAACGCTGTAATAGTCCCTGGATTTACTTCTTCCAATCAATGACAGTAAACAGGCAACAGTTTGAATGATTCTTCAGGAGGACCAAAAACAGATGCCTCAGCATGATCCTTTGCACTCCAAGCCTTTGAATACAACAAATGTAGTCCATGTTTCACTTGCATTTCGACCATGATATCTTTGGGTTTAGAGAGTGTCCGTGCACTTGCAACTTCAGTGCTAATAGTTCACCGGCAGTCCAGGAATTTGCTTATCGAAGACGTGCGTGGAAACCATCAATATTGCACGTATGATCCTTTACGAACATTCGAACCACCCAATATTCTCCTTTTTGCATCTTAATTCCACGTAAATGGAATTCACACTCGTCATCCTTACATCCATCCTCATAACGTGTCTTGCTAGACCTTCTAATCCAGACTTCAAATCCCTTATTCAATGCATACATATCCAATGTTCGCTTCAGATCTTTCTTGCATGGAAATATTCTACCCTTGTATAATTGGCCATCATCTGAACAAGCTTCTTTCGTGCTAATGGGTTCAAAATAATACCTTTCTGCTCCAGGAATAATCCAAGCTCATGGGGAAGCATGTTCAGAAGTTTGATCAACATCGTCACCCAAACCATCCTCTCGAAAGGAAACACCGCTAAATATAGAAAAACCCGATGGACCAGCACATCCATGTCCTCCAACACTTCCAGAACCATAACACATTCCATCATGACAATCTTTATCGTCGTGACTACCTTTGTCAACATAAGGTATCGAGCTATCATCACTGTTATCGATGTCCGGCCACTGATTTTTCTCTTCATCGTCAATGGTTTCATTGTTACATACATTTGGGTCTACAATTGGAATGGACCCACATCCTGCCAGTTACCGAAGAAACCCGTCATACACGGGTTGTGAAGTAGGTAGGTTACATAGGTTGTCATCTTGCACGAGCAATACCACTAATTGTAAACACCAATTACCGTAATTGTAAGTTGTACCTATCAACATCTTCTACCAACTTCACCAAGCCATCATAACTTACACATCTAGGACCATTGACCCACTTTGTCCTACCACCCTCGTAACAATTACCCACCCAACTTCCACCATGATGGATGACCAATTTTGTTTCATCCATATTCCTACAAGTCAAGTAATTGACATTTAAAGTATTTCACATGTAACTTTAAAATAAAATGAATTTACATGTAACAAAATAGGACTTGGATGGAATGTAACTTCACAAATCACCTAGCATGTAACTTCATAATTAAACAGACCATGTAACTTCGTAAATGACCAAGCATGTGACTTAAAAAATAACCTAGCATGTGACTTAAAAAATAACCTAGCATGTAACTTTAAAATTAACCTAACATGTAACTTAATAAATAACCTAGCATGTAACTAAAAAAATAACCTAACATGTAACTTGGGTACAAAAAATAACCTAGCATGTAACTTTAAAAAATACTGCCATGTAACTTGGGTACAAAAACTTACAATAGTTAGTTTTCACTCAAAATCGAAATTACAGACACATGAACTTACAAATAAAATGACATGTAACATTAAATTGAACTGGCATGTAACATTTAAATGGCCTATCATGTAACCTGGGAACAAAAATTGAAAGCAAATGAGTTTCACTCAAAATCGAAACCATCCTATTTTTCTTCAAATTAAACTTATTCATTCTTGTAAAAAAACAAGTAGGAAAGGGATACAAACCGTCAACTACTTCAAGACAGAGTTGAATGCTAAGTTTCGGATCTGGATCTACCTTCAAAAATGTGGTGACCGAAATCAGTTCAGAGACACTATTTACCTGCAGAGACGAAGACCCACGAGTTTCAAACCAGATTTACAGGCTCGGTTTTTAGACAGAATAAGATCAATTTTTCAGAGAGAAGAAGCAAAACGAAACACGGTTTCAGTGAGAAGAAGCAAATCAGTTATTAGAGAGATCACGGTTTGAAAGAGAAGAAGCAAAAAAAAAAAGAATAAACAGAGAGAGCGAGAGAGAGAGAGCGTGAGAAATCAGGATTTCAAAAAAAATGGAGGTGAAGCATTGATAAGTGAAAACTTTGGGTGGGAAAAATTGGGACACATAAAACAAAAATGAAGGCATCTTTGGAAGTTCATGGTTAAAGATGCTAATTGTAAACAAAAATAAACTTTTGGCTAAAAACAATAACTCAATAAATTTTTGGATCATTTCCTGTAATTCCCTCATTTATATATATATATATATATGCAAAATCAATTTTTTTGAAAATTTGAGGTAGGGCACAGTGTCACGGCCCGCACAATTTTGATCCAAGTATCCCAAACAAAGCCCAATATTTGACACAAACCCTTGGAGGATTCTAGCGTCTTCTCCACTCTTCTAGCATGGATACATCTGGAAGACTCTAGAGACATTCTAGAACACTCTTGTAAATATCTAGGATTGTGAATACTTGTAGAGAAACCTAGATACATGTAGAACATTCTGGAAACTTAATCTCCACCACTAAACTAGAGTAGTCTAGAACATTCATTGAGGAGGTGAACATCTATAAATAGGAAGTCCTTCTCATTTGTAAGGCACCCAAGCCAAGAATACTCAAAGCATTGTAAAGCTTTCTTATAGCAATACACTTTGTCTTATTTTCCTATATAGCTCTTCTAGTCCTTCTCTAGTCTCTCTAACCTTCGAGAGTGATCAAGCAATGCTTACTTAGCAATATCACCCAAAAATTGTCTAAGTGCCTCACGGGTTAGCTGCGTAAACTTTAACCCTGTGACAGTTGGTATCAAAGCCTCGTCAAGCAACCACAACTAGTTCACGAAGCAATGGCATCCGACAACGAAGTTGCTGCTAGAGCGGAAGAGCAAGGGCGTGGACGTGATGAGCAACGGTCCCACGCCAAGCGGAGTAAGTCCAAGGGTCTGTCCACTGATGCCTTGGAAACTTGGATAGTTGGCTTGGAAGAAGCCGTATCAAGGATGGAGTCTACCTTGAGCGATGTTGTTGATCGTCTTGATTGTATAGCGGCGGACTATGGTGAGATCACTCAAGCAACCAAGTCCACCATCCAAGAGTTCCAAAAGAGCTTCAAGGAGGATGTTGCCTTTGAGTTCCACAACCTTCGTAGCTTTGTAGAACAAGAATTACGGGTTATATGTGCGGAAGTAACCGATGTCCGCACCGAATGGGCTTCACACAAAACTAGCCCAACTGTTGGCTTTATTGCCACCTCTAGCACAAGCACAAGCACATTGAATGCCATCAAAGTGCCCAAGCCAGCCATATACCATGGTACTCGCAATGCCACAGAGGTCGAAAGCTTCCTTTTTGGTCTTGAACAATATTCTGAGGCCAAGGGTGCTCGTGATAATGCTACCAAGATCGTAAATACACTCATATTTCTTCATGATGCCGCTCAGCTATGGTGGACACGTAATCATGGCGATATAGGCAAAGGCATCAACCCCATCACTACATGGGAGGAGTTCAAGAAGGAACTCAAAAGGCAATTATGTCCTATAAATGTGGAAAAATAGGCCAATGACCGTATTCGTCGACTCAAGCAGATGGGTAGCATTAGAGACTACGTTAATGAGTTCACTACCCTATCTCTCGAAATTGAAGACATATCAGAGAAAGACTCACTCTTCTACTTCATGGATGGTCTGAAGGATTGGGCAAGGGTGGAGTTAGAGATGAGAAATGTGTAAGACCTAAACACTGTTATTGCTGAAGCTGAAGCACTCACTGATTACCCCACCCAATCAAAGGAAAAGAAGGCCAACCAAGGCAAAAGTGGGGGAGACAAGTCCATGCAGAATAGCCTAGGCCGTAAAGACAAAAGACAACGAAAGCCTTTCAACACGGATAAACGTAACAAGACTAAAGAAGGTAAGCCTGAAGCTTCTAAGACTAAGTCTCCTTATTTCATTTGTGATGGACCGCATTGGGTGAAAGACTGCCCCAAACGGAAAACCTGTAATGCCCTAATGTCTCAACACGAAGATAGCCAAGACGGAGGACACTAGACAGGAATGGGGTCACTCAGACAGCTTGGTGCACTCAATAGCAACAATGCCCGTTCAACATCCACCAATAAAGGGCTCATGTTCATAAATGCCTCGATCAATGGCAAAGTTGTTCGTGCAATGCTAGATACGGGGGCAACTTATAACTTTGTCTCCATAGACGAGGCCAAAAAGCTAAGCCATAAGATCTCTAGTGGAGGAGGCACAATCAAGGCTGTCAACTCACCACAAAACCAATCGTAGGCATTGCCAAGGCCATCCCTGTTGGCCTTGGGACATGAAGTGGAAAGCTCAATTTCTCTGTCGTACCTATGAATGACTTCCAAGTGGTGTTAGTCATAGAGTTCTTCGATCAGATGCATGTCTTCCTCTTCCCAGCCAGGAACTCCCTCAACATCCTTGATGGGAGCAAGACTTGAATGGTCCCAGTGGAATGCTCAACCAAGGCAGAGTCCAAGTTGTTGTCCGCCATGCAATTCAATAGGGGATTGAAGAAGGATCCTAGCTTCCTAGCCACCCTTCGAGAGCTCAACGATGGAGAAGATCAAATCACTTCCCCACACCCAATGCTAGTCGAGGTCCGAGACATTCTTGAAAAATACAAGGATGTCATGCCAATAGAGCTTCCAAAAAAGCTTCAATCTAGGCGAGATGTGGATAATCAGATTGAGTTGGAGCCCGGTGCCAAGTCTTCCACCATAACGCCTTATCGCATGGCACCACGAGAATTGGAGGAGCTTCATAACAACTCCAAGACTTGCTCAACTCAGGCTATATTCGGCCCTCCAAAGCCCTATATGGTGCTCCAATTCTATTTCAGAAAAAGAAGGACGAGTCA